>CM024755.1:140179570-140355008 GCA_014218235.1 Colocasia esculenta | reverse complement strand
GCTAAGCAAGTTGTGATTAAGGCCATCAACCAACAGTACATTTTCAATTGAATTGAAGGTAGACTTACCAACATTACTGTGCCAATGATTGGCCTTTGTTGTTACTCCAAAAATGACTTTTCCTCCTCCGTCTTTCTCCACTAGGAAACATAATTTACCTTTGTCGCCCGTCATGTGCCTCGAACAGCCGCTATCCAAGTACCATTTGTTTTGATGTTGGGCTGCTAGGCATTCCTGCAAATGTGGATCTGACAAGAGGTTTTGGTACCCAATTACTTTGGGTCCAAAAATTTCATTCATGCAACATAGTAGATGTTTAAGAATCCAAACTTGTTTGAATTTTTGTTTCTTTGGATTATTCCAGCATTGTTTTCATCATGACAATCTTTTTGCTACATTGCATGAAGGAATTTCTTTTCAATTTTTTGTTGCTTGTTAGACTGTTTATTAGTTCAAACTGTTCTTGTCTGTCGACATGCACCATTGCATCTGTCGACAGGTGCCTTTTTCTTTTGTTTGTGGGGAACATTTTGTTTAAGTTGCATTGCCTTGGCTGAGACTGTCTTGAGTTATGCTTTGTGGGAACATGCTTGGTTGTGCTTGGGCTAGGATCAACAAATGAAGTTATCAATGACTCTCCTATTTTCTTTTGTTTGACAGTTGATATCCTAATCATGCTTGGTTACATGTATTTTTTGGGCCCAAAACCGCATCTAGATTTCGCTTCCCTTTTACAAATTTCATTAAGTCCTCAGATTTTTCTTTCAATTCCTTTTCAGTTGTTCCAACTTTTCTTGGTTTCCATTGTTCTTCTTGAGGAATTCAATGGAATGGGCTTAAACAGTCTTTTTCTTTTTGTGTTTCTTGCAATTTCATTTTCAAGCAATCCATTTCTTCATTATGAGTCTTTTCATCAACTTTCATCATTTCCAATTCTTTTGTCAGAATGCAATTCGTTCATATTGTTCTTATCATGCACAAGGGAGTTGTATTTCTTTTTTAATGCTCTATTTTCAGATCTATTTCACAATTTTTTCAAATAAGGTAGTGTATGCTTCCTCCCATTCACTTGCAGTGAAATCATCAATGAGAATTTACCTCGCTGGAGTCATCACTCCTACCATAAGCATTTCACTTCTTCATCATCGGATGTTTCTTGTGCATCTTCATCTTCATCTCATCACTCCAGTGGCCAACATTGCTTTGGCCTTTTTGGAGGTGAGTTTTCCTTCTTCAGCTTCTTCTTGAGTTCGGGCATTCTCCTCTCATGTGCCCTTGTTTCTTGCATTCATAACAAACAATGTCAGATTTTTGTTGGACTCATATTTCTGTGAAAAATTTTCCTTTTGAAAGGGTTTAGAGTTACCTGTGTCTATCCTTTTGAACTTCAGAATTTCTTGAATTGTCTAGTGAGCATTGCCATTTCACCATCTCACTCTCACTAGATGTTTCTTGCTCATCACTATCTTGTTGAATGGATTTCTTGGAGCTTGTTGATGTTTTGTTGGATGCTTTTAGAGCAATTGACTTCCTAGGTTTTCTTCTAATTCTTTTCTTTTGATGTTGATTTCATATGTCATTAAGGAGCCAATTAGTTCATCCAATTTCATTTTGGAATGGTCTTTGGAATCCTCAATGACAGTGGCCTTAGTATCCAAGATGAAGTAAGAGATCGAAGGATCTTTCTTACTAAGTCTTTCAGAGTATTCCTTCTAAGACCTTTAAGCCCGTTAACTATTATCATGAATCTTGCAAACATGTCTGATATGGTTTTCATCAGTTTTCATCTTGAGCATTTCATATTCAGACACTAACATGCTAACTTTAGTTTCCTTACCTCAGACGTACCTTCGTAAATGAGTTCAAGTTGTCCCACATCTCCTTTGCTGTTGAGCATGTGGAGACTCTTGAAAATTCCTTTGGATGCACCGCACATTGCATCATGTTTAGTGCGCTCCAGTTGAGAGTTCCTTTAGCTATTTGGTCTTTCGTCCAGGTGTCTTCATCCTCGGGCAACACATATGGTCCCTTGCTGACTATCTTCCACAGCTCGTAATTTTGAGCTCTCAAAAATACCTGCATACGGTTTTTCCAATAAGGATAGTCAGTGCCATCAAAATAGGGTGGCCTGGTTACTGAATGTCCCTCGGCCATATACCCTTTGCTAGAATCCATAAGATCGAAACTCCTGATCGCTAGATCAAATGACGAAAAACAGTAAAATCGGAGAAACCCGCTCTGATACCAATTGAAGGGTATGCGGAAATACACAACGGTAATCTAGAAGGGGGGGGTTGAATAGATTACGGAATTTAAAACTATTGATGGCTTCTTTTCGATGCTATCGCGATCTTAAAGAAATTTGATTGGAATTCGATTAAGTATGAGACCACTTGAGTTGATCTAAATGAGAACAGGGAATCAAACGTGCGTATGAACACCGTGCCTACCATCATCTATCGCACAACGCGAACAAACCACAGAACACGATGATTTAAGGTGGTTCGAAGTACACAACTCGTGTATCCTACATCCACCGTCCACACCACCTGCAGAAACGACTGCTTATGAGCGAGTTCAACACCCAACTCAACCCACACACGTTGTCTGATGAAACATGATCAGAACAACCACAAATACGTGAATCCAGCACAAGGGATGCTCGAACACAACCACACACACACCGATGGAATGGAAATTATGAGATGGAGATAATTAGGAATTAGGGACAAATCCGGTTGGAATTCTTCTCTCGGGATCGTCCAACACTCTCAAACTTCGATTGGATGTAGATTGATCGAGTAGAAGTTGAATTGGCGACGATCCGGCTTCAGCTCCGCATAGATGGTGATTCCACGACGATCTGGGCGGATGTTGAAGCAGAGCAACAATTTGGGGGCTTTTCCTCTTGATTCCTTGGACGCTCTTGATGGGAGGCTGCTCTCTGCGAATTTGGCTCCAAAAGGATGCTTATATAGTGTTAGGTAAAGGTGGGGGTCGTGGAGGAAGGAAACACCCAAGTGGGGGCCCGGTTTGGAAACTCAAAAACTTATGTTTCCGTCATCTGTCGACAGTGCACTTGCATCTGTCGACAGGCGCACTCAGGCTGAGAACTGGGTTTCAGGAAATTGATTTCTGAGTGTATCTGTCGACAGGCAGTTTGCATATGTCGACAGATGCACAGGATAGAAAACCTGAGCTCTGTCCGGGTTGTTGTGTGTATAGTGTCGACAGTACATTTCATCTGTCGACGGATGCACTCAAGATGCAAACCTGAGCTCTGTCTTGGAATGACTGTTGTGAATCTGTCGACAGGTACATTGCATCTGTCGACAGATACACCTCTTTGACAGATATTTGTGCTTTTTGCTCATTTGTTCATGCCCTCTTCAATGCTCCAGTTTCATGCTTGTGCCCTACATGCAAATACATGTTAGTGTCACATTGTATGATTTAGCAATGTTTAACTCAATCACTTTCATGGTGTTTTTTCATGTTAGTTTAGAACATCAATTTTGCATTAAATCAATGTTCAAGGATGTTAATGTGATCATAAAAAACATGATATATGGAAAACCCAACAGTTTCTACTTCTTCCGAGGAGATCGTTAGGAGCGACTCGGAGCGAGAGTAGGAGATATTGTTGTGGATTTAGCATTGTAATTTTCATTACTCCTAGTATGTAATAAGACTCTGCGTAGTCTCATGTGGACAATGTATTTATTTTATTTCAGTTATGAATAATTAGCTCTCTTTCTTCTATACGGACTGTGAATAGAATGTGGATGATGGAATATAATTTCTTTTCAGTCTTTAAATTCCGCTGTCTTGAGATATATTATATTTGTGTATTTTTCAGCCTTTTGTACTAGTGTTGGGTAAATGTCCCCTGTAGTGATACCTTTTATATCGATGTGGGTTGGTGGAACCGTACCGATATAAGAGGGTCGTTATAGAGATGGGATTAGAGGCGTCAGGCTGAAATTGTACATAAATATGCATATACCATCATCTTCATTGTATACTAAGTTGTGTAGATTGTCCAAATAGATAAGTATTATTAGAATTTAGATAGTTGTAAATGGTGATTAATCCATTCTACAGTTTATGGCTTCGCGGGTAGCGTTGTGTTCCTGCTCGTGATGGCGAGTAGAGGAGAGATGAGCCTCGGCGTGAGGATCAGGTGAGCATAGGCCCCTGCACCCCAGGGTCCTGTACTTCCTCCACCGCCACCGGTAGACATGGAGTTTTCATGCAGGGTTTGGTGCAGGCCATGCAAACGCAAGCCCACACTCAGGCTGCACTCCAGGCCAGTTTGAGGCTCAGGTCAGAATAATAAGATAAAGTAGTCTGTATTTTAAATGCAGATTGTTTTGTTATATGTGTTAATTTTGTTGCTTGTTGTAGCAGGCTCAGGTACCAGTTCTCCAGGCTGACCATGGTGGACCCTCCATCATGGAAAGGTCAAGAGGATGTTTCCACCTTCTTTTAAGGGGGAGAGCGATCCTTTATAGCTGAGAACTGGATGAGGGAGATTGAGAAGATCTTCCGGGCCATTAGGTGTGCTGAGGACGACAAGGTCACTTTGCCACCTATATGCTACAGGTATGTGTGATCTAATCTAGTGGTTATTACTTTAAGTATAAATTATGTTGGTTAGTTCTCATGGATGGTTTGGCAGGAGCGAGCCGATGTATGGTGGTCCTCGTTGTACGTACTTGGTTCGAGGATGGTGCCGTGGAAGTTGGATGGGACGAGTTCGTGAGGCTTTTCCGAGCCAAGTTTGTTCCGGAGCACATCCAGGACAAGATAGAGTAGGAGTTTCTCTCGTTGACTCAGGGCTCCATGCGGTGCTGGAGTATGAGGCCAGGTTTTGCCGAGCTATCAAGTATGCCCCTCATATTGTAGCTGATGAGTGCAGGAAGGCGAAGAAATTCGTGATGGGTCTGAAACCATCACTGAGGACGAGGTGGTGGCTTTCAACCATCGTACTCTCGAGCAGGCGCTCAGCGCTGCATGTCGTCAGAAGGGGAGATGGAGCAGTATCTGGAGGAGAAGAAGGCTTCTCAAAAGAGGCCAGTAGCTCCTTCCAGAGACAGGAGAGGAAGAAGGCGACTTTCCAGTCACCGCAGCGTCCTGTGGCATCAGGCAGTGGTCAGGTATCCTCTCAACGTTCCCCTAGTGGTAAGAAGGAGTGCCTCATTGCGGGGGGCACATGGTGGTTCGAGTGTTGGCTGGTAGCAGGAAAGTGCTTAAAGTGCGGGAGCAGTGATCATAAGATTAAGGATTGTCCGAGGCTTCAGCAGGAAGCCCAGCGGGGCCAGCCCCAGTAGCAGCGCCAGCGATAGGACGACCAGGGAGACCTCGAGCCCCAACTCGAGTGTTTGCGTTAGCTCGTGAGGATGCCGAGCAGGAAGATCGCCCGAAGGTACAATTTTGTTCTTAGGTGGCATGCTCGGGTTTTGTTCGATACGGGTGCTCTCACTCGTTCATTTCCGCGGTTTGCTAGTCAGTTAGCCTTAGAGTCTGGGTTAGAGTCTGAGGATTTAGAAGTCCCTTTGTCTGTGCATACACCTGCAGTTACGGTATCGACTAGGAAGTGTATTCCGTCTTACCGGTGTGCATTGAGGATAGAGTCCTAGAAGGGTGTTTCTTCTTGGTCTATGATGCTATTCTTGGTCTGGATTGCTAGAGGAGCACTATGCATTGGTAGATTGCCATGGGAAGAAGATTGTTTTCCGCATTCCTGGTGAGGATGAATTTTCTCATCCTTTTCCGAGAACTTAGCAGGAAAGTTTGTCATCTCGGCCATGAGGGCAATGAGAATGGTGAAAAAGGGTTGTGACGCTTTTCTTGCCAGTGTGGTTTTAATACCCAAGGCTGATGAGTCACTTACTCTTCCCGAGATAGATGTAGTGCAGGATTTTCCAGATGTCTTTCTTGATGATTTATCTGGATTGCCACCACTATAGAGATAGAGTTCACTCTAGAGTTGCTTCCAGGCATCTCTCCTATCTCGAAGGCACCTTATCGAATGGCACCTACGAATTAGCTGAGTTAAGGAAGCAGTTGCAGGATTTTTAGATAAGGATTTATTCGCCCTAGCGTTTCCCCTTGGGGCGCACCTGTCTTATTCGTGAAGAAGAAAGATGGTCACTTCGGTTATGCATTGATTATAGAACGCTAAACCAGGTGACGGTAAAGAACAGGTATCCCTACCTCGGATTGATGATTTGTTTGACCAGTACAGAATGCATCGGTCTTTTCTAAGATTGATTTGCGTTCTGGCTATCATCAGTTGAGGATTAGGAGTGAGGATGTGTCCAAGACGGCATTTAGAACCCATTATGGACATTATGAGTTTTTGGTCCTTCCGTTTGGTCTAACCAACGCCCCTGCAGCATTCATGGATCTCATGAACAAGGTGTTTAGACCCTATCTAGATAGTTTTGTTGTAGTCTTCATCGATGACGTGCTGGTCTACTCTCCAGATGAGGCCACACATCGTCAGAATTGAGGATAGTGTTAGAGTTCTCCTGAGCACAAGCTGTATGCAAAATTCAGCAAGTGTGATTTTTGGATGCGCGAGGTTCATTTCTTTGGGCATGTTATCTCTGGTGCTGGTGTAGCAGTGGACCCAACGAAAGTCCAAGCTGTTATGGATTGGGAGAGTCCCAAGACTCCTTCGGTGATTCGGAGTTTTCTTGGTCTGGCGGGTTACTATCGGTGTTTTATTGAGGGATTTTCATCCATCACCGCTCCATTGACTCAGCTGACCAGAAGGGAGTGAAGTTTGTCTGGTCCGAGGAGTGTGAGAGTAGTTTTCAATTATTGAAGACTAAACTCACATCAGCCCCTGTGTTAGTTCTACCGAGCGGTGTAGAGAATTTTGCTATCTACACGGATGCATTTCGGATTGGTCTTGGCTGTGTATTGATGCAGCAAGGAAGGGTAGTAGCATATGCTTCGAGACATTGAAGGAGCATGAGCGAAACTATCCAACTCATGATCTTGAGCTTGCGACAGTGGTTCATGCACTGAAGATCTGGAGGCACTATCTTTATGGTGTCAGATTTGAGGTGTTCACTGATCACAAGAGCCTAAGTATCTTTTCTCTCTCAAAAAGAATTAAACCTTAGGCAGAGAGAAGATGATTGAGTTCCTGAAGGACAATGACTTCGACCTCCAGTATCATCCTGGAAAGGCGAATGTCGTAGCAGATGCCCTTAGTAGAAGAGGTCGTCTCTCCAGCAGGACTGGAAGATGTTGGAGGATGCAGCGTGTACCATGACCGAGTTGGATCCATCTTTATGCAAGCTTTTGTAGCACAGCTGTCCATTAGGTCATCGGTGTTGGATGAGGTGATCGAGCATCAGAAAGCCGACCCTAGACTCCAGATTAGTGGGCAAAGTGGGTATACTCGTGATGGGATGTGTGATTAGATTCCATCATCGTGTCTATGTCCAGACATTGTAGATATTCGTGAGCATGTTTTAGCAGAAGTCATAGATTTAGGTTCTCTATTCATCCAGGTAACACTAAGATGTACCAAGATTTAAAGAGATCGTTTTGGTGGTCTGGCATGAAGAAGGATGTAGCCGAGTTTGTGTCTAGATGTCTTGTATGCCAGCAAGAAGGCCGAGCGGCAGCGACCATCTGGTCTTATGCAGAAGATGGAGATCCCAGTTTGGAAGTGGGAAGCTGTCACTATGGATTTTGTTACGGTTTGCCTCGATCTAGATGAGATAATGATTCGATTTGGGTAGTGTAGATCGATTCTCGAAGACTGCGCATTTCTTGCCTATGAAGAAGAAGCAGTCAGTAGAGAGTTTAGCTAGACTGTATGTTAGTAGTATTATTAGATTGCATGGAGTACCGAAGTCTATTATTTCGGATCGAGATCTGAGATTTACTTCGAGGCTATGGAAGGGTCTTCAGGATGCGTTAGGTTCGGAGCTGAAACTCAGTTCACATTCATCCCCATACAGATGGACAGTCCGAGATGACTATCCAGACGCTTGAGGATATTTTGAGGGCTTGTGTGCTGGATTGGAAGGATGATTGGAGCGCCATTTACCTCTAGTGGAGTTTGCATATACAACAGTTTTCATGCGAGCATTGGCATGGCTCTATTTGAGGCTTTATATGGTAGCCTTGCAGATCTCCTTTGTGTTGGGAGAGACCGGTGATAGGCAGTTGATCGGTCCGGAGTTAGTTCAGGAGACTTCGGATAAGGTCCAGCTCATTAGGAAGAGACTTCTTGCGGCACAAGATAGCAGAAGAGTTATGCCGACAACAGGAGGAAGGATCTAGAGTTCGAGGTAGGTGAGCATGTCTTTTAAAGATTTCGCCTACGCGAGGTGTAGTTAGATTTGGCAGGCATAGTAAGTTGAGCCCTAGGTTCATTGGCCCGTATGAGATTCTCCGACGATTGGGCAACGTGGCATATGAGCTAGCTTTACCTCCAGCTTTTGCTAGCGTTCATCCTGTTTTTCACGTATCTATGCTCAGGAAGTATGTCAGAGATCCGTCTCATGTTATTAGCCATGAGCCGTGGAGATCCAGCCAGATCTTTCTTATGTAGAGCAACCGGTAGCTATTCTTGATCGGAAGGTTCAACATCTCCGAAACAAGAGCATTGCGTTAGTAAGGTCTTATGGCGGAACTTCTCGCGAGAGGAGGCTACTTGGGAGCTTGAGGATGCAATGAAGAGAAATATCCTCGTTGTTTGAGTAGTGTCAGTCTAACTTCGAGGACAAGTTTCTTTAAGGGGGAGAGGGTGTAAGGCCCTTGATTTTCACCTTGTTTGTTAAGTATATGTATGTGAGTATAAGTGTTACTATTGATGTATGATTATTGTGTATAAGTATTTATTGATATAAATTGTATGAATTAGTATTATTGAAATGTACATAGTATATTCAAGTACATATATGTATGTATATATATATATATATTAAGTGTGTAGTATTATAAATTCTGCATAATTAAAGTGAGTTTTGTCGGCCAGTCGGCGTCCACATCGGCTGACGCTGACCAGGGGTAGGCGACAATATCGATGGACGCCCATTTGTATAGGCGACCATGGATGGGACGCCAATATCCCAGATCTGTTACGTTTTAGATCCGGAAACGCCTCCGAAATTGAGCCTCTTGTTTAGGAAACCTTTCCCAACGCTCTGAGACTTGCCCCTTTAACCTATCCGACCCCCACCCTTTATAATATCCAAATTTTGGCCAGATCCATCCCTTTGGCTCTTGGGTCAAAACCTATCTTCTCTAAGCAAAACCCTAACTTGACCTGATGATCCGGCTTCGGAGGCTTCGTCTGGCGATCTACATCAACTGGTGTCGACCTTGAACATCCGGGAACGACTCCCCACGCTGGTGTGCTGTGAAGATCAACAGAAGATCCGAAGAAGGAGGATTTGAGACTCTTTGGCACAGGCCGAGGAGGTCTTCTCCGGCCTAAATCGTCGTTGGTAGATTTTACAGAAGGCAAGTACCCATTCACATTAACCCTACATGTGTCTAGTATGTCCCAGGAATTTTTCAGATTTTTTCGTGTCCTGAACCCCCTTTCAAGTGATTTGTTGGCTTTCAGTCTGTGTTCTACAGACAGGATATTAACGGCAAGATCCTTGCGCTAATATCAGTGTTTGGCGGCATCATATAATGCCATTATCCTCTAGAGGGCTACCCTATGCCGTCGAGTTCTTCAGACTGCAACAGTGTGCAAGTCTGTCCCTATAACTAGTTTTCGAGTTTTTCTGCATGAGGATATATGGTAAAATTTTATAAATATGTAAATATATATGTTTAGTGTACTGTGAGCTATTGTGCATTTTTAGAATTTTCACTAATTATTAGAATTCTTGGAATGTGCTACCAACAAATGTTTAATCTTGGAAAATGTCGTTTATGAAATATGTGTAGAAATTAACTGTCATAAATTTCTGTACATTGTTCATAAGATTTGATGCATGACATAAAAATTTGAGCAATTTATAATATCTGTACAGTTATTAAATTTCTGACCGAAAAATAGTTAATATGTCTACTCAATGTATAAAAGTTAAGAATTCATCCGAAACTAGTTAAATTCCTAAAATTTGTGATAAAATTTGTACTGTCAGTATTCATGTATGAAATAAATTGTGAATCCGAATAATGAAAATTTGTGTCAGTTGAACTATTTTTACACTTGATATCAGCACTGTTAGAATTTTCAGACAATATGTAACTCATAAAATGCAAATTTGGGTATGCATGATGGTTAACTGTGATGAATTACTGGTTAAATTTCTGTACTAAACAGATGAGAGTAGCTATATAAACTTGTTTTATGTTAGATTTTCATAATTAGTACTTGCTAATATGATTAATGTTTAATTTGAAAAAATTTCAGCATGATTAGGATTGTTGTAAAAATCTGATTAATACTGAAAACAGTAGTACCATGCTAGGTAATACTGAAGAATGTAAATGTGTGAACATGAGTGAATGCGTGATTATTTTGTGTTTAAAAATGTGTTGAAATTGAGAAATGTATTAATGTGCCAATGGGTGACACTGCTACCTTAGAGGGCTGTGGAACTGTACTGTGGTAAAGTCCCCACGGGAAAGTTCAAAGTGTGTGATGTCCCATGGGCATTGGGATTAAATCCTGGAGGCGAACAAGTATCGCTGGTTAGGGTGGAGAGTGCTTCTCCCGGTTCTGAGCAGTAACTAAGATTAATCACTGGAATGCTAGGTGATTGATATGTGATGTGATTAGTGTGTGTCTTCTAAAGTGGTTTGGGCTATGTGTCACGCATTAAGTGAAAGTGAAAATGTGTTTAAGTGAAAGAAAATGTGTAAATTGTGAAACTGTGTAAGTGAATATGTGTTCATGAAATTCTTATGTAAGCATGCAAAAATGATAAGTTTCTTGTGAATGTGACATGATAGTAGTAAATAGAGAGCTTCTCACTAATATAAATGTGTTAACCATGTGGAATATTGTCTCAGAATTCATGTAAATTAGTTGTTATGAAATGTGTAATATTGTATAAATGTTCAACATGTGGCTTATGAATGATTGAATGAAATCAGTTTAGCATAGTGAAAAGTGTAGAAAGCATGTGATAGGATTTGTTTATTGTGTATAAAAAACCAAATCCCATGTGAAAGACGTGTAGAAATCATGAATAGGCTTCTATTGAAAAATTGTCACTTCCATGCATTGTGTGTAAACGATGTAGCATAAGGTTATGGATATTACTTGATGCATGTATGTTTAGTGTGCTGGTGTTACTTGTTGAGTCTTTTGAACTCATTCTTGCTTCGGCGTACAGATGTAGACGTTTCTACTTCTTCCGAGGAGATCGTTAGGAGCGACTCGGAGCGAGAGTAGGAGATATTGTTGTGGATTAGCATTGTAATTTTTCATTACTCCATAGTATGTAATAAGACTCTGCGTAGTCTCATGTGGACAATGTATTTATTTTATTTCAGTTATGAATAATTAGCTCTCTTTCCTTCTTCTATACGGACTGTGAATAGAATGTGGATCATGGAATAGAATTTCTTTTCAGTTCTTTAAATTCCGCTGTCATGAGATATATTATATTTGTGTATGTTTCAACCTTTTGTACTAGTGTTGGGTAAATGTCCCACTATAGTGATACCTTTTATATCGATGTGGGTTGGTGGAACCGTACCGATATGAGAGGGTCGTTACAGTGATACTTACCTTGCCATGAATACATATGATGGAAGCCTGTTTTTCTTTATGGAGCAGCACTAAATAAAGATGGATGAGGCTTTACCTTTTGATAGCTCCTAGCTTGATGTGAATGTGGAACTTGCCTTGGAGCTTTCCTTGTTTGTGGAGAAGATGGAGGAATCTTGTGCAATTTTTTTTTTCCTATTTCAATTTTCTTGTTTTCATAGAGGCATGATTCTTCTTAATAGGAGCATTATTCTTGTTGTTCTCTTTTATTTCTGAGCATTTTTCTGAACAAAACTTTCATTGGTTTTTTATTAGGGATAGTCGAGGACTTGTTCACAACAGCTATAACAAATGTTATTTCTTTTTCTTTTCATTTTTTATTTTCACATAAGAAAGTCTTGTGTTGTTAGCAGTCTTAAGTTCATTTTGAAGCTTCTATTTCAGCTTTTAATGCCACAACTTCTTTTCAGAAATTTGAAGTTTGTTCAGCATGACATCCAGTCCATTCTTCATTTTGTTCTTTTTATTTTTCAAATTGTACAATTGCTTTTCCAAATCAGTAATTTTGTTACTTAAATAGCTACAAATCATTGTTCAATGGTTGTCATGCAATATGCATTCAATTTTCTTTTCTAGATGATTATTTTGTTCAGTAAATTGTCTGCATTTCTCATTTATCTGATGATCATGAGCCATATTAGAAATCTGTTGGTTTAATTGATCATTGTAAAATTTGAAGCTCTCATTAAGATCAATCAATTTTTCATTTTCATTTTTCAGATTGATGACTTTTGATCTCAATAGCTTATGGTCATCTTTTGATTCACTCCATTTGTTTTCACAAATTTTGATTTCATCTTTCAGACTTTCTTTTTCAAAATTCAATTTCCGAACATCATTTTTCAACTTTTCATTTTCTTCTGAAAGATCTTTAACATCGTTCTGAAGCATTCAAGTTTTTTTATAATTTTTTATTTTCATACTTCTTTCTCTCTTTTTTTTCTTGCATACATGTTGACAAAATTCAAACAATTCATCATAAGACATGCCTTCATTTGAATCTGAATCTGAATTTGTGTACATAAATGGATTTGGAATTGGTTTACCTAATTTTGTAGGCCCATTTGATTTCTTGGATTCAGAAGAAGATGAACGATGATTTAAGCTCATTGAATGTGATATGAGACTTTCAATGTTTCTTGAACTCTCTAAACCAGATGAGCTTTTCTGAACCATTAAGAGCTGGTTTGAATTTGTCTTTTCTTCCCTTCTAGCCTTCATGAAGGAGTCCTGCAATTTAGATTGTAATTGTGAGCCTTTGGACTTCTTGTAAATTGTAGCAGGAAATTCATGCAAGTTGAAATATCTAGTAATCAGATCTGCAGATTTGCTCATTATAGATAATTCTCTAAAACCAGTAAATTAAATTAAACACAAATTAGATTTGAATTCAGAGCACTTGATGTGATATCAATTGTAGTAGCACTCCTGATCGTTAGATGAGCAAGTGAGCACACAATTGGAGATCAATTAAAGTAATCAAACAATTCAAGTAGATCAGATGATGTTTCAGAAAATCAAATTAGAGATCCAAAAGCTTAAATTACGAAATCTCATATTTGTCACACCAACATAAATGTATAGTGTATCTGCTCTGATTCCAAATCGTTGGATCAAAACAATTAATCACACAATATGATTAGAAGCATAAGATGCACTAGATTTGCAAACGCAAATTCTATGTATAGAGCATTGACTCTGATGTCAATTGAAGGATCACTTCTTATTGTCAAATCAAATCTAATCACAAGAGTCAAAACGAAGCAATCAAATCAAATCAGATCAGATCAAATCAAATCAGAGTCAGACATCAACCTTCTCTAATTCCAAGTGCAGAATTAGAGCGATTAAGCACACAACAAGATTTAACAATGAAGCTAAAATAGATCTGCCAAATCACAACAGATGAACAGAGTACCAGACTCTGATACCAATTATAGGATCACTTCTGATCGTTAGATCAACTAGTGAGCATACAATTGGTGATCAATTCAATCAATCAATCTACTCTGATCCAATTGTAGGATCACTTCTCATCGTTAGATCAACCAGTGAGCATGCAATTGGTGATCAATTCAGTCAAACAACCTGCTCTGATACCAATTGTAGGATTGAATATTCGGTGATGGCAGAAAAATAAGTAATTAACAATTACTTCGACATTAAGAGTTCTACCCAATTAAAAGCCCACAGATCTGATACACTATGTGTGATTAAAGTGTGTAAAATATTTAATCAAACAGTGTGTGCATGAGCAATTAACAAGTAATGTGTAAACGAAATCCTTAGGCATGCATCTAGTGTACGAAGATCAAACCACAAATAAAACCACAGTGCACAAGGGATTTTTAGGTGGTTCGAAAATCACTACAGTGACTCCAATGTCCAGCCCTCACACAGTGTGGCCACACTACTCAAAACTGAGTACAACACACACACTTAAGCTCGACGGCTCAAAACACACACACACACTTGAACACGATGCCTCAAACCATACACACACTTGAGCACAATGACTCAGAAACACACTTAAGCTCAATGGCTCAAACACACACAAGCTAGATCAAGTTCACAAGAAACCAGGTCCTCTAGCACTAATATGATTCACACACTTACATGCACACTGAAATCTGCACAGAACATGAGTACTGATCTCACGAGCACTCAAAGACAAATCAAGATGAACACTCCAATATAGAAAAATAGAAAAGAGATGAATTCGATGTTCTTCGGTAAAGATGATCTTGTAGAAGCTTGAATTGAAGATTCTTAAGAAGATTCTATGGAAGCCTTCTTCAATTCACGATGCTCTGTTTCAAATCTGATGATTCTTCTTCCTCTGCTGCTCTTCTCCATCTTCTTCTTCTTCTTGTTCTTCATCTACTATGCTCCTTCTTTTCCTTTGCTCCTTTTCTCTGCTCTACTCCTTTTCTTCTGGCGACGCTCTCTTGCCACTTTTTGGGCTCTCACTTTTAGGGTACTTCCCTTTTTTTGGCCGCACCTGCTAGATGCCTTTATCACAAAGGACAAGGCCATATTTATAGCCCTTATCATGTGACCTAGGACTTGGGAATGCGTGAGTACAAGTACCCCAAGTAAGACACATGCCACTCACATGATATCCTGCACAGATAGCATCTTTAAGTATTCAGGAGAAAAAGGCAATCGTTGTTAAGATGACTAATAGAGCAATCTATCTTAAGCATGAGGTAACCTATGTTTAAGTGATTGGAAATCCATGTTATGACAATCCATCTTAAACATGAGGTAATCATGTTTAAGTGGTTGGCAATCCATGTTATGACAATGCATCTTAAACATGAGGTAATCGATGTTAAGTGATTGCATCCTGTTACGACAATCCTTCTTAAACATGAGGTAATCGAAGTTTAAGTGATTGGCAATCCATGTTATGACAATCGATCTTAAACATGAGGTAATTGATGTTTAAGTGATTGGCAATCCATGTTATGACAATCGATGTTTAAACATGAGGTAATCGATGTTAACATGAGGCAATCGATGTTTAAGTTATTTAGAAATCGATGTGTTGACATTCTGTCACGCCCCGACGCAGAATATCGGAGCGCGAAGGTAGTTGCAAGAAAAAGGTATCGAGCGAATACTAGACATCAAACCATTGCACATTGAATAATACTAAAGCAAATCTTTCATTATAATTTTTCAATGTCTAGTTACAACCACTAATATCAGAGCCATTCTATAGGGCCCAATTACATTGCAACAAAAGGAAATAACTATTATAACTCTAAGATAACATAATGACTCGAGGGTACTCTTGGCTTCACTCTTGGTCATTTATTCCTCCGTGAGTGTATGTTCATCCTCGATCTCACCTGAGAACACAACATCAAATAACGTAGGGTGAGCGATAACGCCCAGTAGGACTTAAATCTCAGGCTCAAGCAGGCTTTAAGTAATTAACGTATTTAATTGCAGAGTATCTAAGATAGCAGGTACAAGAGAGTCAAAATATAGCAAGAGATAGCGCAACAGGTAACAGGATAGCACAATAGCACGAGATCGAGTATAGTTTCCAAAAATAGTACAATTAACGAGTATAGCACGAATAGCAGGATGGCCATAGCACAACTAGCACAAGTATAATAATAGCGACGACGAGTATAGCACTTGTTTGTCATTCTAGACATCGAGAGAGTATAGCACGTTTTGTGGCTTTGATTGTCATATAGATAGTCGAGATAGATAGCACTTGAGTGTAATGCCAAACACTCTGATCATTTAACTCCCATGGGCACTAGCACTTTCGGGCGCACATCCCAGGACCAAATCGGGCCCTTATATATTGCCAAGCATTGGTTATATTGTATCTTTAGACAAACAGTCAATGGCCAATATAGAGTACCAAGAATAGTTAAGAGCACTAGATGAATAGACGAGATAGTAGAGAGAACGTGAATAGACGAGCGAGTAGACTATAGATGAGAGCTAAGGGTACATCATGTAAAACAACGAGTAAAACAGGCGTAGTAACAGTTGCACAATACGCGCACGTCGTATTGGCAGTCAGGTGAATTCACGATCTTCCCGCTGGCCATGTTATGCACAAGTCCAAGGTCCGACTTGATTCAAGGTATAGCGAACTTCTAATATGTTTGGATCATACGATCCCTAAAGATGTACTTGGCGTTAGGGTATACAACCGGCTCGTCGACCATGTAGGAATCCATGATCAGAGGAAGACTTACGGAAGCCTTGTGCAAGGGTTCACTAGTCCGTCGAAAGGAATATCCGACAGAGAGTTCACCACAAGCCAGTAAAGTGTGTATAATAAAACAATGCTCGCGTTCTAGAGGAATTCTAGAACAGTGGAGCGTCAATATCAGTATATAAACAATGCATGAAATGAATACAAGTCTTTTCAAATAGGGCAATTAATATACGTTATTGCAATAAATTGCCAGTATAATTATCAGATATTTTATGCCAGATTTCAGTCATATTTGATGGTTTCATGTGTGTGCATGCTGTGTAGAAGAAATCGTAGATAGAAAAGAATGGATTTCATATATGTTTTAAAGCATTCAATATAGCTCCATTTTATGGGTTTTTCATCAAAAATCATGTGAACGCAACGTACTCATGTAATGGTCGCGATAGGGTCATGATGGAACGCGCACAGGGTCCTATACGGGTCGCGACAGGGGGGTTTCTGCTCAGGCGGCCAGAACGCGACTGGGTCTCCTGTCGCGTCAAACGCGACAAGATGATGGTCACGACGGCTCTAAGAACGCGACGTGTCGAGCGTCGCGTTCTCAAGTACTTCACCTGAGTCGAGCGGGGAACATTGTTCTACATCGGATTACGTGCCAACTTGACTTGTTTGGGACACATGGTACTTGGAAAATCATAACTATTACATAGTCGATGAAAAATCACGAACAAGTTGCAAATTAAGTAGACAAGTATGGGTACTTCCAGTAAATCGGAATTAGAGAGGAGAGCTGGTTCATAAAGGGTTTGAAACATAAGCAAGAACGAGTTATTCAGAACATGGCACAGAGAGAAAGATTGATTAAATTTGATCAGCATGCTCGATGAAATTTAGGGCTTTCATTGGCAAAAGATCCCTAACACATGAAGTATCTACACACCGAATTTCGTAGCATGGGATCAAGTTCATAGAGATTTGAATTAAACATGATGTCTCGGGGTTATCATGATTGCAAATCTTCCAAAATCAAGAACAAAGATTGGCTCGATGAAAAGAGGGAATCAAGAGGGCTTTGTGTCCTGGTGATTGAACTACCTACAGACGAATTTAATTTATTTTGCTCGTGAGAATGCCTACCTTTGACTCGATTTATCTTCTAGGCATAGAACCCCAAGAACGAAGGAAGAAGCTTGATGGATCTTCCTCTCCTCGATTTTCCTCCTCCTTGCCTCTTCTTACATTCAAGAACCCCTGCACAGTTGCACGAGCTAGGGCGGGCCATGAGGGTTTAAGAGGTGTATTTATATAAATAAAAGTTCTTATTCCTACATACTACTCAAATTCCTCTTAATTACGAGATTTCCTAACTCCACCTTTTCTCTTGCTTTCCAATCTCTAATTGGTTTAGGATAGTATCTAAATTCATGCAGATTATATGGAGTAGGTTTATGAATCCAATTCCAACTCTAATTGCCACTTTTATTGCTTTAATAACCCCTTCTAATTAAGAGATTTAAACACCGCCGAAGTTAGGGTATTTTCTTATTATTCTCCCTTTGTAAATTCATATTTTTGACCCAATAAGTTCTAGAGGATCCATTAAGCAAAGCCCATTACTCTCTTCCATTTAATGGGTTTTACTAATACTCTTTTCATTGAATATCCCTTAGATGAGTTATTAATTTACTATTTAAATTTTATTTTTCTCAAAAACTCAGGTTGCTACATCCTCCCCCCCCTTTAAAGAGAATTGTGGTCCCCAAAATCATATGACTTTACAGGAGAGAATGGCTTACCGAATAGATCAGGCTAGTTGTGTCTGATAATTCCTTCTGTTTCCCATGTGGCTTCATCCACTCCGCGGTTATTCCATAAGACCATCACCACGTCAATGGACGATTTCTGAGTTGTTGTACCTTCCGGTCCAATATGTTGATCGGCTTCTCTTCATACGTCATGTCCTTGTTTAACACCAGATCATCATGACGAATGACATGTGTTGGATCGTACACACTTTCTAAGCATGGAGACATGGAAGACATTGTGCACACTTGCCAAATTTGGCGGCAAGGCCAGTCTGTGAGCAACTCACAATCCTTTCAAGTACTTCGAAAGGACCAATGAATCTTTGACTAAGTTTTCCTTTCACTCCGACTCTTTGAATACACGGGTAGGAGATACCTTCATAGCACATGATCTCCTATTGAAATTCCAGATCCCGTCTTCTCTTATCAACACTATCTCTTCTATCTAGACAGAGCAATCTTGAGTCGACTCGTATCATCTGTATATCTTGGGTTGTACTTTGTACCATGTCAGATCCTAACCATGTTGTTCTCTCCCACTTCATTCCAACACACAGGAGATGTACAATTTCTGCCATAAAGTGCTTCAAATGGTGCCATTTTAATACTCGCATGGTAACTGTACTTTTGTTAATAGAGCGGCACTATGGATCCTTATCAAGTGTTAAGTGTTTCATAATATGGCCACCAATCACGCCTCATATTGCTATTTATACAGCTTCATATCTTCTAACTGTTGTGTATTTGTACATGTCCTCCTACAGTCTAGTTTGCCAGTACTAAAATTTCTCTTCGTACCATGGGCAGATTATTGCAGGTTCCTGTCTTCTCCAAGATTTGATCAGTGCCAGTGGTGAACAGACTAAAGTAATCTTCGTACCAAGGGCAGTTTGCAGACCTTTCAAAAATGAGAGGTGACCTTGGAATCTCGATATGAAGATAATAGATGACGGAACCGTGCAACCGACTCATCCTTGACATATAATGCAGCTAGCACCTCCACAGACCATGTACTCTTTATGGGTAAGAAGTCGTAGAATTGGTCACCGGTCAACGATGACCCATATGGCGTCAAGTCCACCACGAGTTCTGGGTAAACCCATGATGAAGTCCATGCCAATGCTTTCCCACTTCCATTCTGGATATCTAGTGGTCTGAGTACACCGGCAGGGCGCATATGTTCTGCCTTCACTTGTTGACATGTGTTGAGCTACATGCTCGGCTACTTCCCTCTTCATATTCGGCCACCAAAATGTTCTTTTCATGTCTTGATACATTTTGGTACCTCCTGATAAAGTGTACTTAGTTTGATGAGCTCATCCAGTAGTTTCCTTTTTAGGGCTTCGTTGTCTGGACACAAGTTATCCCTTGGAATACTAACCTTCCATCTTCAGTCATGAAAAATCCGGTCTGTCTGCTAAGGTTTCCTTGACACAAAACCAAGAATGGATCATTGTCCTGTTGCATCTTGATTTCCTCCCGCATATTGGATTGGATCTTGAGATTGGCAATCTAACATGATCATCCCTATGTTCAATATTTATGTCTAGCCTCGCGAATTGTTCAAGTAATTTACATCTCGCCAGGACTAGACTTGAGATAGATGCCATTGGCTTTCTACTAAGAGCATCAGCCACTGCGTTTCCCTTACCTGGATGGTACTGGATGTTGAAATCGAAATCCTTTATATATTCTAAACATCTTCTCTGCCTCATGTTGAGTTCTTTCTGGGAGAATAGGTACTTTAGACTTTTATGATCTGAATAGACAGTGAATTGCTCACCATAGAGATAGTGCCTCCAGATTTTTAATGCGAAGACGACGGCAGCCAATTCTAAGTCATGCACAGGGTAGTTGACTTCATGCGTCCTCAATTGCCTTGAGGAATAGGTGATGACCTTCTCCTTTTGCATTAGTACACAACCTAGTCCAATCCCTGAGGCATCAGTATAGACAGAGAAACTTCTCCCTCTACTGGTAGAGCGAGAACGGGTGCTGAGGTAAGGCATCATTGAGAGTGTGGAAACTCTTCTCACACTCTTTACTCCAAGAGTAGGGATCTCCTTTCGTATCAGACGCGTGAGTGGTTCGGTGTTCTTAGAGAAGTCCTTTATGAACCGCCTGTAGTATCCAGCCAGTCCTAAGAAGCTTATGATTTCTGTGACATTGGTTGGTCTCTTCCAGTTGAGTATAGCTTCGACTTTGGAAGGATCAATAGAGATACCATCCTTTGATATGACATGGCCCAAGAAAGACACTCCTTCGAGCCAGAACTCGCACTTGCTTAATTTTGCATATAGTTTGTTGTCTCGTAAGACTTGCAGTACGGTCCTCAAGTGTTCTTCATGATCTTCCTTGGTCTTTGAATATATGAGGATATTGTCGATGAAGACGACCACAAATTTGTCAAGGTATGGCCGATATATGCTGTTCATGAGTTGCATAAAGGCTGCAGGAGCATTAGTTAGACCAAAAGGCATAACAACAAATTCGTAATGTCCATACCTGCTTTTGAAAGCCGTTTTGAAGATATCGTCATCCTTGATCCTCATTTGATGATAACCAGATCGAAGGTCGATCTTGGAGAAGTATTGGGCTCCAGATATCTAGTCGAATAGTTCATCGACCCTATGCAATGGGTACTTGTTCTTGATGGTCAATTGGTTGAGTTGACGATAGTCGATGCATAGTCTCATCGATCCATCCTCTTCATGACGAATAGCACAGGTGCTCCCCAAGGGGAGGTACTTGGTCTGATAAACCCCTTCACTAGCAGCTCCATCAGTGAGCTTTAGTTCATTCAATTCGGCAGGCGACATCCAGTACGGTTGACGTGATACCGGGGCAGCTCTAGGAGTCAACTCAATGGCGAAGTTGACGTCACGTTCAGGGGGAACTCCGGGTAAGTCTTCAGAGAATACATCTGGGTAGTCCTGGACTATGTGGATGTCTTCTATTTTTGAACCCTTCTTTTCGACTATGACGGCCGCAAGGAAAGCAAAACATCCTTTCCTTATCATGTTATGGGATTTTATGGCAGAGACTATAGACATCCGTCTCTAATGTCTAATCCCAGTGAATGCTATTTAGGAAAGTCACTAAACGTCACCTTCCTCCTTACAATCAACGCTTGCCCCATATGTGGACAACCAGTCGGCTCCCAATGACATCATACCCTTCCATGGACATACATACCAGGTCGGCCTTTAGGTTAAAGTCTCCGATCTTTACATCGACAGATGCAAAGTATCGGTTTAGTTTCTCCTTCTCCCCAAAGGGTGTTGTGACAGAGAATTCACAACCCATGGTTGTAGGTTTTGCAGTCAGGGTGTCAGCAAAGTGTTGAGATATAAATGAATGAGTAGCTCCAATATCAAATAACACAAATGCTGGCAAGGAAAAGACTTGCAGGGTACCTTCTACCATGCCACCTTCCTCGATGGTTTCTTCATTGTGCAGGGCTTGCAGCCTACCCTGTTTCTTAGGCATAGTAGTGTGCTTCTCATTTTCTTTCAGCATCGGGCACTCGAGTATGCGATGCTAACAACTTCCGCAGCACAGACACGCTTCGGCTTTTCTCCAGCATTCATCAGCCGTGTGACCAGGCTTGTCATAGTGTTTGCAGTGGCTCTTTCTTGGAGTGTTGGGTACGAAAACCATGGGTTTCCTTTCTTGGCTAGATCCTTCCGCGATGTTGAAGGGATGCTTTTTCCGTTGGTCGGCTTGGCAGATGACTGACCCGAGGTCACTTCCTTCTTGATGAACTTCCCTTTGATACTGTTGGTGAAGTCTTTAGCATCTTCTAGCAGCTGAGCCCTCTTAACCATCTCGGCATAGGTCGGAATGTCGAACGGTGCGAGTTGAGTGATGTATTGAGGCTTAAGGCCATTTAGAAAGCGCTTAGCCTTCATTCTCTCAATGTTGATCAGATGTTTAGCATATTTTGCCAGTCTAGAAAATTGGGCTTCGTATTCTGCTACTGTCAGGCTTCGCTGTTTAAGAGCAGCGAATTCAGCAGCTTTCTTTTCCTGTACTCGTTCAGAGAAGTACTTAGCATTATAAGCTACCTAAAATTCGGCCCAAGTAAATTGTCCATTAGCTTTTGTGGCTTCCACATACTCCCACCAGGCGCGGGCTTCCTTCTCCAGTTAAAATTCGCTAATAGTTGGCTTACACGGAAGATCCTTTCCGTTTCCTTTAGCCAGTGCTCCGCTTCATCTGGATCCGTAGACCCACTGAACCTAGGTGCGATCGGACCCCAGAAATTGCGATGCAGCTCACCTGCACCCGGTTGGTTCCCTCCGCGGTTACCACCGCCTTGCTGGGTGGCTTGTAGTATGGCACGAGTCAATTCCTGGAGGGACTGTTGCATGCTTCTCATCTGGGCACGCTCCATAGTCATTGTAGCTATTTAATTCCTACAAAGTAGTTTGATAGTTATAATACTGATTAAAAGTTTAATTTGTGTGTGTGTTAGTTTATTTTAACTAGTTACCCTTGGCTCTAACCACAACTCACATAGGTGGGGTAATTAACTCTAGTCAAGGTAGGTTAACCTAGATCATCCTGTACTAAGAATAACATAGGCTCTGATACCACAAAACTGTCACGCCGCGACGCGGAATATCGGAGTGCGATGGCAGTTGCTAGAAAAAGGTATAGAGCGAATACTAGACAACAAACCATTGCACATTGAATAATACTAAAGCAAATCTTCTCATTAATAACTTTTCAAACGTCTAGTTACAACCACAATATCAGAGCCATTCTATAGGGCCCAATTACATTGCACACAAAGGAATAACTAACTACAACTCTAAGATAACATAATGACTCGAGGGTACTCCTGGCTACACTCTGGTCATTCCCTTCCTCGTGAGTGTATGTGTCATCCTCGGTCTCACCTGAGAACACAACATCAAATAACGTAGGGTGAGCGATAACGCGCAGTAGGACTTAAATCTCAGGCTCAAGCAGGCTTTAAGAAATTAACGCATTTAATGGCAGAGTATCTAAGATAGCAGGTACAAGAGAGTCAAAATATAGCAAGAGATAGCGCAACAGGTAACAGGATAGCACAATAGCACAAGATCGAGTATAGTTTCCAAAAATAGTACAAGTAACGAGTATAGCACGAATAGCAGGATGGCCATAGCACAACTAGCACAAGTATAATAATAGCACGACGAGTATAGCACTTGTTTGTCATTCTAGACATCGAGAGAGTATAGCACGTTGATTGTCATATAGATAGTCGAGATAGATAGCACTTGAGTGTAATGCCAAACACTCTGATCATTTAACTCCCATGGGCACTAGCACTTTCGGGCGCACATCCCAGGACCAGATCGGGCCCTTTATATATTACCAGGCATTGGTTATATTGTATCTTTAGACAATCAGTCAATGGCCAATATAGAGTACCAAGAATAGTTAAGAGCACTAGATGAATAGACGAGATAGTAGAGAGAACGTGAATAGACGAGCGAGTAGAGTATAGATGAGAGCTAAGGGTACATCATGTAAAACAACGAGTAATCAGGCGATAGTAACAGTTGCACAACACGCGCACGTCGTATTAGCAGTCAGGTGGAATTCACGAATTCCCGCTGGCCATGTTATGCACAAGTCCAGAGGTCGGACGTGATTCAAGGTAAGAGCGAACTTCTAATAGCCGTTTGGATCATATCAATCCCTAAAGGTGTAATGGGCGTTAGGGTTCAACTGGCTCGTTGACCATGTGGGAATCCATGATCTGAGGAGACTTATAGAGGCCTTGTGCAATGGTTCACTAGTCCGGCGAAAGGAATATCTGACAGAGAGTTCACCACAAGCCAAGTAAAGTGTGTATATAAAAACAGATGCTCGACGTTCTAGAGGAATTCTAGAACAGTGGAGCATCGATATTGGAATATAAACAACGCAAGAAACGAATACAAGTCCTTTAAAATAGGGCAATTAATATACTTTATTGCAATAAATTACCAGATACAATATGAGATATTTTATGCCAGATTTCAGCCATATATGGATGGTTCATGTGTGTGCATGTGTAAGAGAAATCATAGATAGAAAAGAAGTCATGAATATGTATTTTAAAGCATTCAATATAGCTCCATTTTATGGGTTTTCATCAAAAATCTGGTGAACGCGACGTACTCAGGTAAGGGTCGTGACAGGGTCATGATGGAACGCAACAGGGTCCTATACGGGTCGCGACAGGGTTGTCTGCTCAGGCGGCCAGAACGCAACGGGGTCTCCTGTCGCGTTCAGAACGCGACAAGATGATGGTCGCGATGGCTCTAAGATCGCGACGTGTTGAGCCGTCGTATTCTCAAGTACTTCACCTGAGTTCGAGCAGGAACATTGTTCTACATCGGATTACGTACCAACTTGACTTGTTTGGACACAGGGTACTTTGAAAAATGATAACTAATTACATAGTCAATGAAAAATCACGAAACAAGTTGCAAATTTAAGTAGACAAGTAAGGGTACTTCCAGTAAATCGGAATTAGAGAGAGAGCATGGTTCATAAGGGTTTGAACATGAGAAAGAACGAGTTATTCAGAACATGACACAGAGAGAAGATGATTAAATTCGATCAGCATGCTCGATGAAATTTAGGGCTTTTAGGGGCAAAAGATCCCTAACAACATGAAGTATCTACAGCAAGAATTTCATAGCATAGGATCAAGTATTCATAGAGATTTGAATTAAACATGATGTCTCGGGGTTATCATGATTGCAAATCTTCCAAAATCAAGAACAAAAGATTGGCTCGATGAAAAAGAGGGAATCAAGAGGGCTTTTGTTCCTGGTGATTGGAACTACCTACAGACGAATTTAATTTAATTTTGCTCGTGAGAATGCCTACCTTTGACTCGATTTATCTTCTAGGGCTTAGAACCCCAGAACGAAGGAAGAAGCTTGATGGATCTTCCTCTCCTCGATTTCTCCTCCTCCATGGCCTCTTCTCCATGTCCAAGAACCCCTTTGCACGAGCTAGGGCCGGCCATGAGGGTTTAAGAGGTGTATTTATATAAATAAAAGTTCATATTCCTACTACTACTCATATTCCTCTTAATTACGAGATTTCCTAACTCCACCTTTCCTCACTTGCTTTCCAATCTCTAATTGGGTTAGGATAGTATCTAAATTCGTGCTAGACTATATGGAGTAGGTTTAGGAATCCAATTCCCACTCTAATTGCCACTTTTATTGCTTTAATAACCCATTTCCAATTAGGAGATAATTAAACTCCGAATTTAGGGTATTTTCTTATTATTCTCCCTTTGTAAATTCATATTTTTGACCCAATAAGTTGTAGAGGATCCATTAAGCAAAGCCCATTACTCTCTTCCATTTAATGGGTTTTACTTAATACTCTTTTCATTGAATATCCCATTAGCTGAGTTTTTAATTTATTATTTAAATTTTTATTTTTCTAAAAAAATCAGGTTGCTACACATTCGATGTTAAAAATAGGAAACAATCGATGTATGGGATGAAACAATTAATGTTTAGATAGTCGATGTTTAAACATAAAGTAATTGATGTCTTCCATGAGATAATTGATGTTAGAACATGAAGCAATCGATGTGCAAAAATCAATGTTTAAACATGAAGTAATCGATGTCTAACATGAAGTAATTGATGTTTGATCAACTATTAAGGTCGACTATCTGAAAGTCGAAGTCTACATCGACTGTAAAGAAGTCAGAGTCAAACACTAACTTGCAAGAAGTCGGAGTCAAACATCGACTTCCAAGCTTAAATTGTGACATCATTTCAATGTGGCCAGTCAATCTATGAATTGTAATCATGAATAAAATGATATGCTACATGAAGGCACTTAAGTTCATCAGCAAAATAATGACATTATAATATCAACCAGATGAATGAATGTGTTGACACAAATACTCATTACATTAGGAACAATTCACTGCAAATCATTCATGTGTTGACACTAGAAATGATTGTGTTGACACAAACACAGCACATGTGTCGACATCTGAAGGGCATGTGTCAACACACCAAGGCAGCAAACTTGCAGATATTTCATGAACCTTGATAATTCACTGTGCATAGCCAAGACATATTGTGACTGACTAAAAGCATTCACAAGAAGAACTATTCACATTATAAACTATGATTATGTCATCATCAAAATGACCAAATCAATTATCATCAAATCAATCATCATCAAAACAATAATTATGGTTATCCACATAACCAAAATCTATTGACCAGGTTGCAAGCCTAAAGGTGGGGTGAATGGATTTCTAAAAATATTTCTATAAATATTCCTATAAAAAGATTACCTCGACAAGAAACACTAAACTCAAATGTTAGAGTTAATAAGAAATTGAGACAGAATAAAACCAATCACAAGAATAACATAAATTTATCCTAGTTCAGATCTCCTATCCCGAGGGGTCCTACATCAAGTCCCCAAGCAATAACTTGGGATTCCACTAGCTAAGGGTACAGTCCCCCTTAAGGATACTTACACATCTAGCACCAGCTGGCCTTCTCTTCACTACACAAAGAGGTAATACACCACCTATTGCAACAGGTCTTCCTTTCTACAAAAGGGAAGCAACCACCCACTCCAGAGTTGGTCCTCTCTTCACATATGAAGAGAAGCACTCAAGAAAAGTAAAGAGATGATGGCCCCTAGACCAAGTTTATAGCTAATGCTTGATCTGAAGCGGAATCAGTGAGACAAGAGAATTACACAAGGAAGAAGTTCACTCAGATCTAAAACAAGCTCTCAACCTTTGGAAGATAGGAACAGTGCTTTGTGGTGAGCAGGGAGCAAGAGAGTTCTTCTGAATGAAGGAATGAGCTCTTCTTTCTTTTTCATTTTGTTCAAGTTCTTTTTCATGATGACAACACACTTCTATTTATCTTCTCTTGCGGAAGTATCCGTTCAAGTGTCTATTGTCTTTCATCTTGAAACACGTTTGTTGTATTAGATCCAACGTAGGAATCAGGAAAACCTGCTATCATTAAATGCTTGGTTAGAGACCCAGAGAGAGAGAAAGATCATGTAGATATCCTCTTTGCTTTTGTCAACATGACAAGTCCAATGTTGTAACGTGTATGACTACCGAAAACCTGCACACAATAAATACTAGAGCATAGACATTTTAAATATGTCTTGCCTGTCAGTCATCGTCACCGCCATGCTTTAGGAGGATTACCAAAGAGGAAGTTTCGTTCTGTCAGTCTTTAAAGTTCTACATTATGTGACATGAATATAGAAGTCCACAAGAGATTTTGTGCATAGATATTGTACCCGAAATAGTAAATATTTGAGTGCACAAGGTATGTCATAGTTCGCGGAAAGTTTGAAATGCAAAGTGATCAAATACATTTAAATGACATTTGAGATAAAATATAATCAGACTATCTTGATTATTTTTGAGACTAGAATGAAAATATTATTCATTCACTGTCTAAAACATAACTGTTGTTGAAGGAAGCTGATGTTTAGAAACAGTCTATGTATAATGATAGTCAATGTTCAAACACAACTAATGTTCAAGTGAAATCGATGTGAATATAATCTGGTATAGATGTAATCGATGTCAGAGCATAAACGATGTGAACCTAATCTGTGTACAGTTGTAATCGGTGTTGGAGCATAATCGATGTGAACATAATCTATGTATAGATGTAATCGATGTTGGAGCATAATCGATGTGAACATAATCTGTGTACAGATGTAATCGATGTTGGAGCATAAACGATGTGAACATAATCTGTGTAAATATGTAATCGATGTCGGAGCATAATCGATGTGAACATATCTGTGTATAGATGTAATCGATGTTTAAATGATCGATGATAAACCGAAATTGTGTTTAATGAAATCGATGTTTAACTGAAATCGATACATTAAGTGGATCGATGTTGAACCATAATCGTTGTTAGAATTAAATCGACGTTTGAATAAAATTGATGTTTTAAGTGAAGTCGATGTTAACCCGAAATCGATATTGAATGAAATCGATGGTTTAAGTAAAATCGATGTTGAACCTAATCATTGTTTGAATGAAATCGATGTTTTATCAAAACAGTAATCGTTATGAGCTTACAACAGTAGTCGATGATGACTTAGGCACCTCATATTCAATTAACTTTTAACAAAGATGAGTGTAAATAACTTACTGAATTTGTTTTATTTGATACCTGCTGACAAGCTTCAGAAAGTAGTGTTAGTCAACAATTTCCATGGTTTTGTTGATCACCAAAAAATTTATATAATATAAAATATATATGTGGAGATAGGTTGATCATCAATCTCCCCCTTTTGTGATAACAAAACATTAAAAGTATGTATGCAAAAGAACTGAAAATAAATTTGCTAAAAACATTCTGAAGTATGCATTTCTGAGTGTTTTCTCCCGCTTTTTGTCAGCAAGCAAAAAGGAAATGAAGGGAATATTGTAGACAAAGATAAATGGAAGCCAACAGAGCAAGATGATATTATTAGTGAGGGTTTGATATGTAAAAGGTAGGAGACAAAAGAGAAGCAAGGTGAGAGATATTTGCCCAGCTTTGATTTCCTTCTCTTCAAAAAGATTCTTAATACCCCCCCCCCCCCAGCTAATGTTATAAGATGGCCCCATCTCTGCACTGAGTCATTGAATGTGAGCCTACCTCTGATCCTCATTAAATTTGGTGCACATTGGATCGTTGAGAGACAGTTTGTAAAAACAAGAGGTACCAACACTGGCATGCAATAGAAACTTATCTATAGATATAGGATAATGAATATTGTAAGCTAGCAATTCCTACTTCATAGCAACAACACTTTGTATCTTTTAACCCAGATTGAGTAGGGATCTGACACCAGATTGATGGAGTTGAGATCCATGAATTGCTTAGGAGAAGGGTGGGTTGATTTGACTGCACTGTACTTATGTTTGTCATCACTGGTGGAGTGAGAACATCTTCCCATCTGGGGAAGGGTGCACTCTCCTAGTTTGAGGCCCTGAGGACCTTTTACGGAAAAAAAATAAAAAAAGCTCATACAACTAGAGAGCAGCCTCATGATATATTTTACACCATTCAGATGGGAAAAACCTTTCAGATTCTGCTAGCAGAGGAGCTAATACTGATGATTTAATGAACCCTCTGTGATATTCTCTGAACAGAAAATAAGGGAATACTAAGGGAGCTCCTTTTTGAACATAGATCCAAGCTTTGACTCTAGCAAACCTCTCAAAGATAATTGGACCAACATCAAAGTCCATGAGCAGAAAATGTAACTGAGGGAGCAGCTTGAAATTTGGCATCTTGAAGGTGGCAAAATCAACTTGGAGAGTTGTACTGTCAGGGTGCTTAGACCAAAGATCATTGACTGCAGATTGGAATTGAGTAAGCTGTAACAATTTGATTTCCTTCTAAATGAGAGGACCCCAAGAGTAGGTCTGTTGATTCACAAACTAGTCTGAAGGGGAAAGAGTATGAGCAGATGGAGGGTATCTACGATCACTTGCAATCTCAAACCGTCTGTAAAGGGCTTTGTGGGATCTAGCCCACTGATCCTCAGTCTGGGACTTAGCCGAAGAAAGTATTTTAATTTGGTCAGGTTTAGGCACAGGAGATACAGGAAGGATAAGAGTGAGATATTTTGACAGATTGAGATAGGGGAGGCCAAAAATTGCAGCAAAGATACATTTTTAGAAGTATTCAGTGTAGAGGGTTTTCTTCTGTGGACTACAGAGAGAGAGCACCATAGAGGAGGAAATAAGGCTGAAGAGGTCTCGGGAACAAGCTCTTTGGAAAGTTTCCTCTTCTTAGAGGCAGGACTGGGAGAGGGCTGACAGTCAGCCCTGTGGTGATGATAGGAAACAGATAAAACTATTTTGAGGATGGCTTCTTCAAATTCATCCTTAATGTTGATGACAGAAAGGCTAGTGGTTCTAGCGCTCTCAGGAATGAGAGTGATGAAGGATGGTGGAGTAGGAGGATGGAGAGAGGAGGAAGAAGATGGAGGGTGTTGAGTAGATGGTTTGGCATAGGAGGTACTAGAAGAAGAGGCTGGAGGTGCCTCAGAAGAGGGAGGTGGAATAGAGGATGGAGGAGTAGGTGATGTTGAGGATTCAGCAAAGAAGGGAGTTGGAGAAGAAACATGTTTGGGGAGAGGTTTCTTGGAGGGTTCAAGAGCATGTGGAGCTGTGAAAGGAGCAGTAGGGGAGGAAGGTGAAGAAGTATGCAAGACTAGAGGAGGATCAGAAGGCCCGGAGTCCCCCAAATGCACAGAAGGCCCTGGTGGCTCAACAATTTCTTCTTCTTGCACAGAAGGCCCTGATGGCCCAGCTACCTCTTCGGCAGGAAAGGATGGCCCTGCAACTGGTTCTTCTGGCACTGATGGGTCTTTCAGCACTGATCTGCCTGGTCTGACTGGTAAGAAGGCTCGGATGGCCTTGCAGTAGCCTCAGGTACTAATATAGATGGCCCTGAAGGCCCTGGTTTAGAAACAAAAGGAGGAACAAGAGTAGCTTGAGCTGATGGGGGTACTATAGAGGTGGAAGAAGGCAAGTGATGTCTCACAAATTGTGTGAGATCAGTCACCATGCTCTTCAAACTACCTAATTCATTTCTCATAGCTTGGAGCTCAGATCTGACTTCACATATAGCTTTGACTATTAACAACAGATGCCACATCTGCTTGAAGGGAACAAAATAGCTCTCTATGAGCATCCAACCGAGCGAAGACATGGTGTAGATGAACACATATCTTCATTTTCTTGGATTTGTTATGAGCTCTTCTAGTGAGCCCAGGAATACTACTAGTTACAGTCTTTTCTTTACCTACAACACCAACAGTTGGCTTATCATGCATGGCTGCAAAATCTGTTTGCTGGTGAGCAATATCATCATCAGAAGCAACTTCCACTATACCTTCTTGAAATGGATCTTCAAAGACACCAGCAGTAGGCTCCCCTTGAGAAGGAGCATCTTCCAAAGGAACTTCTTCTGATTGGCCTTGAGATATACCATATGGAATAACATCTTCATGCTCTTTTTCAACATGAGTACCTTCAACCGGAGCACTTTGTGATTCTTCAACAGGAATATCTACATCCTCCCCTCAGTATGAGCAATTTCCTCAAGAGGACTAACAAAAGTTTTCTGTACAACATGAGTTTCAAATGTAGGTTCAAGTAGAACACCTTCAGCCGATTGTCCAGAGGGCTCAATATGTTCAGGAGCAATGTCTTCTATTCTCCGGTCAGACAATGTGGATGCAATAGGTTCATCAATCCTATTTACAGTCTCAGTTTCTTGAACAGATGGAGCCTCAGTAGTAGAGGTATCTCCTATGATGGCTTCTCCTTCAGCCATGGAAGTTCTTGACCAAACATTTGTAGATAGAGAAAAACCACTTTTCTTTAAGTTCCTAGTTTGGATGGGCTGCCCCATTTTCTCCAAAAGTTCTCATTCTAGATCAACTTCAAAATGTCGAAAATTTTTGATAAGTAGATGGGCATAGGGAAGGGATAATGCCAACTTGTTCTTCTTATCCCAAATAAGTTCATTTATAGAATTCATCTTGTCCAACTTAATTTGTGCCATATTCACATCTTGATTGTGCACAGCCCAAAACATGACATCAGCATCTCCTTTAGTGCATTGAGAAAAAGTGGCACTACGAGGTACTAAAGGTTGGCAAACAATAAAGTGCAGTAGCCTATTGAAAGCATTAAACTAATGTATGTCAATTTTTCCTTCTCTAAGCTTATAATCTATTCCAATGATCCCTATAGATTGTGTGGAATTAGTTATAACGGGAATCTAGAACGGGGGAGGGGAGGTTGAATAGATTGTTGGGCTACAATGTGTATGATGACATGTGCATTAATGTTTTTGATGATGTGTGACATAATTGATGTTGTGTAAATGTTTGAAACATGATAAAAATGACAAAGACTTGAAAAAATAAATAAATGAAAATCATACTTTTATTGATCACCTATGTATTCATTGTACCTCATTCAATGTGTTTCTCAATGGAGGTATGAATGCATACAAGACAAGTAACAAGATCCAAGTGAAAAGAACAAGAAATAGACTTCAAGTGATCACCTGTTGACATCCAGGAAGTTCCTTGTCGACAGATAGACCCATCCATAACAAACAAGCTACTGGATGTTCAACTGGAGCAGTAGTTGTCGACAGATGCAATGTACCTGTTGACATATACAGGTTGCCTGTTGACAGCCAAAAAATCTCATGTCGACAGATAAGGCCTTCCAGCAACATCATGGTTCTGGAAACTAGATCTGAGCAGTAGCTGTCGACAGCCATGAAGTGCCTGTCGACAGATGAAGAGAAAGTCAGATCCGATGGTCAGGATATGATCTGTATTGGGGTGATCCCTTCAAGTACGACTCTCCATACTTGGACACCTATATATATAGACCATATGAAGGTATTTTCGCAGCAAGAAGCCACCATACCAAAACCCTAAGCAAAACCTAAGAGAAAAGCTTCTCTCTACTGCTCTGCTTCAACCCTCCATCCAGTTCGTGGAAGATCCATCTCACGAGCAGAGTTGAAGTAAGTTCGTCCATGATTCAAGCTTCTCCATCAACTGAGCATCATCTACACAAAGCTTGGAGTTCTTCTAGACGACCACCAAGAAGAGTTCTTCATATGGATTTGTTTAAGCGACCCTTGTGCTTGATCCACGTGTGGGTTGTTGTTCTAATTTCTTGTTTGCATCAGACAACGTGTGTGTGTGTGTTGTAGAGTTGAACTCGCTGATAAGCAGTCGTTCTGCATGTGTGTGTGGACAGTGGACGTAGGATACACAAGTTGTGCACTCCGAACCACCTTAAATCTTCGTGTCCTGTGGTTTGAACATTTCACGGTAGATGTTTGGTAGGCACGCTGATTATTCACATGATAGATAGATTGTTATTCATTCTACTCATAATCAGAACACACGTCATAGTTCAAAATTGATATAAATCTATTTAAGATTTCGATAAGTCAGTGTTGGATTAAAAAAAGGCTATAGTGCTTTTAATTGGTAGTAATCTATTCAACCCCCTTCTAGATTACTGTTGTAGATTATTCCGCATATCTTTAAATTGGTATGAGAGCGAGGTTTCTCCAATTTATTGCTTTAAAAGATTGATCTCACAATCAGGAGAAGTTCGATGTCATGGAACCTAACAAGGGGTTTATGGCTGAAGGACACTTAGTGTCCAGGCATCCCTTCTTTGATGGCACTGACTACACTTATTGGAAAAACCGTATGCAGGTCTTTCAGAGAGCTGAAGACTACGTGCTGTGGATGATCATCAGCAAAGGGCCTTATGAGTTGCCTGTTGATGAGGACACCTGGACCTGAGAACAGATCCGTAGAAGTACATTAAATTGGAGCACATTGAACATGATGCAGTGCGCCGTACATCCGAAAGAATATTCGAGGGTCTCCACATGTAAGTCAACAAAAGAGATGTGGGACAAATTGGAATTGATATACGAAGGTATGTCTGAGGTAAGGGAAACCAAAGCAAGCATGCTAGTATCTGAATATGAGATGTTTAGAATGAAAAATGAAGAAACCATTTCAGATATGTTTGCTAGATTCATGCTAATAATAAATGGGTTGAAAGGTCTCAAAAAGGAGTACTCAGAGAGTGACTTAGTAAAGAAGATACTTCGGTCTCTTCCATCCTCTTAGCATACTAAGGCCACTGTCATCGAGGACTCTAAAGACCTTTCAACAATGAAATTGGATGAGTTAATAGGATCCCTGATGACTTATGAAATTAACCTGAAAAGAAAAGAAACTTAGGTTAATCCTCGAAAATCCATTGCTTTAAAATCCTCTAACAAAAGTTCTTCTAGTTCCAAGAAAGAGGCACAAAAGGAAAGTGATGAATCTGAATCGTCTAGTGATAGTGAGAATGATGAAATAGCCATGCTCACTAGACAGTTCAAAAAATTCCTCAGGTTCAAATAGAAAGGCTCAGGTAACATCAAAACTTTTCCAAAGAACGACTTTTCAAATAAATTTGATTCCAACAAAATATCTGACATGATTGTGTTATATGAGTGCAAGAAAGCAGAGCATATGAGAGGTGAATGCCCAGAGCTAAAGAAAAAGTTGAAAAAGGACAAGTTCATTTTCAAGAAAGCCAAGGCAATGATGGCGACTTGGAGTGATGAATATGAAGACGAGAACGCACAAGGAAGCTCTGGAGATGAAGAAATTCAGTGCCTAATGGCAAGGAGTGAAGAATCAAATGAGGTAAACTCTTCCTTTGAAAACTATACTGTTGATGAATGGGAAGAAGCATACACCTTGCTCTTTGAAAAATTTTGTGAATTCAAGTCTGAAAAAGAAAATCACTAATCTTATTTCTAACACAAGCACTAATGAACAACTTGCAATAATGTCTAAGGAAATTGACTTACTGAAAAAGGAACAGGATGGTCACTATGAAAAAAGGGATTGCATGAAAGAAAAATTGAAAGAAAATAAAAAGGAAAAACAAAGTCTAATCAATTCTATTGAAAAACTTCAACATGAAAATCAAGAGATTCAGAAAAAGTTGGAACAAGCTGAAAAGGAATTAAGAGGAAAAACTGAAGACCTTTCAAAATTTTTTAAAGGAAAGCAAAAACTTGATGTTGTTTTGGGAGTTAAAACAAATGTAACAAGGCATGGACATGGATTTTAACCAGAAAAACAAAAGAAACTAGGAGAGAAATTGATTACATCTCTTGTAGATTGCAGTCCAAGTGCAAGCAAGGAAGTTCAACTACAGGTAAGCAACTGAAAAACAAACAAAAATCATAACTTGTTCAACAAGTGAACAAATCTGTCGACAGACCCAATAGAGCTGTCGACAGGCCTGGAAATACACTGCAAAAGGAAGGCCATCCAGGCAACAAAAGGCTAAAATGCAAACTCAAGTTCAAAAAAATAGTAAAAGAATTGTCTTGAGAAAAACTCCTTCATGCAATTACTGTAAAAAGCTTGGTCATACAGAAAATCAATGCTGGAATAAATTAAACAAACTGAAATGCAAACAAGTTTGGATTCCAAAGCATTTACTTTTTGGCATGAATGCTAGAATGGGTCCCAAAGTAACTTGGGTACCAAAACCACTTGTCTGATCCATCTATGAAGGAATGCCTAGCAGTCCAAAATCAAAACAAATGGTACTTAAATAGCGGCTGCTCGAGGCACATGACAGGTGACAAAGAAAAATTCTGTCTGCTGGTGGAAAAAGGCAGACGACAAGTTGTCTTTGGAGGTAATAATAAGAGCCAAATTATTGGCACAGGTAAGGTTGGTAAGTATGCCTCTAACTCAATAGACCATGTGCTTTTAGTTGATGGTCTTAATCACAATTTTCTTAGCATAAGCCAATTGTGTGATAAAGGCCATAAAGTCATCTTTGAAACAAATGAATGTCAAATTGTTGATAATGAAATAGGAAGTCTCAAGTTTTCTGAAAAAATGGTTAATAACATCTATCTAGTTGATTTAGATGAACTAGAAAACAAAGATTTGTGTCTTGTTGCTAGTAAACAGGATGAATTGACTTTGTGGCATCGTAGGCTAGGCCATGAAAGCTACAATGTTTTGCACAAGATCATGAGGATGAAACTGGTAAGTGGTCTTCCTGAGATTTCTTTCAATAAAAAAGTGAGTTTTTGTGATGCATGTGCATAAGGTAAATAAACCAGAAAGTCTTTCAAATCAAATGCTCCCTTAATCACTTCAAAAATTTATGAATTGTTACACATGGACCTTTTTGGACCTAGTAGAATATTAAGTCTCAATGGAAAACGCTTTGGGTTTGTCATTGTAGATGATTTTTCTAGGTTCACTTGGGTTAAATTTATGGGTCACAAACATGATGCACTGAAAATCTTTCAAGAGTTCTTTAATAAGATTGAGCATGGCAGCATAAACAAAATATGCTCAATCTGCACTGATCATGGGGGAGAGTTTGATAATATTTTATTTTCTGAATTCTGCAGGAACTAAGGTATAGATCATAAGTTTTCCTCTCCAAGGACTCTGGAACAAAACGACATAGTTGAGAGAATGAACAGAACTTTGGTGGAAATGGCCGTACTCTTCTGGTTGAAAGCCAACATCCAAGGAACTTTTGGGCAGAAGCTATGAACACTTCATGCCACATCCTCAATAGAGCCGTGGTAAGACCTGTCATGAAGAAAACCCCGTATAAGCTCCTGAAAGGTAAGAAACTAAGTATTGGATACTTCAGGATCTTTGGCTCCAAAGTCTTTATAAATAACAATGATAAATTTGATTTAGATAAATTTGAAGCCAAAAGTGATCCATGTATTTTTCTGGATACTCAGAACATTCTAGAGCTTGTATAGTGTATAACAATAATAATAATAAAAATTGTGGAAGAGTCTCCACATGTTATTTTTGATGAGTATCATGCAAAAACTAACAAATCAAATGTTTCCCGGTATCATGATGATGAAGGAAAAATACTTGAAGATCAAGGTGAAAAGAAACTGTCAACAGACGATGAAATGGTTGTTGAGAGGCCTGAAGACAATCCACAAGATCAAACTCTTCAAGAACAACCTCCCCAAGTGCAAATTCTTCAAGAGCAATATCCTCAAGACCAAGACCAATCCGGTCCTTCAACAATCAGAAATGTCTTGTACTCAAAAGATCACCCACTTGATAATGTAATTGGAAATGTAAATGATAGAGTTCAAACTAGGTCTCATTTTAGAAACATTGTTGAACAAGATCATTTAGCATTTGTCTCTCAAGTGGAACCTAAAAATGTTGAAGAGGCTCTAAAACAAAATTCATGGACAGATGCTATGCATGAGGAGCTTGGGAAATTTCAACGAAACAATATATGGAGCTTAGTTCCTAGGACCCCTGAAATTTCTATAATAGGAACAAGATGGGTATTTAGGAATAAGATAAATAAGGTGGGTAAAGTGGTGAGAAACAAAGCTAGACTGGTAGCAAAATATATAATCAAGAGTTTATGATAGATTTTGAAGAATCCTTTGCACTTGTAGCTAGGCTTGAGGCAGTTACAATTTTGTTAACATATGCATGCTCAAACAAGTTTAAAATTTTTCAAATGGATGTTAAAACTGCCTTCTTGAATGGTTACATCAAAGAGGATGTATATGTTTCTCAACCACCTAGATTTGAGAATAATGATAAGCCTAACCATGTTTATAAATTGCACAAAGCTCTCTATGGTTTGAAACATGCACCTCGACCTTGGTACGATAGACTGAGCAATTTCCTGGTTAGTAAAAACTACTTAAGAGGTAAAGTAGACCAAACTCTTTTTACTAAATGTGTTCACAATCACATCATTGTTGTTCAAGTCTATGTGGACGACATAATTTTTGGTTCAACTAACCCCTCACTGTGTGAAGAGTTCTCAAAACACATGCTCAGTGAATTTGATATGAGTTTAATGGGGGAGCTTCAATTTTTTCTAGGCTTGCACGTAAAACAGTATGAAGATGGCTTCTTCATAAATCAAGAAAAATATGTTAAGAAGCTACTGAAAAATTTCAGTTTGAACAAGCAAGCTAGCCTCTACACCAATGAGCACAAGTGTAAAATTGGAAAATGATGAGAATGGTAAAATAGTAAATGCAAAGCAATTTTGAGGTAGGATTGGCTCACTCCTTTATCTTACTGCAAGTAGGCCAGACATTCAGTTCAGTGTTTGCCTTTGTGCTAGATAACAATCTAGTCCAAAGGAAAGTCATTTGGTTGCAGTAAAAAGAATTTTCCGATATCTCTCAGGTACACATGATTTGGGTTTATGGTATCCAACAGGTAGCAAATTTGATTTGATCTCTTATTCTGATGCTGATTATGCTGGGTGTAAAATTGATAGAAAAAGCACTAGTGGGTACTGTCAATTCCTAGGGGGTTGCATGGTTTCGTGGGCATCCAAGAAACAACACTCAGTTGCACTCTCCACTGCAGAGGCAGAATATGTTGTTGTAGGGAGTTGTGCAGCTCAAGTGTTGTGGATCAAAAGCCAATTGTGTGACTACAACATTGACATTGGATGCACACCTATTCTATGTGACAATACTAGTGCTATAGACCTTTTCAAGAACCTGATTCAACACTCAAGGACCAAACACATTGAGAATAGACATCACTTTTTGAGAGATGAGGTAGCCAACAAATCCTTGGAGCTTAGTTTCATACCACAGAAAAACAATTGGCAGATATCTTCACCAAACCTCTATCTGAACAAAGGTTCACATCATTGAGAAGAGAATTGGGTCTGTGCAAAATTCATTGAAACCAATGCCCACTTATGGAGTAAATGATCTTTGTGTGTAGTGACTATGTGATATATCAAATGGTGAAATGTGGAAGAACAAGTCAGTCTTGTTTGGAAACTATCATTATGCATGAGGAAACATCCTCCGCCAAGTATCAATAGTCAAGTTGCATATAAAGATCATCAACTTCAAATGGGGTAATTAGTTTCATTCATTTATTCCTCATTTATCTCTGAAAAAAGATGAAAGTTTGGTGCTCATATCTTTATGAATGTTAATTTTATGTGAAAATGCTTACTTGGATGTGTACATCATTGTTTGAATTGCTTGAATTGCTTGAATGTTGAGTTGTTTCATGCATAACTATGGGGGAGTAAGTCAAGGTAGAATGAGTGAAATGCTTGAGAGAAACCCTTCACATTCATTATTTAATTATCTCTCAAAATCTTAGTCTTCATCTTACTCAATTCAAAGCCTCAAAACCCATTTAGCAAGTACCTGTCGACAGCCAGATCACCAGCTGTCAACAGATCTCCTCATCCAAAACCACATTTCTTCTGTGAAACAGTAGTTGTCGACAGCCCCTTCTTCAGCTATCAACAGATGGGCTCCTCCAGAACACCAGTTCTTCTATTTCTCAGTAGCTGTCGACAACCACATTATTAATGTCGACAGATGCTATTCAATTGTGAAAACATCAACATTTCTTGGCAATTCTTCATGAGTATGTTCATATTATTGATGCAAGGGGAGCATTGGGAATTAATATTCATTACAACCTTTCATACTCACAAAGTATCAAAGACATTGAATTAATCACAATGATTTTGAAATAATATTTTCTGCTTGAGTGTAGGTTGTGTCATTTAGAAGATATTGAGCAAATCTAATGATTTTAACCTAACTCAGTTAAATAACTCCCTTGTGGATGATCATGTTTCTAAAATGGATTGATAAGTAAGAAGGCTATTGAATGTAATGTTTTTACATTGGTCGTTGACCTTTAAATACTCTTTGACCTTGATTTTCAAATTTAAAAAAAATGGGAGAAAAACTACCTATTTCTAAACTCAAAAGTTCAAACAAAATTTGTGAAAAGGGACAAAGGCAGAGCAATGATGAGCATTACTGAGTAACCGGGGACATGGGCATCACCATTGTCTCTCTTCGCGTCAAAATGTTTATTCATTACCTCTACACATTGGTATAATGGTCACTCACACTGAGTAACTGAGGGTACGAGCATCACCAATGTCTACTTTCACATCAAAAGGTACAAGTGATCCTAGTTACCACTTTTCCCAATTTAACTTGACGAAAGAAAATAGTTCAATACTAGAAATAGAGTGAAGCCTCCATGTTGTAAATCAAAGGCATTGTGTTGTTTATTGTCAATTGCACATGTAGACATTGCCTTCATTTACCAACTGAACATCACCCACCTAGATATATGATTTTCTACAACGGTTTTATTCAAAGGGGTTATCTTATTTTCATATGTTTTTGAACAATGCCTTTTAAATGTTACAACTTAAGATTCCTAGAGTATTATCTTTTAACCATTGTAGAGTTTTTATGTGTCTTGATACTAGTGTTTGTGACACTTTGTAGTGGGTAGGAACCTATTCTCCACCTTGAAACCTCATTTGGACACTCATTTCCCTCTTAAATTCTTAAAAATTCTGTTCTGGCACACTTTTGGCCAGTAGTTGTCGACAGCTACAAGGCGCCTGTCGACAGCCGGCGGCCTGTACGGTTCAGAAGCCCAAACGGCTCACCTTTTGGCTAGATTTTGTGGGCCCTCATTTCCTTCAAACTTCCATTAAATATACCTAATGGGGGAAATACACTTCTACACCATCACACCTTCCTCCAAAAGGTGTTCTCCTCCCTCTCTCAACCCTAACCCCTCTCTAGGGTGCTAGAACCCAGAATCTGGTTCTTCTCTGTCTCTTCTTTCTCTGGTATTTCTCCTCTTCCAAGTTCTTCTCTACCACGTGCATCTCATTCTCCATGGCTCTAAAGAAACGTCTCGTCACTCGTCGGCGTCTCATCTCGCCCGAAGTTGGTGAAGGTTCAGGGGCACCTACAGAGCACAGGAGCAAACATCGGGGCGAACGTCTTTCGGAGCTTGTCATTCCCTAGGGTCTACACCTCACCATGGTTCGGGGTACTTTCACCAAATTCATTTAGCCACGGTATGTGGACTTCGTGTCCTTGGAGGATATGTTTATAGGCCTCCAGCCACTATCTGACACCTAGGGTTGGACAGTCTTTCTCTATTCTCAAAAGCGGTATTCGTCAACCACTGTGATCGAGTTCTTCATCAACCTAGAGATGACTGCTAATAAGGATTTGTACACTACGGTCAGAGGTATCCCTTTTCAGATCACATATAATCTCTTTAGTCGTTCTTTACAAATGCCAAACTCCGGGGTCGATGTCTTTGTCTACCATCCCCCTGCCTCGGAGTACTACACTCTCATTACCCAACAACCTTATGACACCACTATGGAACATGTCAAGCTAAATGCTAACTCCATTCCTCCTCTACACCGTCTGATCCATCACCTTTTCACCACCCTTGTTGCTCCCAAAGATGGAAGCAGGGAACTCGTTACTGCAATACATAAGTCCCTCTTCTTCTTCTTCCTTAACACACAGCAAATCAACCTTCCTCAACTTATGGTGGATCTCATCACACAATGCGTCACTATTCCCAAGAGGTCCATGCCATATGCCTGCCCCATTACTTCACTACTATCCTTCATTGGAATTCCCATTTCTGATTCTGAGTGTGTCACTCTTAAATCCCGTAGTGTCTTTGACCTTACTGCGGCACATAGGATGGGCTTCAAGTTAGTGTTAGGATCAGATGAGTGGATGGATCAGATCTAGAAGGGGGGGTTGAATAGATCTGATACCTATTAACGAGGAAGCTTAAGCAATTCAAAATTACTTCGAATCAGAGATCAATTCACCCGAACAATTTACTGATCTGAAGTGTGATTATTGTGTGTGAGCAAATCAATTAGTAGTGTGAACGAAATCCCTATGCATGCATCTAGCGTAATACAAAGTCAAACCACAGTTCAAACCATTACACAGAGGATTTTTTAGGTGGTTTGGAAATCACCTCCAGTGACTCCTACGTCCACCCCTTACACAGTCAGGCCACACTACTCAAAACCTTGAGTACAACTCACATAGGAGCACGACGACTCCAAACACCTATGAGCACGACGACTCAAGAAACACCTGGAGCACGACGACTCTAAACTGAGCACGACGGCTCAAACAACAACCGGAGTACGACGACTCCAAATTGAGCACGACGGCTCAAAACACACAGTGAGTGCGACGACTCACAAACTACTGAGCACAAAGGCTCACAAACAACTTGCTAGAAAAACACACAAGACTCAGATCCTCTAGCAATGATCTGATCTATTAAGACCAATTCTAGAGAATTGATGCAATGAAATATGCACAATCTCTAGAATAGCCAAGAAGAACCAAGAAGACTTAAGACATGTTGACGACAATTCTTGTTCTTCAAGAGGACTCCCTTATTGAGGCTGAATTGGAAGGATCTTGATCACTTGAAGTCCCTTGGCCGATGCTCTGCAATTTTGATCTTGGGATCTTCCTTGAGTGCTTCACAATCGCTGGCTTCTACTTGATCTGCTCCCTTGAAGTTGTTCCTAATGCTTCATCTTGATCAACCTTCGATTCTTGTGCTTGGAGAAGTGTGAATTGCGGAGAAGAAGCACATGAGGGAGCAAAACCTGGGAGGAGAGGCTCTCTTGCCACCAAAGCTTTCTTGGAGGAGTTTGGAAGCTCTCTTCATATGATGGATAGCTAATTAGGGAGTATTTATCCCCAAAAATATCCAAAGGTACCCTTGGGGGTCCTGGGCACAAGTTCCAAGGCCCATCCATTAAATCCCTACGGTGCTATGTGTCCAGGAGGAAGTTTAAGTTCCAAACTTTCCGGAGTGTGTCGACCTGCCCTTGAGTAGTGTCGACACACTGTCCCAGACTGGCCAATTGATTCCCTGGGAGAAGGCTCTAGTGTCGACCTGAGATTGTGTAGTGTCGACCTACCGTAGTCAGCTGAAAAATAGGCCTTCTGGAAAGGCTCACTAGTGTCGACCTGACTGCATTTGGTGTCGACCTGAGATAGATGCTGTTGATTTGTTTCTCTGGGATCTGTCTCTAGTGTCGACCTGCCCTGGTTTAGTGTCGACACTAGAGGTTCTTTTCTTCACATTTCTGCCTTTGCTCTAAGCCATTGTGTCGACACCAGTGATGGTTGTGTCGACACTACCTTTGCAAGAAATGTTTGTCCCTAAGAAAATATACACATAAATCATTAGTTAATTGAATTATCATGTATATGAATAATAAATGTGTTTAGGAACATGCTCTTTGAGTATTTTTGTTCTATGGGTGATGCATTTAACATGTTTCAATTTGAAGGGTTATGCGGAAATACACAATACGGTAATCTAGAGGGGGGGGGGGGGGGGTTGAATAGATTATGACAATTTTAAACTATTGATGGCTTCTTTTCGATGCTACAACGATCTTAATGAAATTTGATTAGAATTCGATTAAGTATGAGACCAATTGAGTTGATCTAAAAGAGAACAGGGAATCAAACGTGCGTATGAACACCGTGCCTACCAATCATCTATCGCAAAACGTGAACAATCCACAGAACACGATGAATTAAGGTGGTTCGGAGTACACAACTCGTGTATCCTGCATCCACCGTCCACACACACACGCAGAAACGACTGCTTATGAGCGAGTTCAACACAACAACTCAACCACACACACGTTGTCTGATGAAACACGATCAGAACAACCACAAATACGTGAATCAAGCACAAAGGATGCTCGAAACACAACCACACACACACACGATGGAATGGAAATTATGAAATGGAGAAGAATTAGGAATTAGGGAACAAATCCGGTTGGAATTCTTCTCGTGGATCGTCCAAATGCTCTTCAAACTTCGATTGGATGTAGATTGATCAATGTAGAAGGTTGAATTGATGACGATCCTGCTTCAGCTCCGCATAGATGGTGATTCCACGACGATCTGGGCGGAAAGTTGAAGCAGAGCAGCAATTTGGGGCTTTTCCTCTCGGTCCCTTGGAGGCTCTTGGATGGGAGGCTGCTCTCTGCGAATTTGGGTCCAAAAGGATGCTTATATAGTGTTAGGTAAAGGTGGGGGTCATGGAGGAAGAAAACACCCATGTGGGGCCGGATTTGGAAACTCAAAATCTCATCTTTCCGTCGTGTGTCGACAGGTGCACTTGCATCTGTCGACAGGCCACTCAGGCTGAGAACTGGGTTTCAGGAAATTGAGTTTCTGAGTGTATCTGTCGACAGGCAGTTTGCATCTGTCGACAGATGCACTCAGGAATAGAAAACCTGAGTTCTATCCTGGGTTGACTGTATGAATCTGTCGACAGGTACATTGCATCTGTCGACAGATACACTCAGAGATGCAAACCTGAGTTCTGTCTTGGAATGACTGTATGAATCTGTCGACAGGTACATTGCATCTGTCGATAGATACACCTCTTTGACAGATTTTGTGCTTTTTGCTCATTTCTCCAATGTCTCTTCAATGCTCCATCTTTCATGCTTGTGCACTACATGCAAATACATTGTTAGTGATGTACATTGTATGATTTAGCAATGTTTAACTCAATCACTTTCATGGTGTTTTCATGTTAGTTAGCACATCAATTTTGCATTAAATCAATGTTCAAGGATGTTAATGTGATCATCAAAAACATGATATATGGAAAACCCAACAATCTCCCCCTTTTTGATGATGACAAAAACATTCAATTGATGCATATATTGATGTTCTCCCCTTTTTGACAACATACAGAAGGTCAAGTCATGCACATATGGAGACAAATAAGCATGAACTGAGTTTTCATTGATTCATCATTGAAATTTCACAGTACATTTGATAATCATTACATGACTCAATAGAAATCAAAAGAAAGGGAAATAACATGAACAAGCAAAAGATGACTAGACAAGTGAGACTAATTCCCAGCTAAGACTCTTAGTGACCTCTAATGACCCTGAGACCCTCTATTCATTGTCATGTCAGCAGAAGGAGGGAGACGGGATCCATCTCTCTCGGAGTAGAGGTGGTCAAGCCGGTCATTCAGAGTGTTGAGGCGAGCATCCACTTGATCAAATCTTGAAGTCATCTGAGCAAATCCTGAGATCATTTCTTGATGGATTTGTGCCAAGTAATCACGAATGGATTGTTCTTGAGGCACAGGTACATCATCAATTCTTGAGCTTGGTCAGGCATTTGCTCATCCTGAGGTTCCTCATCACTGCCTTCATTTGCTTCATCGGCTTCATTGTCTTCTTCATCAGTTGAGTCTTCAGCTCCTTGTGGTTCCTTTCCCTTGAGAGTCCTTGTGACTACACCGTCTACAATCTTGTAGCCCATGCGGTTGGCAGTAGTGAGATCAAAAGCAGTTCGGGATTTTAATGAGATGAGCTCACTTGCAGCGATAGGAATGCCAAGGAAAATAGAAGAGAAGTGATGGGGCAAGCATATGGCATTGATCTTTTGGTGTTAGAGAAACACTGACGGATGAGGCTTATCATGAGTTCAGGCAGATGATTTCTTGACACTTGAGGAAAAATATGAACAAGGATTTATGGACCTCGGTGACTGATCGGAAAGCCCTAGGTATTGTAGAACTCGGAGACGGCAGTTGGAGAGTACTGCAAGTGGGAGTACAAGAAGGATGTCCACCCTTGTGTGTCAAAATAGGGTAGGAGTGAGGGGAACATCGGTGCTAAGGACTCGAAGTCCACATACCGGGATTGAACTATTTTCTTGAAGGTGCCGATGGGTCGGATTAGATGGAGACCTTGAGGAACGATGAGTTCCGGCAACCGATCCTCACGATGCTTGCTGCGACGTTCGGAAGGAGCCCTAGAGCTTTCTCCGGCGTCCGTCGGAGCGCGACGACGGCGAGCGAGAAGCTTCGATTTGGGTGTCATCGCAGGAAGAAGGATGAGAATGGTGAGTGAAGGGAGAGTGGAGGGATCCCAGATGAGGAGTAGCAGGATCGTCGGAGACGGAGCCCTAAAGGGGGAAAGAGAGGGGGTTTGGAGAGGAGGAGGAGGGAATGAGAGAGGAGGGATGAGAATGGGTCGTGGGTGGCCTTAGAATGGGTTTAGAAGTTTTTAAAAGAGAGGCCCCACAAAAAGGAGGTGAACCGGTGCGAGGGTTTTCTGCAAAAAACGGGTCTGGGCCGTCGTCTGTCGACAGATGACAGTCTATCTGTCGACAGATAACCCCTTTTTGGTTAAAAATTGATTTTTGACAATGTTTTTCAAAGGGACAGGTGTTCATTTGTTGATTTAAGGCAAAATGGGTGTATGTGCAAGATAAAAATTCATATCCATTATGATGAAGACATGACACAAATCTAAAATGATTTTGAATTAAAACCAATAAGTTCTTTAATTAGATCATGAAGAACACATTTCACAATAGCCAGTGAAAATTAAATAACTCTTTTGATTAAGGCCGTTGAAGAAAAACATGCATCTTAATAGAGATGATAGTCATATGACAATTGAATTAGATGGCCACAAGAACGTCTTATCGAAGAAGCACATTGGACTTGACATAAAAAGTTTTCGGAGGCTTCACTCTATTCTGGTATGATTTTAGAATCTTTAACAACGAAGATGGAAAAGAGTGGCAATGAGGAGCACTTTCACTTTTTATGTGAAGGTAGACATTTGTGATGCCAATACCCCCAGTACTCAATGTGAGGGTCCGTCAAGCCATTGTATAGAGATAATGAAACAACCTTTTGACGCGAAGACCGACATTGGTGATGCCCATGTCCCCGGTACTTAGTGATTTTCATCATTGCTCTACCTCCATCCGACAAATGAAAGATAAATTTGTTGATTGAAACGAAGAAATATGTAGCTTTTCTCTTTTTTTTGTATTATTTTTGCTTTTTGTCAAGTACATGAGATTTCTTTAGGCAAGTTGTAATGTAGAACATTAAATTCAAGAGCTTTCTGATTTTTCAAATCATTTTAGATTCATGTTTAACGACAAGGGAGTTATTCAAAGGAGATGTTTAAAAATCATTTGGTTTGCTCATTGTGTTCAAAATGATCTAAAAAGACCTCAATCAAGTGTTGCATCAAACAACATTTAGACTTGGTTCACGACTTTGACATGAAGTGGATATGAAAGGTTATATTGCACACAAACAAACCAAGTTTACCTTTAAATCAAGTAAGGAACACTTTCTTGAAAAGTATGAAGAAGGAATTGAAAAATAAGGAAGAATGTGTGTATCTGTCGACAGAAGGAATCTGTCTATCGACAGATGCACACAGACTTATGAATTGATGTTTCTGCCAGAACAAGACTGAGTGTATCTGTCGACAGATGGAGTGAGACTGTCGACAGATATGAATAGATTGGATTTTCTGGTTTGAGATTGAATGCATATGAGTTCAAGGAAGTGGGAATTCAACAAGGAGATGTTGGAAGAGTTTCCTCAAGAAAATACTCATCTTCCTTAACTCACTCCCCCATAGTGTGTGCACGTGTTGACACAACATCCAAGCAAGGATTCACGCAAGCATTTGATACAAGACAAACATGTTCATGAAAGGAAAGTCATACACAAGCACATGGTCACAAAAAAAGCATTGTTTCATGGAGTTAACATGATAAAATGTAAGGAAACTAAAAATCCTATGTGAAGTACAGGTCCTTTATATGAAATGGGACTATGATACTGGCGGAGAATATTTCTCACGCATGATGATAGTTCCAAACAAGCAGAACTTGTTCTTCCACAGTTCACCATTTGATATACCACATAGTCATTCACACATAAAGAGCATGTACTCCAATATGGATAGTTAGTTTCATTGCATTTTACACAAACCCAATTCTCTTCTTAAGGATGTGAATCTATCTTCAGACAAGGGTTTGGTGAAAATATCAGCCAATTGTTTTTCTGTGGGAATGAAAATAAGTTTTAAGGTTTTATTGGCAACTTCATCTCTCAAGAAATGATGACGGATTTCAATGTGTTTAGTCCGTGAGTGTTGGACAGGGTTTTTTGAAAGGTTGATAGCACTTGTGTTGTCACATAGGATAGGTGTGCATCCAATTTGAACATTATAGTCAGCTAACTAACTTTTGATCCACAACACTTGAGCTGCACAACTTCCTGCAGCGACATATTCTGCCTCTGCAGTGGAGAGTGCAACCGAGTGTTGTTTCTTGGATGCCCACGAACCATGCAACTGCCAAGGATTGGCAATATCCACTAGTGCTTTTTATATCAAGTTTACATCCAGCATAATCAGCATCAGAATATGAGATCAAATCAAAACTACTGCCTGTTGGGTACCAAAAACCCAAATTGCATGTGCTAGAGAGATATCGGAAAATTCTCTTGACTGCAATTAAATGGCTTTCCTTTGGACTAGATTGGTATCTAGCACAAAGGCAAACACTAATTGAATATCCGGTCTACTTGCAGTAAGATAAAGGAGTGAGCCAATCATACCTCGGAAGTGCTTTGCATCTACCGGTTTACCTTTCTCATCATTTTCCAATTTGATGCTTGTGCTCATTGGGGTGGAGGCCGGTTTAGCTTGCTCAAATTGAAATCGTTTGAGAAGCTCTTTGACATATTTTTCTTGATTTATGAAGAATCCGTCTTTATGTTGTTTCACCTGCAAACCAAGAAAGAATTGAAGCTCCCCCATTAGACTCATCTCAAATTCACTGTGCATGTGTTTAGAAAATTCTTCACACAGTGAAGGGTTAGTAGAACCAAATATGATATCGTCCACATAAACTTGAACAACAATTATGTGATTGCGAACTTTCTTAGTGAAGAGTGTTTGGTCTACTTTACCTCTTGAGTAGTTCTTGCTTACCAGAAAATTGCTTAGTCTATCATACCAAGCTCGAGGTGCCTGTTTCAAACCATAAAGAGCTTTGTGCAATTTATACACATGGTTAGGCATTTCAGAATTTTCAAAACCTGGTGGTTGAGAGACATAGACTTCTTCTTTGATATAGCCATTTAAGAAAGCAGTTTTAACATCCATTTGATAAAGTTTGAACTTATGGGAGCATGCATATGCCAAAAATTCTGACTGCTTCTAACCTGGCTACAGGGGCAAAGGACTCTTCAAAGTCTACACCAAACTCTTGACTATACCCTTTTGCTACGAGTCTTGCTTTATTTCTGACCACTTTTCCTTCTTCATTAAGTTTATTCCTAAACACCCATCTAGTTCCTATGATAGAAATTTCAGGGGTTCTAGGAACTAAACTCCATACATTATTTATTTGAAATTGACCAAGTTCCTCATGCATAGCATCAATCCATGAGTTATCTTTTAAGGCTTCTTCAACATTTTTGGGTTCCACTTGAGAAACAAAAGCAAAAAGATCATGTTCAATTATTTTTCTTACTTGAGACCTCGTTTGAACAGAATCATTTAAACTACCTATCACATCATCAAGTGGGTGATCTTTGGAATACCTCACATTTGTGATTGTTGAAGGGCCGGAGTATCTTGTCCTTGAGGAATTTGATCTTGTGAGTGTCGTTCTTCAGGAGGTTCACTTTCTGGTGGATTCTCTTCAAGTTTTCATCTTGTTTTCTGAATGCAATTTCATCATCTTCATCGTAGTCCCTGTGAAGATATCCACCTTTGGTCTTGGAATCTTCTTCAGATTTGTCTTTTGCTTTAACTTGTAGATCCTTGAGCGATGTCCCTTCATCCTCTTTTCCAGTCCTGTTAACATTCAAGCTGTTAGATTTGGCATAAGTCTCATCAAAAATAACATGTGGAGTTTCTTCCACAGTGCGTGTTTTATTTTTAAACACCCTATATGCCCTAGAGTGTTCTGAGTAGCCTAGAAAAACACCTTGATCACTTTTGGCTTCAAATTTATCTAAATCAGATTTTCATTGTTATGAATAAATACCTTTGAGCCAAAAACTCGGAAGTACCCAAGGTTGGGTTTCTTACCTTTCAACAACTGGTAGGGGGTTTTCTTATCACAGGTCTTACCATGGCTCTGTTTAGAATGTAGCACGAAGTGTTCACCGCTTCTGCCCAAAAGCTTTTGGAGAGTTGGCCTTCAACTAGAAGAGTGCGAGCCATTCCACCAATGTTCTGTTTTTCCTCTCCACTACTCCATTTTGTTCTGGAGTCCTTGGGAGAGAACAGATGGTTCAATCCCTTGGTGCATGCAAAAATCAGAAAATGCATTGTTATCAAATTCTCCCCCGTGATCGGTGCGGATTGAGCATATTTTATTCACATTGCCATGCTCAATCTTGTTAAAGAATTCTTGGAAGATTGTAAGTGTTTCACTTTTGTGTGCCAAGAATTTGACCCATGTGAACCTAGAAAATCATCTACAATCACAAACCAAAATGTTTGCCATTGAGACTTAGAGTTCTAGTTGGTCCAAAAAGGTCCATGTGCAACAGTTCATATGGTTTAGATGTGCTTACCGGTGCTTTAGATTTGAAAGACTTCGGGGTCTGTTTTCCCTGTGCACATGCATCACAAAAACTTTCATTGTTGTTAAAAGAAATGTCAGGAAGTCCACTTACCAATTTGAGCTTCATGATCTTGTGCAAACGTTGTAGCCTCGCATGGCCAAGCCTACGATGCCACAGGGTCAATTCATCCTGTCTATTTGCAACAAGACACAAGTTGTCATTTTCTGGATCATCTAAGTCAACTAAGTAAATGTTATTCACCTTTTTCCAGAAAATTTTACACTTCCTGTTTCTTTATCAACATTTGACATGAATTTGATTCAAACATGACGTTGTGACCTCTATCACACAATTGACTTATGCTAAGCAAGTTGTGATTAAGGCCATCAACCAACAATACATTTTCAATTGAATTGGAGGTACACTTACCAACATTACCTGTGCCAATGATTTGGCCTTTGTTGTTACCTCCAAAATGACTTGTCCTCCGTCTTTCTCCACTAGGAAACATAATTTACCTTGTCGCCCATCATGCCTCGAACAGCCGCTATCCAAGTACCATTTGTTTTGATGTTGGGCTGCTAGGCATTCCTGCAAATGTGGATCAGACAAGAGGTTTTGGTACCCAAATTACTTTGGGTCCCAAAATTTCATTCATGCAACAAAGTAGATGTTTAGGAATCCAAACTTGTTTGAATTTTTGTTTCTTTGGATTATTCCAGCATTGTTTTTCATCATGACCAATCTTTTTGCATACATTGCATGAAGGAATTTTCTTTTCAATTTTTTGTTGCTTGTTAGACTGTTTATTAGTTGAAACTGTTCTTGTCTGTCGACAGGCACCATTGCATCTGTCGCCAGGTGGCTTTTTCTTTTTTTTGTTGGGAACATTTTGTTTAAGTTGCATTGCCTTGGTCTGAGACTGTCTTGAGTTATGCTTTGTGGGAACATGCTTGCTTGTGCTTGGGCTAGGATCAACAAATGAAGTGATCAATGACTCTCCTATTTTCTTTTGTTTGACAGGTTGATATCCTAACCCATGCTTGGTTACATGTATTTTGGCGCCCAAAACCGCATCTAGATTTTGCTTGCCTTTTACAAATTTCATTAAGTCCTCAGATTTTTCTTTCATTCCTTTTCAGTTTGTTCCAACTTTTCTTTGTTTCCTAATTGTTCTTCTTGAAGGAATTCAATAGAATGGCTTAAATAGTCTTTTTCTTTTTGTGTTTCTTGCAATTTCATTTTCAAGCAATCCATTTCTTCATTATCTTTTCATCAACTTTCATCATTTCTAATTCTTTTGTCAGGAATGCAATTCGTTCATCATTGTTCTTATCATGCACAAGGGAGTTGCATTTCTTTTTTAATGCTCTATTTTCAGATCTATATTCACAAAAATTTTCAAATAAGTAGTGTATGCTTCCTCCCATTCACTTGCAGTGAACATCAAATGAGAATTTACCTCGCTGGAGTCATCACTCCTAGCCATCAAGCATTTCACTTCTTCATCATCGGATGTTTCTTGTGCATCTTCATCTTCATCTTCATCACTCCAGGTGGCCAACATTGCTTTGGCCTTTTTGAGGTGAATTTTTCCTTCTTCAGCTTCTTCTTGAGTTCCGGGCATTCTCCTCGCATGTACCCTGTTTCTTGCATTCATAACAAACAATGTCAGATTTTTTGTTGGACTCATATTTCTGTGAAAAATTTCTCTTTTGAAAGGGTTTAGAGTTACCTGTGTCTCTCCTTTTGAACTTCAGAAATTTCTTGAATTGTCTAGTGAGCATTGCCATTTCACCATCATCACTCTCACTAGATGTTTCTTGCTCATCACTATCTTGTTGAATGGATTTCATGGAGCTTGTTGATGTTTTGTTGGATGCTTTTAGAGCAATTGACTTCCTAGGATTTTCTTCTAATTCTTTTCTTTTGATGCTGATTTCATATGTCATTAAGGAGCCAATTAGTTCATCTAATTTCATTTTGGAAAGGTCTTTGAAATCCTCAATGACGGTGGCCTTAGTATTCCAAGATGAAGTAAGAGATTGAAGGATCTTTCTTACTAAGTCACTTTCAGAGTATCCTTCTTAAGTCCTTTTAGCCCGTTAACTATTATCATGAATCTTGCAAACATGTCTGATATGGTTTCATCAGTTTTCATCTTGAACATTTCATATTCAGACACTAACATGCTAACTTTAGTTTCCCTTACCTCGGACGTACCTTCGTAAATGAGTTCAAGTTTGTCCCACATCTCTTTTGCTGTTGAGCATGTGGAGACTCTGAAAATTCCTTTGGATGCACCGCACATTGCATCATGTTTAGTGCGCTCCAGTTGATAGTTCTTTAGCTATTTGGTCGTTCGTCCAGGTGTCTTCGTCCTCGGGCAACACATATGGTCCCTTGCTGACTATCTCCACAGCTCGTAATTTTGAGCTCTCAAAAATACCTGCATACGATTTTTCCAATAAGGATAGTCAGTGCCATCAAAATAGGGTGGCCTTGTTACTGAATGTCCCTCGGCCATATACCCTTTGCTAGAATCCATAAGATCGAAAATCTCCTGATCGGTAGATCAAATGACGAAAAATAGTAAATCGGAGAAACCCGCTCTGATACCAATTAAGGGTTATGCGGAAATCCACAATACGGTAATCTAGAAGGGGGGGGTTTGAATAGATTACGGCAATTTTAAACTTTTTCGATGCTACAACAACGATCTTAATGAAATTTGATTAGAATTCGATTAAGTATGAGACCGCTTGAGTTGATCTAAGAGAAACAGGGAATCAAACGTGCGTATGAACACCGTGCCTACCAATCATCTATCGCAAAACGCGAACAAACCACAGAACACGATGAATTAAGGTGGTTCGGAGTACACAACTCGTGTATCCTACATCCACCGTCCACACACCACGCAGAAACGACTGCTTATGAGCGAGTTCAACACAACAACTCAACCACACACACATTGTCTGATGAAACATGATTAGAACAACCATAAATACGTGAATCAAGCACAAAGGATGCTCGAAACACAACCACACACACACACGATGGAATGGAAATTATGAAATGGAGAAGAATTAGGAATTAGGGAACAAATCCGGTTGGAATTCTTCTCGTGGATCGTCCAACGCTCTTCAAACTTTGATTAGATGTAGATTGATCGATGTAGAAGGTTGAATTGATGACGATCCGGCTTCAGCTCCGCATAGATGGGATTCCACGACGATCTGGGCGGAAAGTTGAAGCAGAGCAACAATTTGGGGCTTTTCCTCTTGGTCCCTTGGAGGCTCTTGGATGAGAGGTTGCTCTCTGCGAATTTGGCTCCAAAAGGATGCTTATATAGTTTAGGTAAAGGTGGGGGTCGTGGAGGAAGGAAACACCTAAGTGGGCGGGATTTGGAAACTCAAAATCTCATGTTTGCGTCGTCTGTCGACAGGTGCACTTGCATCTGTCGACAGGCGCAGTCGGGCTGAGAACTGGGTTTCAGGAAATTGAGTTTCTGAGTGTATCTGTCGACAGGTAGTTTGCATCTATCGATAGATGCACTCAGGAATAGAAAACCTAAGTTCTGTCCTGGGTTGACTGTATGAATCTGTCGACAGGTACATTGCATCTGTCGACAGATACACTCAGAGATGCAAACCTGAGTTCTATCTTGGAATGACTGTATGAATCTGTCGACAGGTACATTGCATCTGTCGACAGATACACCTCTTTAACAGATTTTTGTGCTTTTTGCTCATTTCTTCAATGCCTCTTCAATGCTCCATCTTTCATGCTTGTGCACCTACATGCAAATACATTGTTAGTGATGTACATTGTATGATTTAGCAATGTTTAACTCAATCACTTTCATGGTGTTTTTCATGTTAGTTAGCACATCAATTTTGCATTAAATCAATGTTCAAGGATGTTAATGTGATCATCAAAACATGATATATGGAAAACCCAACACAATTGTCATGCACTAAAATCACCACTTGTCATCATCAAAATATGAGGAGAGTTGAATTACATTCACACTAATCCCAACAATGTCCCCCTTTTTGATGATGGCAACATTAGGTTCATATGAAAATTCGAAGGTTTTAACAAAGTGTGATTTTAAGCAATTCAATTATTCACATCCAATTTGAAATACATTAAATGACCATGAGATATGTTTCAACTCTTTTTGTTCACAATTGTCAAAGGCTATTGAACAAGTTTTAGTAACATTTGATTTTTTTTTTAAAATTGACAAGAGTGTTGTTACTAAAGATAACTATTTCCACAAATAGCCAAGCAGCTTGACATTCATATACAATTGATATCCATTGACATTCATTCAAAGAAATCTCAATCACATTGAAAACTAAGATGTTTCATTTCATTTCATTAAAGCAAACAACTTTGCCTTCACAGGGATGTGATCATTTTCATACATTCACAAAAGTATTTCAAAAAAAAAAACTTTCTTTCCACTTTCTTCTATCTTCTCCCCCTTTGACATCATCAAAGGAATGACACATTACATTATTTTTAGGAGGAGGAGGAGGAATTGGGAGGAGGATGGACTCTATAGCTTTGAGTCTTGAGTCCATAGCATGAAGATTCATGTTGAGTTGTTTCTGCATAGTGGAGAGCCTTGTATGAACAATTTCTTCAAGTCTTGGCTATTGTCAGAAATGGAGTACTGAAGAGTAGGCAAATCAACAGTTGATGATGGAGCACTAGAGGATGAACTACCAAGTCCATGACTATTGATGTTCTTCAATTCCTTCTTGATATCAGTCATCTCATTATCAATGTGGGCTGATAAGTTCTTCATACTCTCTAAGTCATCAACAAAGTGAGCAAATGACAATCTTGTTTTAGAGATTTGTGAAAGAGTTTCCTTGGTGTTGAAGACATCTGCTTGGGAATTTGCCAAGATTCCCAGAAGAACTTTTTCCAATTTGTCTTGATGCTCCTTCAGCTCAACCGAAGCATTTGCCATTGTCCCAATCAACCTGTTGAACCTTTGTGCAGCATAGTCTGAACTGCCTTTTGCTCAATGAATTTAGTAGTCACAACATTCTCAAGCCTTTGAACTTTCAAGGTGAAGCTTTCTGACATATCTTGAATTGTGGAGGTGAAAGCTTCAAATTTCTCATTTAAAAAGGAGTACAACTCTGGTGGAACAGGGGTCCACCAAAGACATGAGTGGTGTGAGCTTGAGATTGAGGTTGTGGGATGAAGTTGGGTAAGTCCATAGAGGGGTGAACAGGAGAGGAATCTTGAAATGAAGGAGTGAAAGGTTCAGCTTGGGTGTCTCCTTCAACATGAGGCTAATCCTCATTGATGGGGGGCTGGTCCTCAGTAGGAGGCTGGTCCTCAGCAGGAGGTGCCACTACCTCAGGTGCTTCAATAATTGGTCCTCTCCTAACTTGATTACCCTCAAGTCTGAACCCCATAAACTTTTGTAAATGCTTGAAGCAATAAACATTTGCCTTGGGAACTGTTTGAGTCTTTTCATTTGCAAGTGGAATTTCCAAATGCTCAAACACAGTAGTCAGATGGGCTGCATATGGAAGAGACCTATGTAGATCATTCCTAGTGGTCTCAGAGATGATCTGAAACATAATGACATGGAGATTGACCTTGAGATTTTTCTTCATGCAATAGAGCATAAATCTCTGGATGTCTGTAAGCCTATCCCTTCCACCACCTTGGGGAGTTATGATGGTAGTGAGTATGTGGTGAAGGGTTCTCAACACTGGAGGGAATTTATTGGTGTTGAATTTGCTTACTTGAGTCTGCTTTGTATCAGAAGGATCCGCTGGAAGACCAGTCAACAATGTATAGGCTTCATGAAGATCAAATTCAAACTCATGGTAGTTAGTTCCTGCATCTGGAATTCTGAACAAAGTGGCAGCCAAAGAGATTGGCAAATCAATAGCAATACCCTGAACTTCAGACTTGTAACCATCTTCATCACATGTCAAATTCAAGTAGAATTCTTGGACAAGTCTAGGGTAAACAATCCAAAACTCTGAGATAAAGGCAGCCAAGATTGAAAGCTAAAAAACTCAATGATTTCGGAATGGTAGTACGAGGGTCATTGTCATCCAAGTTGACAACCCGGGGCTTAGGATTGATCTACCTTCACGCAGTTGTTTGGAAGGTGTGGCCTCAGACTCAGAAGGGTTTGAGGAGGACTCTTTAGAGACTTCAGGAGAGGAGACCAAGATCCTCCGTCTAGCGTGCGAGGAACCTCTACCTCTGACAGAGGAGGATGCCCTACCTCTTTTGGAAGCTGAAGACTGCCCTGCCTGCTCCACAGGGTCGTGCCTTCTTTTACTCCGTCACTCACTGGGAGGCTGTTCATCCACACGGATAGCTTGAGCCGTCGCTCTAGCTCTTGCTCCACGCCGAGGTTGATGTTTCGGCGCCATAAAAGTAAGGAGGAGGAAGAACAGGGAATGAGGAGGAAAAAATGGAGGGAAGAAGAGGAAGCAAGGGTTGATGGAGGGAAGAGGACGGGGGTTTCCTGCCTATTTAAGTGGGGAAGGAGGGCCATGGGGTCGACATGGTAAATAAAAAGGGTTTTTAGGGGTGTGATGCCCCGCGGGAACCCAGACTAGTCTAACCGGCGCCCAGGCCTTAAAGCTCTCGGACAGGAAGTAGTGTCGACACTAAGGACTGATAGTGTCGACCTGGCCTGAATAAAAGTGAGTATTTGAGCATGAGAAAAATGTGAGAGTTTTGGGACATCTTTAGGATGATGACCAATCAATGGAATTAACATTTCAAGGAATTTTAAGATGATAAAAAAGTCAGTGATCATAAATTGCAGAAATTCAACAGATTTTCTGTTTAACACAACATCCAACATGATATGAACATGAGGTGATTTGAGCCAATTAAATGATAAAGTGAGGGATATAATGCATCAAACAATCAATAACAACCAACTAAATTCTTCAAATACTAGGAAATCCAAATATCTTTAGATTGAAATCAAGTGTGATGAAGACAAACATCTTTAAAATAATCTGTGAGAAAGAATGATGATTCCTTTGAGGCATTTCTCCTCGGTTACACACACATTTTTTTTTTTAATCAAACTTTCAAATGTGGTAAGTCTTGTTCACTCAAGAACTAATGTTTTTTACACACCATAGTTCCTGGATACTTGAGAGCTTACCCCATTATCATGTTTCAAGGGTAAATGACAACCTTTTGACTTGAAAATATACGTTGATCAAACGCCAATATTTTTAGTTACTCAGTCATCATCGAAATATGTAGCTTTTAATTTTTTTATTTGAAATCCCCTTTGAACAGAGATAGCAATAATACTCATGACATACGTAGCTCTTCATTCATGTGAAGGTGTGTAGTTTCTCAATATAGATGCATTGCTCTGTTGAGATGAGTGTGTTTTGGAGAGAATGTTTAAAAAGGAAATCATTTATCTCTCATGTTAGTTGAAAAAAGATGGTTAGGATCAAGACACACATTGATTTTCAGTCTTTTAAAGAGTTTTGAATTTCTTCAGTGATGAGGAATGTAGTTGAGAGTTGATTGTGAAAAAATGTAGTAGATCACTCAAAAGATCATTTTGAGGTTCTAGTTGACTCAATGAGGATATCAAGCAAGGAAGTTGGTGTAAATCAAGAGAAATGTTGAATTTTGCAAGAGTGATGATTTGTGAATTCTCAAGCTCCCCCTGAGATGATGATTCCATCAACTTTCCATCAAGACAAAGATATGCAAGAGTTTAAACAAGGATAAAATTATTCTCTTTGAAGAATGAAGACTCCCCTTCAGCCATTGCATATTCATTTCTTGGTACTTGGAGGAGACATATACTCTCGCATAGTGAAGGTGTCCATACAAGCATAACTTGTCATTCTCCAAGTCACCGTTTGATATACCAAGAAATTCAACACAATGTATGTTGAAGAATCCATTGTTAAAAAGATATGAAAGTGAAATGGAGAGAGATAGTATGAATCAAGGAAGCAAAGGATAATTATGATGCAAAGAACTCCCCATCAGAAAGTGCATAACACTTAACCAAACCCAATGAGAGAGATCAAGAAAATGGACATTTACAAAGCCCAAGATCTCTCCCAAAGATGAAAATCTACTGTCAGGAAGAGGTTTGGTGAAGATGTCAGCAATTTGCTACCTCATCTCTCAAGAAATGATAAATCAGACATGAAGGAATATTTCTCCAGTATTTCACTCAATGATTCTTTTGACTCACTTCGCATATGATATGAAATGATCATATAAGCAATTCAGATATGTTCATTCAAAGTAGTTTGCACCGAAAGAATATGAACATGATCAAACATGCATTAACAGGCAATTTATTGAAAAACATTTTTGCACTTTTTCAAATTTACTCCCCCTTAATATGTGCATGGAATGAAAAAGTTAGCAAGCAATTCACACATGATTATGAGCACAATTAGCTTTAAGCATAACATAACTTTTGGTACTTGGCGGAGTATTTTACTCACGCATAGTGACACAAAGTTCATTGTTGGGAGTAGCATTGAAACACATTTCTCATTTTTCAGATAGAAATTAAACATTCGTTTCAATTCAGGCAATTCAAAATTAAAATAATAAAGAAGTTTTACCTGAATGGTCTTCATTTCTTTTTCTAAGATTTTACCTGTGTTCTCCAATCATTTCTAGCCTTGCACAGCTAATATCTTGAATCATTTACAGAGTATGGCTGCAAGACTTCTCAGCTTGCTGATCAAGCTGGTTTTGGGACCCACACTTGTTTGGGTCCTGCAATGAAATCAATGTTAGATTTCAAAAAAGATTTCTGAATCCAAAATGATTTTATTTTGGGTGCATTTTACTGAAAACTAGAAACACTGGAATCTTAGTTTCTAATCTTAGAGTTATTGGTATAAAATGCACCACTGAAATTTTGAACACTTTGTTTTCTATTTTTCAGAATTTTATCATTGAGATTCTTAACATGGAATTAATAAGAGATCTTTTGTGTAATAGTTCCTTTTTCATGTACATAGAATTTCTGAGTGTTTTCAGCATGAACATGATCTTTATTCTTATGTACATTAACATAAAACATGGAAGTATGCACAAGATTATCAATTCTATGCCAACATTCCTAGAAGTATGCCCAAATTTATGACAATAAAAGCATTAGACTGATTTGGCATATTTATTGAAATGTTGATCTTTATTCCAACAATGTTTGGCAAGATGACTAGGTTTATTACAATTAAAGTAAATGAGAGGATTCTTACATGGTACTTACCTTGGCATGTATGCATTTGCTGAAATCACCTTTATGTGGGGAGGCTTACCATGAGAAGAAGGAGGTACCTTTTGATGGCTCTTGGCATGATGTGAATTTTGAACTTGCCTTGGAGCTTTTTAGACTGATGGAGGAAGTAGATTATTGTTCTTGACATCAGCATTTTTCTTCTTCTCTTTCTGTTTCTGAACAAGAACTTTCACAAGTTTTTCATTAGAGATATTAAGGTTCTTGTTCACAGCAGTTTTAACAGAAGTTATTGTGTTTTTATTTTCATTTTTCTTAATTTGAACAGAAGCAAGACTTGTGTTCTTAAATTCATTTTGAATCTTCTGTCTTTCAGCTTTTAATGCAACAACTTCTTTTTCTAAAGTTTGAAGCTTGTTTAGCATGACATCCAAACCATTTTTCATCTTGTTCTTTTCATTTTTAAGTTGAGCAATTTGTTTTTCCAAATTAGTAATTTTATTACTCAAATTGCTACATTCATTGTCCAGCGGTTTGTCATTCACCAAGCCTTCAATCTTCCTTTTTAAATGATAATTTTCTTCAACAAGTTGTTTGCATCTCTCATTTATTTGATGATCATGAGCCATGTTAGAAATTTGTTTGTTTAATTGATCATTGTCAAATTTGAACTTTTCATTGAGATCAATTAATTTTCCATTTTTTTCTTTCAAATCAAGATTTTCATATTGCAACTGGTCATGATTTTCTTTAAACTTGGACAGCTTGTTTTCACAAATTTTGATTTTATCCTTCAAACTTTCATTTTCAAAATTCAGTTTCTGAACTTCATTTTTCAAATTCTCAATTTCTTCTGAAGGATCTTTATCATTTATCTAGAGCAATTCAAGTGTATTTTTCAAGTTTTCACTTTCTTTATAGCAATGTTTTAAAGTCTTTTTCAAGTCTTTATTCTTAGTGTTCAGTTTTGCATTAAGATTTTGTATCTTGTCACAGAACTCAACCAATTCAGCATAAGACATACTTTCATCTTCATCAGAATCAGAATTAGAATACACAAATGGATCTGGAGTTGATTTACCAGACCTTTTAGACCCATTTGAACTCTTGTGTTCTGAAGAGAATGAAGAATGCTCTGAGCTCTTAGAATGTGCTGTTAGAGCCAAAACCTTATGAATTGTTGATTTTCTGGATTCATTGAGACTCCTCTTTGCCATAAAGTACTTGTGAATTTCTTTTGCTCCTTTTCTTTGTGCTTCCTTTGAAAAACGAGATGAAGGTGAGACTGGTGATTTCTCTGAAATTATAACAGGTAATTCATGCAGATTAACTAGATTTCCATTATACCAAGACTCACAAAAGACTATTAGATCTAATCACAGTGAATCAATGTAACAAGGAATTAGATCTAACAATTAGAGTGGTTAACCTGCTCTAATACCAAAGGTAGGAATCAGAGCGATTAAGCACACAATGGACAGTGAAAGATCAAGCAAACAGTTCAAGTAATTAACATAAAGATCAAACAGAAGCAATCAAATCAGATTAGTAACAAACATTACCCGCTCTGATACCAATTGTTAGGATCGGATGAGTGGATGGATCAGATCTAGAAGGGGGGTTGAATAGATCTGATACCTATTAACGCGGAAGCTTAAGCAATTCAAAATTACTTCGAATCAGAGATCAATTCACCCGAACAATTTACCGATCTGAAGTGTGATTAGTGTGTGTGAGCAAATCAATTAGTAGTGTGAACAAAATCCCTATGCATGCATCTAGCGTAATACAAAGTCAAACCACAGTTCAAACCATTGCACGGAGGACTTTTTAGGTGATTCAGAAATCACCTCCAGTGACTCCTACGTCCACCCCTCACACAGTGAGGCCACACTACTCAAAACTTTGAGTACAACTCACACAGGAGCACGACGACTCCAAACACCCATGAGCACAACGACTAAGAAACACCTGGAGCACGACGACTCCAAACTGAGCATGATGGCTCAAACAACAACTGGAGTACGACGACTTCAAATTGAGCACGACGGCTCAAAACATACAGTGAGTGCGACGACTCACAAACTACTGAGCACAAAGGATCACAAACAACTTGCTAGAAAAACACACAAGACTCAGATCCTCTAGTAATGATCTGATCTATTAAGACCAATTCAAGAGAATTGATGCAATGAAATATGCACATCTCTAGAATAGCCAAGAAGAACCAAGAAGACTTAAGATATGATGACGACAATTCTTGTTCTTCAAGAGGACTCCCTTGTAGAGGCTGAATTGGAAGGATCTTGATCACTTGAAGTCCCATGGCCGTGGTTCTGCAATTTTGATCTTGGGATCTTCCTTGAGTGCTTCACAATCACTGGCTTCTACTTGATCTGCTCCCTTGAAGTTGATCCTAATGCTTCATCTTGATCAACCTTCGATTCTTGTGCTTGGAGAAGTGTGAATTGCGGAGAAGAAGCACAGGAGGGAGCAAAACCTTGGAGGAGAGGCTCTCTTGCCGCCAAAGCTTTCTTGGAGGCGATTGGAAACTCTCTTCATATGATGGATAGAAAATTAGGGAGTATTTATACCCAAAAATATCCAAAGGTACCCTTGGGGGTCGTGGGCACAAGTTCCAAGGCCCATCCATCAAATCCCTAAGGTGCCACGTGTCCAAGAGGAAGTTTAAGTTCCAAACTTTCCGGAGTGTGTCGACCTACCCTTGAGTAGTGTCGAAACACTGTCCCAGACTGGCCAATTGATTCCTTGGGAGAAGGCTCTAGTGTCGACCTGAGATTGTGTAGTGTCGACCTGCCGTAGTCAGCTGAAAAACAGGCCTTCTGGGAAGGCTCACTAGTGTCGACCTGACTGCATTTGGTGTCGACCTGAGATAGATGCTGTTGATTTATTTCTCTTGGATCTATCTCTAGTGTCGACCTGCCCTGGTTTAGTGTCGACACTAGAGGTTCTTTTCTTCACATTTCTGCCTTTGCTCTGAGCCATTGTGTCGACACCAATGATGGTTGTGTCGACACTACCTTTGCAAGAAATGTTTGTCCCTGAGAAAATAAAAACATAAATCATTAGTTAATTGAATTATCATGTATATGAATAATAAATGTGTTTAGGAACATGCTCTTTGAGTATTGTTGTTCTATGGGTGATGCATTTAACATGTTTCAATTGTCATGCACTAAAATCACCACTTGTCATCATCAAAATATGAGGAGAGTTGAATTACTTTCACACTTAATCCCAACAGTTAGTGGATGGGTGAGTCACCAGGACTCTCAAGGGTCAGGAGCAGGAAGTTGAAGAAGAATCTGACGGTGATGAAGCAGGTGATGAAGACTCCAAACCAGAGCCCATGGATGCTCAGGGAGATGATGATGATGATGTTCCTGAAGACAAGCACAATCGGCTCATGATCCTTCTCTTCGGGATTTTATTTTCGGCCGATGGCCCAAACGCAACAACAAATTACTACTGGCTTTGAGCATCTTAATGCCCACTTTGATCAGCTGCAAGAGCATGTCAACACAAGGATGGATGACCTTGCTGATACTCATGTGCAAATTCAGCATCGTCTCACTCGGCTCTCTACTGAGTTTCACGAATTCCGTCATCCCATTGCTCCTGGGAATGACGATGTTTAGAGAGTCTAGGATTTAGTGTGGAGTCATCTGTGCATTATTATTTTCACTTGGTTTGGGTCAGTAGTTTGGTTGTCGTCAGTTATTGTCATTTTCCTTCTTTTGTCTTTATTTCCTTCATGTACTGGATGTCTTCTTTTGTAATTGTGTGCACCTTTAGATCCATTAATGAAATCACAGTTCAATGAATTCTCAGTTCTTATAATCCATGTGTTCATGTACTATCTTTTTGAATGTTGTCAAAAGGTGGAGAAACATCAATTGTAATTTTGTCATCATCAAAAAGGGGGAGAATGTTGGGCTACAATGTGTATGATGACATGTGCATGAATGTTTTTGATGAAGTGTGACATAATTGATGTTGTGTAAATGTTTGGAACATGATAAAAATGACAAAGACTTGAAAAAATAAATAAATGGAAATCATACTTTTATTGATCACCTATGTATTCATTGTTTCTCATTTAAGTGTTTCTCAATGTAGGTATGAATGCATACAAGCCAAACAACAAGATCCAAGTGAAAAAAAATAAGAAATAAACTTCAAGTGATCACCTGTCGACAGCCAGGAAGTTCCCTGTCGACAGATAGACCCATCCAGAACAAACAAGCTACTGGAAGCTCAACTGGAGCAGTAGCTGTTAATAGATGCAATGTACTTGTCGACAGATACAGGATGCCTGTTAAGAGCCAGCAAATCGCCTGTCGACAGATAAGGCATTCTAGCAACATCATGGTTCTGGAAACTAGATCTGAGCAGTAGCTGTCGACAGTCATGAAGTGCCTATCGACAGACGAAGAGAAAGTCAGATCCGATGGTCAGGATATGATCTGTATTGGGGTGATCCCTTCAAGCACGACTCTTCATACTTGGACACCTATATATATAGATCATATGAAGGTATTTTCGCAGCAAGAAGCCACCATACCAAAACCCTAAGCAAAACCCAAGAGAAAAGCTTCTCTCTGCTGCTCTGCCTCAACCCTCCTTCCAGTTCATGGAAGATCCATCTCACGCGCAGAGTTGAAGTCAGTTCGTCCATGATTCAAGCTTCTCCATCAACTAAGCATCATCTACACAAAGCTTGGAGTTCTTTTGGACGACCACCAAGAAGAGTTATTCATCTGGATTTATTTCTAAAAGTCAGAACTCTCTCTTCTTCTACTTTTTAATACTTTGTGTGTATGGTCGTGGTTCAAGCAACCCATGTGCTTGATCCACAAGTGGGTTGTCGTTCTGATTGCTTGTTTGCATCAGACAACGTGGGTGGGTGTGATGTAGAGTTGAACTCACTGATAAGCAATCGTTCTGCGTGTGTGTGTGGACGGTGGACGTAGGATACACAAGTTGTGTACTTCGAACCACCTTAAATCTTTATGTCCTGTGGTTTGAACATTTCACAGTAGATGTTTGGTAGGCACATTGATTATACACACGCTAGATAGATTGTTATTCGTTCTACTCACAATCAGCACACATGTCATAGTTCAAAATTGATATAAATCTATTTAAGATTTCGATAAGTCAGTGTTGGATCAAAAGAAGGCTATAGTGCTTTTAATTAGTAGTAATCTATTCAACCCCCCTTCTAGATTACTGTTGTAGGTAATTCCGCATATCTTTGATAGATTACAACCAATTATTAACAAACAGACCTTCGTTTCGAGATTAAGACATATTGTGAAAAACTTGGAAGGATGTAGATCAGGTTTCAGTCTAAATGTGTGTGTAGAATGTGTGCACAAGATCAGCAGTATGGAATATGTGAGATCAAGTTATCATGCCTATCAAGCATCTAGCGGTAGATCAAGGCAAACCATAGGACACGATGATTTAAGGTGGTTCGGATTGCACAACTTGTGTATCCTACGTCCACCGTCCACACACACACACGCCAAACTGCTTATCAAGCAAGTTCAACACATACAACTACATACACATAAGATCTTAGAAGAACATGATCTTAGATCAACCCACACACATGTGGATTGAGCACAAGGATTGCTGAAACCAACATCACACACGTGAAATGTAGCACCCCGAAAATTTCAATTATATAAAAAATTCAATTAAAATGGAAATAAATAATTTCCATAATAATAAGTATTTAAAACATACGTATCATTATCGTATGTGCTAAAACACTTCAGAAAATTTCCTAAAAATTATAAATCAACCCTAAATATTATTACTAAATGTTTCACAAAGAAATTGGGCCAAGAAAAATCAGATCATTCAAGTTTAAAGTGTTTGCGACTTATTTACGTAATTCATGAATAAGTCGTAAAATCATTATCACACGTACGTGGATGAGTCAGAAAATTAAATAAAAATCATATATGGACTTCAAATAATATCTAATGACCCCTCAAGAAATTTGGTTCAATAAAAATAATTTGGGCTAGGTTTAAGAGTTATTGTGACCGATTATCTAAATAAGGAAACAAGTCGGAAAATTGTTAACACGGAAATACGCCGCAATCAAAAATTAAATAACAGTGTTGGCGAGACTTCCAACATTATATATTGATGAATTATCATAATTGGGCCAATGGGCAACATTTGGCCCAAAAATCAAATAAAGTTAGAAAATACATAGAAATTCGTAACCATAAATAAACTGAAATTAAAAAGAGGCAATTAAAGTTGAATTGGGATGCAATCATGCATTCATGGCAACCCAAATTCGTGCCTAACTATGAGGGGAGGTTTCCTAATGCCTCACACACTCAAAGGGAGGAGGAAATCATCAAAAATAGGAAACCAAACATGCCAATCCCGAAACCCTCCTTTCCTAGTTATAATAGGACTCCTAAACACCATGGTTACTTAAATACTCCTCACCCAAACCCTAGGAACGAATTTAGAACTTGCTAGGGTCGTGTGGAGGAGCTCTTGGTGGCTGAGGAGCTGTGGAACGACCACAAGAAGCCGTTCTTCTTCCCCTTCTCGTCTGCTGCGGCCTGCACAAACCACCCTCTTGAAGTCGATCAAAGGTGAGTCAAACCTAAACCAAACCTTGCAAGGCCTATACCCCTGGAAAGAGGGTCAAGTCTACTCTCTAACCCAAGTGGAATGCCCAAATTCCATGCAGTATACACGGAGTAGTAAGCGTTTTCCTCCTAGTGGTCTGAACACGGGTTTCTGGAATAACAGGACTTCTTCAACCAAAAAGGTAGGGTTTCTCGGGCCAAACCTTAACATATCCTATACCAATGTGTAGAGAATCAAGTTAACTTTCATTTCCCACTAGTTTCATCGAATTTCATTTAGTAGATCTTGATTTATAAGCGTTTTGCCAAAGTCGCGCACTGTTAGAGCTTTTCCCGTTCCAAATATGTTGCACATATTCAAGACCGAATTAGAGAAAACTCAAAACATGAAAGTTATTCTACTAGTTGTCCTCATCAGGTTTCATGTGGAACGTTTTATCGAAATCTCATTAGTTAGAGAGTTTTAAGCGTGGTAATAGGGTTGCTGCATAAAACTACGTCTTCAAGTTACCCTTGGTCTGACCTTGTGTTCCCCATGATCAAAGCCTATCGAAACCATCTTTATTGTTCAATTCTGATTTACTGGAAGTACCCTAGTATGTCTAGGTTATTTTAAAACTAGTTTTGTTATTTTTCACCACCGTGCAATTTGTTCTCTATTTTAGAACAACCCTATGTCAAAAGAAGGAAAGACAGGTCCGCCATCCAAGGCAATGTCCTTGCTCTGTCCGAGCCAGGCACGGACCCTGTGAACGCGAGGCCCGATATGTCACTTTCAGAGGGTTGATTGCGACATACCCTTGTCGCCTTCTCAATGCAACATGCCTTCCGTCGCTATCCGGCTACCTGATCTGACGACCCTGTCGCAATGCTCACACCCCTCTGTCGCCTTCTGGGCCCGACCTGTCGCCTTCCTTATATGGCTATGTCGCGATCTTAGGATTTTTACCGGAAACTACATGTTTTCATACAAAGTTTTCCGCATATACCCGAGGTCTGTATAAATGTGATATTTGCTGTGTAAGATACCTGTCTTGGGTTTGATCATTACATGATTGTTGTTTAAAGGCTTAAAAGCGATTAACCCATTTAAAAAGCTTTAAATACATGGATGCTATTCTAAGTGCTCCTTAAATGTTATGATCCATTCATGTTTCTTGTGATTTAATCTTCCTACTGATCTACCATGTTTAAATGATAAGAGTTATCATAAAATCTTGCAAACCATGATGAGTTAAAGTGCATAGTTTTATTCCATGTTATATTGTCAAGTGCTTCCTGCGAGTTTGAGACCGATGGTTTGAGAATTGAGACACGCGTACCGCACTACACACTAGCACTGTTAGGTAGCCTTTTCTTGGGAAATTGGAAACTCTCTACCGGTCATTCCGAATCGGTAGACTAGCGACCTTTTCACCAAGGCCTCCGTAAATCTCCTCTGACCATGGATTCCCACATGGCCGACGTGTTGGCTGTACCATTGAAGTTCCCTAGAGATAGCTTGCACTTCCTTTCTCTTCTTGTTCTCGTGAGTGTGACTTACAAACTGGACTAAAGCCATTAATGTAAAGATTGAACGAAAGTATAAATTGTACCGTTATGCTGCCGAATTTATCTCTTGACCATTGTACTCGTGAAATCATGTTCCATTACTTACTACTTGTTCTCCTCATCATCATGAACATGACATTACACATGCTTACTTATTGAAGCTCTCATTGGCCATTATAAATGACTGTGGGTATCTACATTTAAAAATTTAAGTGATGCTGACAGGGCACGGCGTGTGTCCAAGGGCTCCAATCTAGCCCCAATGACGGCGAGTCATAGATATACTGTTAACCATGGGGTATAATGATTACTGGCGTTGCATCTGCGCTGGGAAAATCGTGCGTGCGTGTTGAATGATAGATACAATACCACATACACGTGACCTAGTGTACATTCTTGATGGATCTTTTCTCGGTGTACATTATTGTCTACATGCCTGATTAGTGTTACTTGATCGTGCTCGTGCGCTTGCTTGCTTGCTTGCGTGATATGGCCATTCTGCATTTATTGCAATGTACATGATATCTTGCGTGCTTGTACAAAGTGATCTATTTCTAGTTCTCTCTTGTCATCTTGTTCATCAATCTTGTTCTATCATGATCTCTCTCTCTAGCTTGTTTTATATGTCATGTTTTAACGTTTTTATTCATACTTGCATATCATTCATCGTACTTGCCTAGTTCTAAAATGTTAATCACTTATATCATTGTCCGCACATTGAGATATAAAACCTACTGGGCTAGTTTGCTCATTCCCTACTTTTACCCAATCTAGGTGACCATGAAGTGCAAGAGGAAGAGCAAGTTGAGGATGGGAATGCGTCCGAGTGAAGAGCGTTCCAAACATGAGTCTATCTATAGTTAGTTTATTTTGAGTGTTAGAACAATGTAGTAGGAAGTGAGGTAGTATGTACTTTTGCTTTTATTGAGTCTTAGTCCTGTATTAGTTTATCTGAGACAAATATGAGATTTGAATACAATTTATAATTAAGTTCACATTTGGGCCCTATTATGATGTTGTGTTGATACACATTTAGTGCGTGCTAGCTAGAGGCTTATTTGCCGACTGTCCACGTCTCGAAATATCGACTCGAATTAATTAATAATATCTGCTGCGTAATTCTCGGGACGTGACAGTTAAGTGGTATCAGAGCCTAGTAATACCAAATAGGATATATGTCTTAGGATAGGAGATACCTATGGAACCTAGGTCTTGGAAATTAAATACAGTACCTGGTGAGAATGGGTAGAGACTGGGAATATGTTAGAAGGAATTAAACACTCCTACCCATGGACTCTTAAAATAAATCTAGAGTCATTAATTGGTTTCCATCCTTTTTCTCAGGAACCCTCATAACTCTCTCACTCAACTGCAATGGCTCGTAACCAATGGCAAGCTATGCAAGAAACCGTGGCTGGGTTGACTCAGGCCCTGCAGAATGTGGTTCAGGCTGGAAATCAAGCTGGAGCTGCAAGGAATGGAGCTGGTGATCTGCACCGAAATTTTAGGAGTCTAAACCCTCCTCGTTTCGCTGGATCCCCTGACCCAGATGAAGCAGAAAATTGGCAAGAGGAAATAGAAAGGATCTCCAAGTAATGCAATGCACGAATAGGGAGAAGGTGGTACTAGCCACTTTTCAATTTACCAAGGATGCCCGAGCGTGGTGGAAGGCCACATCGGCCCACCTGCCTAAATAGCTGAACTAGAATGGGGTGAATTCCTAGAGATATTCTGGGGAAAATATTTCTCTGAGAGAGTGAAGGAGAAGAAAGCGACAGAATTTGCCGCACTGAAGCAGAAGGGATTGTCTGTGGCTGAGTATGAGGCTCAGTTCACGCGTCTCGCTGTGTATGCCCCACATCTGGTGGGAACGGAAAGACTTAAGGCAAATCGATTCATGGATGGGCTCAGGCCCAAGTTCATTGAAAGGCTCGGACCACACAATATTCAAACATACACTGAGATGGTCCAAAGAGCTCAGCTAGTAGAAGACACCATGGCCAAGGTGCATGGCATGAGGGGCAAGGACAACTCCAAGCCGGTCTTCGTCAGGAAGGCAGCACCTAATATTGCTCCAACCTTTCGTAACAACAACGTCAACAACAACAACAAGAGGCCGAATATCGGAAGGGATATTGCTGGAGATAAGAGAGCTAAGGTGGAAGGTAGGCAGTTGGCGGAAAACTGCAAATTCTGTGAAACCGGGACACCGAGCTGAAGAATGCTGGAAGAAGCTCGGGGCGTGCTTAAAATGCGGAGGTCGTGACCACCGTATTCCTGATTGTCCTATGCTGAAGGACCAGCCAGGCAGAGTTCAGAATGTACCACGACGTCAGGGACGCCTTAATGCTGTCATAGAAGCTGACCTACCCGAGGAAGGGGGTATGGTGGAAGGTACCATTTCCATACATTCTCAACCCGCATTTGTGCTTATTGATACTGGAGCTGCTTATTCATTTATTTCCACCGCATTTGCTGCACCCTACCTGTCAAACTGTACCCTTGAAATCCAAGATCACTGTAGCCTCTCCACTAGGCTCAGAATCTGAACTCACTCACTACTTGCCGAAATGCAAAACTATAATTGGGGGACACAATCTCCCTGCCAACCTTATCTGTTTAGACATGAAGGGTTATGATGCCATTCTGGGTGTCGATTGGCTAATTAAATATGATGCCGATGTAAACTGCCGCCATAGGAGGGTCACTTTTAAAAGACCAAACCTTCCAACTTTATCACTACTTGGCACCCGCTATCACAAACACCCTATCTTGATCTCCTCCTTAAAGGCTTCTTGGGTGATCAACCAGGGTTGTGATGCTTTCCTAGTTTCTGTCTTGGCAACTGAAAAGAAGAAACCGACCTAGAAGACATTCCAATAGCCAGGGACTATCCTGATGTATTTCCAGAGGAATTACCTGGTATACCACCTGAGCGGGAGGTAAACTTCACCATTGAGTTACTCCCTGGGGCTGCCCTGTTTCAAAAAGCCCGTACCGTATGTCCCCGGTTGAATTGCAGGAGTTAAAGAGACAAATCCAAGAATTACTAGATCAAGGTTTTATCAGGCCTAGCACATCCCCGTGGGGAGCGCCAGTGCTATTTGTCAGAAAGAAGGACGGGACAATAAGGCTATGCATTGATTACCGTCAGTTGAACCAGTTGACAATAAAGAACAAGTATCCACTACCCGCATGATGAACTGTTTGATCAGATCTCTGGCGCACAATATTTCTCCAAGATAGATCTAAGGTCAGGCTACCATCAATTAAGAATAAAGGAGGAGGATATTCATAAGTCTGCATTCCGAAGTAGATATGGTCACTATGAGTTCGTAGTTATGCCGTTTGGCTTAACAAATGCTCCAGCAGCTTTCATGCAGCTTATGAATAATATTTATAGGCCATACTTGGAACAGTTTATAGTGGTGTTCATTGATGACATCCTTATTTACTCCAAATCCAAAGAAGAACACGAGAGAACATTGAAGGTGGCTCTGCAAGTGCTTAGAGACAATCAACTCTATGCCAAACTTAGTAAGTGTGAGTTCTGGATGGAAGAGGTGTCTTTCCTTGGCCACATCATACAAGGAGGGAATCTCTGTAGATCCATCTAAGGTGGAGGCGGTAAAGAACTGGACAAGGCCGACAACTGTGTCGGAGATTAGAAGCTTTTGGGTTTAGCCGGCTATTATCGTCGCTTCATTAAGGATTTCTCGAAAATAGCTGTACCATTAACCGGCTTACCAGGAAGGAGAATCCATTTGCATGGACTGAGGAATGTGAAGAAAGTTTCAAGGCATTGAAAGAGCACCTTACCTCAGCACCCGTTCTAACACTACCAGTCGCTGGGGGTAGTTTTGAAGTATAACCGATGCATCCGGATCGGCCTTGGCTGTGTGCTAATGCAAATGGGAAAGTTATATGCTACGCATCCAGACAATTGAAGAAGCATGAGGACAATTATCCTGTACATGACCTGGAGCTAGCCGCTGTAGTCTTCGCCTTGAAGATATGGCGTCATTATTTATATGGTGAGAAATTCATTGTGTTTTCTGACCATAAAAGCTTGAAGTATCTGTTTTCTCAGCAGGACTTGAATATGAGACAGCGGAGGTGGTTGGAGTATCTCAAAGACTTCGACTTCACGATCCAATATCATCCAGGAAAAGCAAATGCTGTAGCAGATGCGCTAAGTAGAAAGCCAATGATCACACTGTCAAGTTTAATGGTGGACGAATGGAAGTTATTAGAAGACTTCGCCAAGTTAAATATTGATGCTGACATCAAAGAGAAGGGATGCTTTGTTGCTAGTGCTAGAGCACAACCTACATTATTGGAGGACATCACAATACTCCAAGATAATGACCCTATACTTGTGGAAATTAAGGCTAATCTAGACCAGAGGCCAGATTTTCATTGACTGAAGATGGAAGGAAGACTATTGTCCGGGATCGAGTCTATGTACCCGACCATGCAGAGACAAAGAAAATGATTATGGATGAGGCTCACAAGACCAGGTATACCATCCATCCTGGAACTACCAAGATGTATCAAGATTTGAAAAGAAGCTTTTGGTGGCCTAATATGAAGAGAGAAGTGGCGGAATATGTCGCCCGATGCTTGACATGTCAAAAGGTCAAGGCAGAACACTTGCGACCCGCAGGTAAACTCAAACCCCTAGAAATCCCGGCATGGAAGTGAGAAGGCATAGGAATGGACTTTATTTTCAGACTACCCAAATCTAGAGGTGGATTCGATGGTATCTGGGTTATTGTCGACCGCTTAACTAAGTCGGCTCACTTCTTGCCAGTGAAGAATAAGTGGTCAGTAGATGTTCTGGCCGCATTGTATGTAAAGGAAATAGTCAGATTACATGGAGTACCGGTGTCTATCGTGTCTGATAGAGACCCTAGGTTTACATCCCACTTTTGGAAAGGACTGGACTACTCCTTGGGATCTAAACTAAACTTTAGCACGGCTTTCCATCCACAGACAGATGGTCAGACGGAGAGAACCAACCAGGTGATTGAAGACATGCTTAGAGCATGTGTCCTAGATTTTGGAGGAAGCTGGCACGAACACTTATCCCTCGTGGAGTTCGCCTACAATAATAGCTATCAAGCTAGCATTCAAATGGCACCATTTGAAGCACTCTACGGCAGGAGTTGCCGATCTCCAATATGCTGGTATGAAGTTGGCGAAAAACAAATGCTAGGACCTGAGATGATAAGAGAAACCACAGAGAAGGTAAAGCTTATTAAAGAAAGAATGGCAGTGGCACAGCAAAGACAAAAGGCATATGCAGATAATAGAAGAAGAGACCTGGAGTTTCAGGTTGGTGAACATGTATTCTTGAAAGTATCTCCAGGCCGTGGGATCAGGCGATTTGGCATTAAAGGCAAGTTGTCACCAAGGTTTGTCGGGCCTTTCGAAATCCTTGAAAGAGTCGGTGAGGTGGCATATCGTCTCGCTTTACCACCACAAATGGATGGAATACACAATGTGTTCCACATATCCATGTTGAAAAAGTATGTACGAGATCCATGGCATGTCATAGAATATGAGCTCCTGGAATTTAACAAAGACGGAACATATCAAGAGAAGCCGATTAAGATCGTGGATCGGGACTGCGCCAACTAAGGAACAAAGTTATTCCACTAGTAAGGGTTCGATGGAATTAACTCATGGATGAAGAAGACACGTGGGAAACCGAGGAAGCAATGCGCAAAAGATACCCGGAGTTATTCACAAGTAAGTACGCCTCACTTGTACAAAATCTCTCTATATATGATTTTGGGGACCAAATTTTCTTAAGTGGGGGAGGGTGTAGCACCCCGAAAATTTCAATTATATAAAAAATTCAATTAAAATGGAAATAAATAATTTTCATAATAACAAGTATTTAAAACATACGTATCATTATCGTATGTGCTAAAACACTTCGGAAAATTCCTAAAAATTATAAATCAACCCTAAATATTATTACTAAATGTTTCACAAAGAAATTTGGGCCAAAAAAATCAGATCATCCAAGTTTAAAGTGTTTCGCGACTTATTATCGTGATTCATGAATAAGTCGTAAAATCTTTACACGTACGTGATGAGTCAGAAAATTAAATAAAAAAATCATATAGAGACTTCAAATAATATCCTCTAATGACTCCTCTAAAAATTGGTTCAATAAAAATCATTTGGGCTAGGTTTAAGAGTTATTGTGACCGATTATCTAAATAAGGAAACAAGTCGGAAAATCGTTAACACAGAAATACGACGCAATCAAAAATTAAATAAAAGTGTTGGGGAGACTTCCATGATTATATTGATGACCCATTATCTAATTGGGCCAATGGGCAACATTTGCCCAAAAATCAAATAAAGTTAGAAAATACATAGAAATTCGTAACCATAAATAAGCTGAAATTAAAAAGAGGCAATTAGAGTTGAATTGGGATGCAATCATGCATTCATGGCAACCCAATTCGTGCCTAACTATGAGGGGAGGTTTCCAATGCTCACACACTCAAAGGGAGGAGGAAATCATCAAAAATAGGAAACCAAACATGCCAATCCCGAAACCCTCCTTTCCTAGTTATAATAGGACTCCTAAACACCATGGTTACTTAATACGCTTCACCCAAACCCTAGGAACGAATTTAGAACTTGCTAGGGTCGTGTGGAGGAGCTCTTGGTGGCTGAGGAGCTGTGGAACGACCACAAGAAGCCGTTCTTCTTCCCCTTCTCGTCTGCTGCGACCTGCACAAACCACCCTCTTGAAGTCGACCAAAGGTGAGTCAAACCTAAACCAACCTTCCAAGGCCTATACCCCTGGAAAGAGAGTCAAGTCTACGTTCTAACCCAAGTGGAATGCCCAAATCCATGCAGTATACACGGAGTAGTAAGCATTGTCCTCCTAGTGGTCTGAACACGAGTTTTCTGGAATAACGAGACTCTTCAACCCAAAAGGTAGGTTTGCTCGGGCCAAACCTTAACATATCATATACCATGTGTGTAGAGCATCAAGTTAACTTTCATTTCCCACTGGTTTCATCGAATTTCATTTAGTAGATCTTGATTTATAAGCATTTTTCCAAAGTCGCGCACTGTTAGAGCTTTTCCCGTTCTTAATATGTTGCATGTATTTCAAGACCGAATTAGAGAAAATCATAACATAAAAGTTATTCTACTAGTTGTCCTCGTCAGGTTTCATGTTGAACTTTTGTCTAAATCTCATTAGTTAGAGAGTTTTAAGCGTGGTAATAGGGTTGCTGCATAAAACTACGTCTTCAAGTTACCCTTGGTCTGACCTTATGTTCCCCGTGATCAAAGCCTATCGAAACCATCTTATTGTTCAATTCCGATTTACTGGAAGTACCCTAGTATGTCTAGGTTTTTTTAAACTGGTTTCGTTATTTTTCACGCACCGTCAATTTGTTCTCTATTTTAGAACACCCTATGTCAAAAGAAGGAAAGACAGGTCTGCAATCCAAGGCACTGTCCTTGCCTGTCCGAGCCAGGCACGGACCCTGTGAACGCGACGGCCGATATGTCGCTTTCAGAGGTTGATTGCGACATACCCCTTGTCGCCTGTCAAGGCGACATGCGTTCCGTCGCTATCGGCTACCTGATCTGACGACCCTGTCGCGATACTCACACCCCTGTGTCCCCTTCTGGGCCCGACCTGTCGCCTTCCTTATAGGCTATGTCTCGATCTCAGGTTTTACCGGAAACCACGTGTTTTCTTACAAAGTTTTCCGCATATACCCGAGGTCTGTATAAATGTGATATTTGCTGTGTAAGTTACCTGTCTTGGGTTTGATCATTACATGATTGTTGTTAATGGCTTAAAAGCGATTAACCCATTTAAAAAGCTTTAATTATATGGATGCTATTCTAAGTGCTCCTTAAATGTTATGATCCATTCATGTTTCTTGTGATTTAATCTTCCTACTGATCTACCATGTTTAAATGATAAGAGTTATCATAAAATCTTGCAACCATGATGTGTTAATGTGCATAGTTTTATTCCATGTTATATTGTCAAGTGCTTCCTGCGAGTTTGAGACGATGGTTTGAGAATTGAGACACGCGTACCGCACTACACACTAGCACTGTTAGGTAGCCTTTTCTTGGGAAATTGGAAACTCTCTACGGTCATTCCGAATCGGTAGACTAGACCTTTTCACCAAGGCCTCCGTAAATCTCCTCTGACCATGGATTCCCACATGGCCGACGAGTTGGTTGTACCATTGAAGTTCCCTGGAGATAGCATGCACTTCCTTTCTCTTCTTGTCCTCGTGAGTGTGACTTACAAACTGGACTAAAGCCATTAATGTAAAGATTGAACGAAAGTATAAATCGTACCGTTATGCTGCCGAATTTATCTCTTGACCATTGTACTCGTAAAATCATGTCCATTACTTACTACTTGTTCTCCGCATCATCATGAACATGACATTACACATGCTTACTTATTGAAACTCTTATTGGCCATTATAAATGACTGTGGGTATCTACATTTACAAATTTAAGTGAGATGCTGATAGGGCACGGCGTGTGTCAAGGGCTCCAATCTAGCCCCAATGACGGCGAGTCATAGATATACTGTTAACCATGGGGTATAATGATTACTGGCGTTGCATCTGCGCTGGGAAAATCGTGTGTGTGTGTTGAATGATAGATACAATACCACATACACGTGACCTAGTGTACATTCTTGATGGATCTTTTCTCGGTGTACATTAGTGTCTACGTTCCTGATTAGTGTTACTTGATCGTGCTCGTGCGTGCTTGCTTGCTTGCGTGATATGGCCATCCTGCATTTATTGCAATGTACATGATATCTTGCGTGCTTGTACAAAGTGATCTATTTCTAGTTCTCTCTTGTCATCTTGTTCATCAATCTTGTTCTATCATGATCTCTCTCTCTCTAGCTTGTTTTATATATCATGTTTTAACGTGTTTTATTCGTACTTGCATATCATTCATCGTACTTGCCTAGTTCTAAAATGTTAATCACTTATATCATTGCCCGCACATTGAGATATAAATCCTACTGGGCTAGTTTGCTCATTCCCTACTTTTACCCAATCTAGGTGACCAAGAAGTGCAAGAGGAAGAGCAAGTCGAGGATGGGAATGCGTCCGAGTGAAGAGCATTCCAAACATGAGTCTATCTATAGTTAGTTTATTTTGAGTGTTAGAACAATGTAGTAGGAAGTGAGGTAGTATGTACTTTTGCTTTTATTGAGTCTTAGTCCTGTATTAGTTTATCTGAGACAAATATGAGATTTGAATACAATTTATAATTAAGTTCACATTTGGGCCCTATTATGATGTTGTGTGATACACATTTAGTGCGTGCTAGCTAGAGGCTTATTTGCCGACTGTCCACGTCTCGAAATATTGACTCGAATTAATTAATAATATCCACTGCGTAATTCTCGGGACGTGAAATGAAATGAAAGTTAAAGTGCAGAAAGAGTTTAGAGTGAAAGAAACATATTAAACGGTTGAACTCTTCAAATCCTTCGTCCATATGATCTTCAGACATGAAGTTGTAGATGAGCTGATGTTGATGCTTAAGCCTTGAAGATGAATCTACTCCAATCTGATCTTCTGAGATAGATCTTCTTGTTGTTGATGCTTGGATCTTGGAGCAAAGCACTGGAAACCTTCTTCTAGTTCTTCTATGCTTGGGATTTGTTGTGGAGGCTCCTTGCTATGGAAAGGAGTCTATGAAGTCTTTATATAGAAGTGTCATATTCTCACAAACCTCTTGGGATTCGTGTGTATGAGAAAAGGACGCGTAATAAAGATCACATGTTGCTCACATGTTGCAACTAAATGACGGCTGTCGACCGATGCACCTCGACTGTCGACAGGTACTACAGCAAATTTGCCTTCTAGAACTGAAATCTTGAACCATAGGCTGGGCTGTCGACTGACACATCCTGGCTGTCGGCAGCTGCTGCTTGTCTTGATTTTCTAAAAGCTTTGAGATAAGGTTCTTCAGTGGCTGTCGGTGAGTCCTGGCCTGTCGATAGCTGCTGTTTTTTTGGGCTTTCAAGAACCTTGTTTGTTAGAATTCTTCAGTGGTTCTCGACAAATGCAGGGGTGTTGTCGACAACTACTACTTGAAGTCTTCTATCCATAACCTTTTTTGCTTAAGGTTTCTTCAAGTTGTGCACATTTTTTTCCATGTAATTTCCTACAAGAAAGAAGCTTCAAATTAGATATCATGTGGGCATTGTCTAAGTCATCTTGTCATTGTGTTATCATAAAAAACATACAATCATCATGAATGTCATACAAGCATAACACAACATTCTCCCCCTTTTTGATGATGACAAAAATACACTCAATGTCTCCCCCTTTTTTACAACATTCAAAAAGATAGAAAATGCAAGAGATCATAGACGAAATAAGAGTTGATTTCATTGATAAACCTAAGTTGCAAACAGTGCATGGCATTGCATTACATGGAAAATGATGAAAAACATGAAATGACACCCTAACAACTCATTTGCCGTCAAAATAGAAATGCATCCTATACATTCTAATGATGGTCATCACCAGGAGGAGTAGAATGATGTGGTCCTTGAACACCAAAAGAAGAGATATGATCTAGATGCCTCCGAATCTGAGCTTCATTTTCTTCAAGTGCATCCATCCGAGTATTCACATGCTGAGTAAGTTGATCAAATCTATTGTTGATATGCTGGATGACGGATGTTTAGAACTGAAGAAATTGATCAGCCATGAATTGTTTCAAGTTTTCAGGGACTGGAGCTTGAGGGGCATGCTGATTGTCTGGCTCATTACAGAACTGTGGTACATCTTCATCACCACCAGAGATTTCCTTGTGTTCTTGGGGAGGTTCCTCGTCACTGTCCTCATCTTCATCTGAACTTTGCTCTTCTTTAGCTTCTTATCCTTTGAGAGTCTTGGTGACTCTACCGTCAATCATTTTCTAGCCCATCCTATGAGTAGTAGTTGTGTCATAGGCACTTCTTGTCTTGAGGGTTACAAACTCACCCGCAGTGAGTGGAATTCCAGCAAAGGAGAAGATAGAAGTGATGGGACAAGCATAAGGCATTGATCGTTTGTGATTATTGAAGCATTGTTTGATGAGGTCAAACATGAGATTGGTCAAATTGATTTGTTGACCCTGAAGGAAGTAGTAGAAAAGATTTTTATGGACTTGGTGACGAGTTCTCTACTACCATCCTTTGGAGCAATGAAGGTAGTGAAGATGTGATGGATCATGCAATGAAGAGGTGGAAATGTGTTCGCATTCAGCTTGGCAATGGATTTGGTGGTGTCATAGGGCTATTGGGTAATGAGGGTATGGTACTCAGAAGGATTCAGGTGTGTGAGGAGAATATCAGCCCCTGTGTTGGGTATTTAAAACCCTTTTGAAATGGAAACCAACCACTGAAATCGGACAGAATGTGAACCAGTTCAAGTTCTGGGCAAGACAGAATTCCGGCTGTCGACAGGCGCAGATCATCTGTCAATAATTACTGTGAGATAGTGCACAGAATGGGATTTTGACAAGTATGACTAGAGAATGAGTGTTCAGAACAAATTTTAAGAGTGAGAACTGTGAGATAAACTCATTACAAGATGTCATAAGCAATAGTATTACTACATTTCATTTGCACAATGGTTTGGAGATAATATTTTGTGAATCTTGAATAATGTAACATATGGAATGCACCTTACAAAGTAGATTTTTATAAGATAACTCATTGAATAAAATCTTTAAAGAGTTACTTATCTCTTTGTGGTGTGATGTTCAGTTTATGCTTGAAGTGGATATTCATTTTAGCATTTGACGGGAAACATGAGGTTTGATCTTGATTAAATTCATGGAGGCTTCACTCTATTTCAGTTTTTTTTATGGTTTTTCATGTTGCTCTGGGATAGGTGGTAATTTAGTTTACATACACCTTTTGACGTGAAGGTAGGCACTTGTGATGCCAATACCCCCAATTACTTAGTGTAGTTAACCATCATACCATTGTACAGAGTTGACAATTTGACTTTTTGACGCGAAGATAGACATTTGTGATGCCAATGTCCCCAGTTACTCAGTATGTGAACTATCATTACTCTACCTTTCCCCCTTTTTAATTTTTTTTTTTTTTAAGAAATAGGTACCTTTTCTCCTCTTTTTGATTTACACATCAAGTTCAATGAATGTTTGAGGTCAAAGGCTAATGTAGAAGATTAAGCTCAAGAATCTTCTTACATATCAAACCATTTCAGAAATAAGAGCATCCACAAAGGTGTTATTCAATCGAGTCATTTTAAAGAAATTAGATTTGTTCAGTGTGTTCTAGATGATACAAACCTAGACTTATTCACAAATCATTATTTCATAATCATTGTGGTTAATTCATTGACTTTTCTACTATGTCAGTATGAGAGGTTGTAATGAAGCATAAATTCCCAATTCTCCCCATTTAATAAAATAATAAACAATCTCATTCAGAGTTGTGGTCAGCTAGAGAGAACTCAAAAGTATTCAAGGCATCTGTCGACAGGAGGAGTGTGTGTGTCGACGTGCACTGAGAAACAACAAGCAGAGAGTTCTAGAAAATTGTGATCTATCAACAGCAAGCTTCATACCTATTGACAGCTGATGAAATTACAGAATTGAAGCTTTTGGAGAAGGATCATCTGTCCAAAAGCTATTGGGAGTTGTTGACAAGATAGATATAAAAGAATATCCCTCAAGCATTACACTTAAAAGTTCCTTTTGACTCACTCCCCCATAATGTATGCATGGTATTGAAATGATCATTCAAGCAATTCAGATATGTTCATGTCAAGCAGTGTACACAAAGAGAGTGGAAACATGATCAATTGAAATTTTTTAGATTTTAAAATTTTCTTGATGATCTTTATGCAGTAGAAGACTATTGTTACTTGGCGGAGAATATTTCTCATGCATAATGATAGTTTCCAGACAAGCCTAACTTGTCTTCCCACATTTCACCATTTGATATACCAAATAGTCACTACTTAGAAGATCAATTATTCCTCAGTTTTAGCATGATATTTAATGAGTTTTGCATAAGCAAAGTTCCCTTCTCTAGGATGTGAATCTATCTTCTGCCAATGGTTTTGTGAATATGTCAGCCCCTTGTTTTTCAGTTGGAATGAAATTAAGTTCAATGTTCTTATTGGCAACATCATCTCTCAGAAAATGATATCTTATTTCAATGTGTTATGTTCTAGAATATTGAATTGGATTTTTCAAAAGATTGATGGCACTAATGTTGTCACATAATATAGGTGTGCATCCAATGTCAATGTTGTAATCACACAATTCACTCTTTATCCACAATACTTGAGATGTACAACTCCCTGCAGCAACATATTCTGCTTATGCAGTGGAGAATGCAACTGGGTGTTGCTTCTTGGATGCCCACAAAACCATGCAACCCCTTAAGAATTGACAATATCCACTAGTGTTTTTCCTATCAATTTTGTAACTAGCATAGTCTGCATCAGAATATGAAATTAAATCAACATTGCAACCAGTTGGGTACCATGAACCCAAATCAATTGAACCCGAGAGATATCTAAACATCCTCTTAACTGCAATCAAATGGCTTTCTCTAAGACTAGAATGATATCTAGCACAAAGACAAACACTAAATTAAATGTCTGGCCTACTCGCAGTAAGGTACAAGAGAGAGCCAATCATACCTCTGTATTATTTTCCATCTACCATTTTATCTTTTTCATCATTTTCCAGTTTCATGCTTGTGCTCATAGGTGTAGATGTTGGCTTAGCTTGTTCGAACTGAAATCTCTTTAGTAGCTCCTTGACATGCTTCTCTTGATTGATGAAGAAACCATCTTCATATTGTTTGACCTGCAAGCCAAGGAAAAATTGTAACTCTCCCATTATGCTCATCTCAAACTCACAGTGCATGCGTTTTGAAAATCCTTCACACAGTGAGGGGTTAGTGGAATCAAAGATAATGTAATCTACATATACTTGAACAACAATTATGTGATTGTGAACACATTTTGTATAGAGAGTTTGGTCCACCTTACCTCTGGAGTAATTTTTACTAATCAGAAAATTGCCCAATCGGTCAAACCATGCTCTTGGTACTTGTTTCAAACCATAGAGAGCTTTATGCAATTTGTAAACATGGTTAGGTTTATCAGGAATTTCAAATGTAGGTGGCTGTGAAACAAAGACTTCTTCTTTGATATAACCATTTAGAAAGGCAGTCTTGACATCCATTTGAAATAGTTTGAATTTGTTAGAACATGCATATGTTAACAAGATTCTTTCTGCCTCTAGCCTAGCTACTGGTGCAATGGATTCTTCAAAATCTACCCCAAATTCTTGGTTGTACCTTTTTGAAACTAATCTAGCTTTATTCCTAACAACTTTTCCTTCGTCATTTAGCTTATTCCTAAACACCCACCTTGTTCTAATTAGTGAGATTTTGAGAGTTTTGGGGACTAAGCTCCATACAATTTTCCTTTGAAATTGACCAAGTTCTTCATGCATGGCATCTATCCAAGGGTTGTCTTTTAGAGCTTCTTCAATGTTTTTAGGTTCCACTTGAGAAATAAATGCTAAATGATCTTGTTCAACAATATTTCTAAAGTGTGATCTAGTTTGAACTCCATGAATTACATTTCCATTGACATTTTCAAGTGGATGATCTTTTGAATACATGACATTTGTTATTCTTGACTCACTCTGTTAATTTGCTTCAAGTCAGTCGATAGCCTCTGTTTGGTCTTCGACAGGTTCTTGTCAGTTTGTTCTTCAAATATTTCTCCTTCTTCATCATCATACCTGTAAACATTTGAATTTTCAATTTTTGCATGAATCTCATCAAAGATAACATGTGGAGTCTCTTCCACAGTTTTTTTTTTGGTGTTAAACACTCTATAGGCTCTAGAGTGTTCAGAGTAACCTAAGAAGATTTCTCGATCACTTTTGGCTTCAAATTTATCTAGATCAACTTTGTCATTATTGTGAATGGAGACTTTGGAGGCAAAATGTAAGGCCCTTGATTTTCACCTTGTTTGTTAAGTATATGTATGTGTGTATAAGTGTATACTATTGATGTATGATTATTGTGTATAAGTATTTATTGATATAAATTGTATGAATTAGTATTATTGAAATGTACATAGTATATTCAAGTACATATATGTATGTATATATATATATATATATTTAAGTGTGTAGTATTATAAATTCTGCATAATGAAAGTGAGTTTTGTCGGCGAGTCAGCGTCCACATCGGCTGACGCTGACCATGGGTAGGCGGCAATATCGATGGATGCCCATTTTTGGATAGGCGACCTGGATATGGACGCCAATATCCCAGATCTGTTACGTTTTCAAATCCGAAAAACGCCTCCGGAAATTGAGCCTCTTGTTTAGGAAACCTTCCCAACGGCTCTAAGACCTGCCCCTTTAACCGATCCGACCCCCAACCCTTTATAATATCCAAATTTCGGCCAGATCCATCCCTTTGGCTCTTGGGTCAAAAACCTATCTTCTCTAAGCAAAACCCTAACTTGAACCTGAAAGATCCGGCTTCGGGAGGTTTCGTCTGGCGATCTACATCAACTGGTGTCGACCTTGATCATCCGGGAACGACTCCCCACGCTGGTGTGCTGTGAAGATCAACAGAAGATCCGAAGAAGGAGGGAGTTGGAGACTCTTGGCACAGGCCGAGGAGGGCTTCTCCGGCTTAAATCGTCATTGGTAGATTTTATAGAAGGCAAGTACCCCATACACATTACCCTACATGTGTCTAGTATGTCCCAGGATTTTCTCAGATTTTTCTCGTGTCCTGGAACCCCCATTTCAAGTGATTTATTGGCTTTCAGTCTGTGTTCTGCAGACAGGATATTAACGGCAAGATCCCTTGCCGCTAATATCATGTATTGGCGGCATCATCTAATGTCGTTAACCTATAGACGGCACCCCTGGCCGTCGAGTTCTTCAGACTGCAACAGTGAGCAAGTTTGTCCTTATATGAACTAGTTTTCGAGTTTTTCCGCATGAGGATATACGGTAAATTTTACATAATATGTAAATATATATGTTCAGATGTACTGTAAGTTATTGTGCATTTTTGAAAATTTCACTAATTATTAGAATTTTTGGAATGTGTTACCAATAGAATGTTAATCTTGGAAAATGTCGTTCATGAATTATGTGTAGAAATTAAGTGTCATAAATTTTCTGTACATTGTTCATAAGATCTGATGCATGATATAAAAATTTGAGCAATTTATAATATCTGGACAGTTTATTAAATTTTCTGAACTGAAAAATAGTTAACATGTCTATTCAATGCATAAAAGTTAAGAATTCTTGCGAAACTAGTTAAATCCCTGACAATTGTCATAAAGCTTGTACTGTCAGTATTCATGTATGAAATAAATTATGAATTTGAATAATGAAAAATTGTATCAGTTCGACTATTTTTACAGTTGATATCATCACTGATAGAAATTTCAGAAAATATGTGTAACTCAGAAAAATGCAAATTTTGGTACGCATGATGGCTAAACTGTGATGGATTTATGGTTAAATTTCTGTATTGAACAAATGACAGTACCTATATAAACTGTTTTATGTTAGGTATTAATAATAATACATGCTAATATGATAAATGTTTAATTATGCAAAAATTTCAGCATGATTAGGATTGTTGTAAAAATCTGAGTAATACTGAAAACAGTAGTACCATGCTAGGTAATACGGAAGAAGGTAAATGTGTGAACTTGAGATGAATGCATGATTATTGTGTTTAGAATGTGTTGAAATTGAGAAAATGTATTAATGTGCCAATGTGTGACACTGCTACCTTAGAGGGCTGTGGAACTGTACTGTGGTAAAGTCCCCACGGGAAGGTTCAAAGTGTGTGATGTCCCATGGGCATTGGGATTAAATCCTAGAGGCGAACAAGTATCGCTGGTTAGGGTGGAGAGTGCTTCTCCCGGTTCTGCGCGCAGTAACTAAGATTAATCACTGGAATGCCTAGGTGATTGATATGTGATGTGATCAGTGTGTGTCCTTCTAAAGTGGTTTGGGCTATGTGTCACGGCATTAAGTGAAAGTGAAAATGTGTTTAAGTGAAAGTGAAAATGTGTAAATTGGGAACCTGTATAAGTGAATATGTGTTCATAAAATTCTTATGAAAGCATGCAAAATGATAAGTTTCTTAAGAATGTGACATGATAGTAGTAAAACAGCGAGTTTTTCACTAATATGAATATGCTATCTATGTGTACAATTGTCTTAGAATTCATGTTAAATTAGTTGTTATGAAATGTGTAAATATTGTGTAAAATGATCAACATGTGGCTTATGAATGAAATCAGTTTAGCATAGTGAAAAGTGTAGAAAGCATGTGATAGGATTTACTTATTGTATATAAAAACCAAATCCTCTGTGAAAAATGTGTAGAAATCATGAATAGACTTTTATTTCAGAAATTGTCACTTCCATGCATTATGTGTAAATGATGTAGCTTAAGAGTATGGATATTACTTGATGCATGTATGTTTAGTGTGCTGGTGTTACTTGTTGAGTTCTTTTGAACTCATTCTTGCTTCGACATACAAGTGCAGACGTTTCTACTTCTTCCGAGGAGATCGTTAGGAGCGACTCGGAGCGAGAGTAGGAGATATTGTTGTGGAGTTAGCATTCGAAATTTTCATTTCTTCATAGTATGTAATAAAGACTATGCGTAGTCTCTTGTGGACAATGTATTTATTTTTATTCAGTTATGGAAAATTAGCCCTCTTTCCTTCTATACGAACTGTGAATAGAATGTGGATGATGGAATAAAATTTCTTTTCAATTCTTTAAATTCCGTTGTCATGAGATATATTATATTTGTGTTTGTTTCAGCCTATTATACTAGTGTTGGGTAAATGTCCCACTGTAGTGATACCTTTTATATCGATGTGGGTTGGTGGAACCGTACCGATATGAGAGGGTCGTTACAGAGATTGGTATCAGAGCATCAGGCTGAAATGTACATAAATATGCATATACCCATCTTCATTGTATACTAAGTCAGTGTAGATTGTCCACATAGATAAGTAATTAGTTAGAGATTAGATAGTTTAGTTCTAATTGGTGATTAATCCGTTTTACAAGATATGGCTTCGCGTGGTAGGCGTGGTGTTCCTGCTCGTGATGGCGAGTAGAGGAGAGATGAGCCTCGGCGTGAGAATCAGGGTGAGCAGCAGGCCCCTGCGCCCCAGGGTCCTGTACTTCCTCCACCGCCACCAGTAGACTATGGAGTTTTCATGCAGGGTTTGGTGCAGGCCATGCAAACGCAGGCCCACACTCAGGCTGCACTCCAGGCCCAGTTGGAGGCTCAGGTTAGAATAATAAGATAAAGTAGTCTGTATTTTAAATGCATTGTTATGTTATATGTGTTAATTTTGTCGCTTGTTGTAGCAAGGCTCAGGTACCAGTTCCCCAGGCCGACCATGGTGGACCCTCCATCATGGAAAGATTCAAGAGGATGTCGCCACCTTCTTTTAAGGGGGAGAGCGATCCATTATTAGCTGAGAACTGGATGAGGGAGATTGAGAAGATCTTCCGGGCCATTAGGTGCGCTGAGGATGACAAGGTTACTTTAGCCACCTATATGCTACAGGTATGTGAATCTAATCTAGTGGTTATCACTTTAAGTATAAATTATGTGGGTTAGTTCTCATGGATGGTTTTGGTAGGAGCGAGCCGATGTATGGTGGTCCTCGTTGTTACGTACGCGATTCGAGGATGGTGCCATGGAAGTCGGATGGGACGAGTTCGTGAGGCTTTTCCGAGCCAAGTTTTTCGGAGCACATCCAGGACAAGATGGAGCAGGAGTTTCTCTCGTTGACTCAGGGCTCCATGACGGTGCTGGAGTATGAGGCCAGGTTTGCCGAGCTATGAAGTACGCCCCTCATATTGTAGCTGATGAGCGCAGGAAGGCGAAGAAATTCGTGATGGGTCTGAAACCATCACTGAGGACGAGGTTGGTGGCTTTCGACCATCGTACTCTTGAGCAGGCACTCAGCGCGGCATGTCGTCAGGAAGGGGAGATTGAGCAGTACCTGGAGGAGAAGAAGGCGTCTCAAAAGAGGCCAGCAGCTCCTTTCCAGAGACAGGAGAGGAAGAAGGCGACTTTTCAGTCACCGCAGTGTCCTGTGGCATCAGGCAGTGGTCAGGTATCCTCTCAACGTTCCCCTAGTGGTAAGAAGGAGTGTCCTCATTGCGGGATGGCACATGGCGGTTCGGAGTGTTGGCTGGTAGCAGGAAAGTGCTTAAAGTGCGAGAGCAGCGATCATAAGATTAAGGATTGTCCGAGGCTTCAGCAGGGAGCCCAGCGGGGGCCAGCCCTAGTAGTAGCAGCAGCAGCGCCAGCAACAGGACGACCAGGGAGACCTCAAGCCTTAGCTCGAGTGTTTGCGTTAGCTCGTGAGGATGCCGAGCAGGCAGATCATGTCACCGAAGGTACAGTTTTGTTCTTAGGTGTGCATGCTCGGTTTTGTTCGATACGGGTGCTACTCACTCGTTCATTTACGAGCGTTTTGCTAGGCAGTTAGCTTTAGAGTCTGTTTAGAGTCTGAGGATTTAGAAGTCCTTTGTCCGTGCATACACCTGCGGGTACGGTATCGACTAGGAAGTGTATTCCGTCTTTACCGGTGTGCATTGAGGATAGAGTCCTAGAAGGGTGTTTATTCTTGCTTAAGATGAAAGACTATGATGCTATTCTTGGTCTTTGGCTAGAGGAGCACTATGCATTGGTAGATTGTCGTGGAAGAATTGTTTTCCGCATTCCTGGTGAGGATGAATTTTCTCATCCTTTGCGAGGAACTTAGCAGGAAAATTTGTCATATCGGCCATGAGGGCAATGAGAATGGTGAACAAGGGTTGTGACGCTTTTCTTGCCAGTGTGGTTTTAATACCCAAGGCTGATGAATCACTTACTCTTGCCGAGATAGATGTAGTGCAGAGTATCCAGATGTCTTTCCTGATGATTTATCTGGATTGCCACCAGCTAGAGAGATAGAGTTCACTCTAGAGTTGCTTCCAAGCATCTCTTCTATCTCCAAGGCACCTTATCGAATGGCACCTGCGGAATTAGCTGAGTTAAGGAAGCAGTTGCAGGATTTGTTAGATAAGGGATTTATTTGCCCCAGCGTTTCCCCTTGGGGCGCACCTATTTTATTCGTGAAGAAAGATGGGTCACTTCGGTTATGCATTGATTATAGAAAGCTAAACCAGGTGACCGTAAAGAACAGGATCCCCTTACCTCGGATTGATGATTTGTTTGACCAGCTACAGAATGCATCGGTCTTTCTAAGATCGACTTGCGTTCTGCTATCATCATTTGAGGATTAGGAGTGAGGATGTGTCCAAGACGGCATTTAGAACCCGTTATGGACATATGAGTTTTTGGTCCTTCTGTTTGATCTAACCAACGCCCCTGCAGCGTTCATGGATCTCATGAACAGGGTGTTTAGACCCTATGTAGATAGTTTTGTTGTAGTCTTCATCGATGACGTGCTGGTCTACTCTCCAGATGAGGCCACACATCGTCAGCATTTGAGGATAGTGTTAGAGGTTCTCCGTGAGCACAAGTTGTATGCAAAATTCAGCAAGTGCGATTTTTGGATGCGCGAGGTTCATTTCCTTGGGCATGTTATCTCTGGTGCTGGTGTAGCAGTGGACCCAGTGAAAGTCCAAGCTGTTATGGATTGGGAGAGTCCCAAGACTCCTTCGGAGATTCGGAGTTTTCTTGGTCTGGCGGGTTACTATCGGCGTTTTATTGAGGGATTTTCATCCATCGCCGCTCCATTGACTCAGTTGACCAGGAAGGGAGTGAAGTTTGTCTGGTCCGAGGAGTGTGAGAGTAGTTTTCAATTATTGAAGACTAAACTCACATCGGCCCCTGTGTTAGTTCTACCGAGCGGTGTAGAGGATTTTGCTATCTACACGGATGCATCTCGGATTGGTCTTGGCTGTGTGTTGATGCAGCAAGGAAGGGTAGTAGCATATGCTTCGAGACAATTGAAGGAACATGAGCGAAACTATCCAACTCATGATCTTGAGCTTGCGGCAGTGGTTCATGCACTTAAGATCTGGAGACACTATCTTTATGGTGTCAGATTTGAGGTGTTCACATGATCACAAGAGCCTAAAGTATCTTTTCTCCCAAAAAGAATTAAACCTTAGGCAGAGAAGATGGATTGAATTTCTGAAGGACTATGACTTCGATCTCCAGTATCATCCTGGAAAGGCGAATGTCGTAGCAAATGCCCTTAGTAGAAAGAGGTCATCTCTCCAGCAGGACTGGAAGATGTTGGAGGATGCAGCGTGTTCGATGACTGAGTTGGAGCCATTATTATGCCGAGCTTTTGTGGCTCAGCTGTCCATTAGGTCATCAGTGTTAGATGAAGTGATAGAGCATCAGAAAGCCAACCCTAGACTCCAAGAGTTAGTGGGCAAAGGGGTATTGCTCGTGATGAGGATGGTTGTGATTGATAGATTCCTCATCGTGTCTGTGTTCCAGACATTGTAGATGTTCGTGAGTATGTTTTAGCAGAAGCTCATAGATCTAGATTCTCTATTCATCCGGGTAACACTAAGATGTACCAGGATTTAAAGAGATCGTTTTGGTGGTCTGGCATGAAGAAGGATGTAGCCGAGTTTGTGTCTAGATGTCTAGTATGCCAGCAAGTGAAGGCCGAGCGGCAGTGACCATCTCGTCTTATGCAGAAGTTGGAGATCCCGTTTGGAAGTGGGAAGCTATCACTATGGATTTTGTTACGGGTTTGCCTCGATCTAGACGAGGTATGACTTGATTTGGGTAGTAGTAGATCGATTCTCGAAGACTGCGCATTTCTTGCCTATGAAGAAGAAGTAGTCAGTAGAGAGTTTAGTAGACTGTATGTTAGTAGTATATTAGATGCAAGGAGTACCGAAGTCTATTATTTCGGATCGAGATCCAGATTTACTTCGAGGCTATGGAAGGGTCTTCAGGATGCGTTAGGTTCGGAGCTGAAACTCAATTCAGCATTTCATCTCCAAACAGATGGACAGTCCGAGAGGACTATCCAGACGCTTGAGGATATGTTGAGGCTTGTGTGCTGTTGGAAGGATGATTGGGAGCGCCATTTACCTCTAGGGGAGTTTGCATATAACAACAGTTTTCATGCGAGCATTGGCATGGATCCATTTGAGGCTTTATATGGTAGCCTTGCAGATCTCCTTTGTGTTGGAGAGACCGGTGATAGGCAGTTGATCGGTCCGGAGATTGTTCAGGATACTTCGGATAAGGTCCAGCTCATTAGGAAGCGACTTGTTGCGGCACAGGATAGGCAGAAGAGTTATGCCGACAACAGGAGGAAGGATCTAGAGTTCGAGGTAGGTGAGCACGTCTTTTTAAAGATTTCGCCTACGCGAGGTGTAGTTAGATTTGGCAGGCATAGTAAGTCGAGCCCTAGGTTCATTGGCCCGTATGAGATTCTCCGGTGATTGGGCAATGTGGCATATGAGCTAGCTTTACCTCCAGCTTTGGCTAGCGTTCATCCTGTTTTTCACGTATCTATGCTCCGGAAGTATGTCAGAGATCCGTCTCATGTTATTAGCCATGAGCCAGTGGAGATCCAGCCAGATCTTTCTTATGTAGAGCAACCGGTAGCTATTCTTGATCGGAAGGTTCAACATCTCCGAAACAAGAGCATTGCGTCAGTAAAGGTCTTATGGCGTAACTTCTCGTGAGAGGAGGCTACTTGGGAGGTTGAGGATGCAATGAAAAAGAAATATCCTCAGTTGTTTGAGTAGTGTCAGTCTAACTTCGAGGACGAAGTTTCTTTAAGGGGGAGAGGGTGTAAGGCCCTTGATTTTCACCTTGTTTGTTAAGTATATGTATGTGTGTATAAGTGTATACTATTGATGTATGATTATTGTGTATAAGTATTTATTGATATAATTGTATGAATTAGTATTATTGAAATGTACATAGTATATTCAAGTACATATATGTTTGTATATATATATATATTTAAGTGTGTAGTATTATAAATTCTGCATAATTAAAGTGAGTTTTGTCGACGAGTCGACGTCCACATCGGCTGACGCTGACATGGGTAGGCGGCAATATCGATGGACGCCCATTTTTGGATAGGCGACCATGGATATGGACGCCAATATCCCAGATCTGTTACGTTTTTAGATCCGGAAAGCCTCTGGAAATTGAGCCTCTTGTTTAGGAACCTTTCCCAACGGCTCTAAGACCTGCCCCTTTAACCGATCCGACCCCCAACCCTTTATAATATCCAAATTTTGGCCAGATCCATCCCTTTGGCTCTTGGGTCAAAAACCTATCTTCTCTAAGCAAAACCCTAACTTGAACCTGAAAGATCCGGCTTCGGGAGGCTTCGTCTGGCGATCTACATCAACTGGTGTCGACCTTGAACATCCGGGAATGACTCCCCACGCTGGTGTGCTGTGATGATCAACAGAAGATCCGAAGAAGGAGGGAGTTGGAGACTCTTTGGCACAGGCCGAGGAGGGCTTCTCTGGCTTAAATCGTCGTTGGTAGATTTTACAGAAGGCAAGTACCCCATACACATTAACCCTACATGTGTCTAGTATGTCCTAGGATTTTCTCAGATTTTTCTCGTGTCCTGGAACCCCCCTTTCAAGTGATTTATTGGCTTTCAGTCTGTGTTCTGCAGACAGGATATTAACGGCAAGATCCCTTGCCGCTAATATCATGTATTGGCGGCATCATCTAATGCCGTTAACCTATAGACGGCCACCCCTTGCCGTTGAGTTCTTCAGACTGCAACAGTGAGCAAGTCTGTCCTATATGAACTAGTTTTCGAGTTTTTCCGCATGAGGATATACGGTAAATTTTACATAATATGTAAATATATATGTTCGGATGTACTGTAAGTTTTGTGCATTTTTAAAATTTCACAAATTATTAGAATGTTTGGAATGTGTTACCAATAGAATGTTAATCTTGGAAAATGTCGTTCATGAATTATGTGTAGAAATTAAGTGTCATAATTTTTTGTACATTGTTCATAAGATCTGATGCATGATATAAAAATTTGAGCAATTTATAATATCTGGACAGTTTATTACATTTTCTGAACTGAAAAATAGTTAACATGTCTATTCAATGCATAAAAGTTAAGATTCTTCTTGCAAAACTAGTTAAATCCCTGAAAATTGTGATAAAGCTTGTACTGTCAGTATTCATGTATGAAATAATTATGAATTCGAATAATGAAAAATTGTATCAGTTTGACTATTTTTATAGTTGATATCATCACTGTTAGAAATTTCAGAAAATATGTGTAACTCAGAAAAATGCAAATTTTGGTACGCATGATGGTTAAACTATGATGGATTTCTAGTTAAATTTCTGTATTAACCAGAGGACAGTATCTATATAACTTGTTTTATGTAGGTATTAATAATTAATACATGCTAATATGATAAATGTTAATTATGCAAAAAATTTCAGCATGATTAGGATTGTTGTAAAAATCTGATTAATACTGAAAACAGTAGTACCATGTTAGGTAATACTGAAGAAGGTAAATGTGTGAACTTGAGATGAATGCGTGATTATTTTGTGTTTAGAATGTGTTGAAATTGAGAAAATGTATTAATGTGCCAATGTGTGACACTGCTACCTTAGAGGGCTGTGGAACTGTACTGTGGTAAAGTCCCCACGGGAAGGTTCAAAGTGTGTGATGTCCCTGGGCATTGGGATTAAATCCTGGAGGCGAACAAGTATCGCTGGTTAGGGTGGAGAGTGCTCTCCCGGTTCTGCGCAGTAAATAAGATTAATCACTGGAATGCCTAGGTGATTATATGTGATGTGATCAGTGTGTGTCCTTCTAAAGTGGTTTGGGCTATGTGTCACGGCATTAAGTGAAAGTGAAAATGTGTTTAAGTGAAAGTGAAAATGTGTAAATTGGGAACCTGTATAAGTGAATATGTGTTCATAAAATTCTTATGAAAGCATGCAAAATGATAAGTTTCTTAAGAATGTGACATGATAGTAGTAAAACAGCGAGTTTTTCACTAATATGAATATGCTATCTATGTGTACAATTGTCTTAGAATTCATGTTAATTAGTTGTTGAAATGTGTAAATATTGTGTAAAATGATCACATGTGGCTTATGAATGAAATCAGTTTAGCATAGTGAAAAGTGTAGAAAGCATGTGATAGGATTTGCTTATTGTATACAAAAACCAAATCCTCTGTGAAAATGTGTAGAAATCATGAATAGACTTTTATTTGAGAAATTGTCACTTCCATGCATTATGTGTAAATGATGTAGCTTAAGAGTAGGATATTACTTGATGCATGTATGTTTAGTGTGCTGGTGTTACTTGTCGAGTTCTTTTGAACTCATTCTTGCTTCGGCATACAGGTGCAGACGTTTCTACTTCTTCCGAGGAGATCATTAGGAGCGACTCGGAGCGAGAGTAGGAGATATTGTTGTGGAGTTAGCATTCGAAATTTTCATTTCTTCATAGTATGTAATAAAGACTCTGCGTAGTCTCTTGTGGACAATGTATTTATTTTTTTTCAGTTATGGAAAATTAGCCCTCTTTCCTTCTATACGGACTGTGAATAGAATGTGGATGATGGAATAAAATTTCTTTTCAATTCTTTAAATTCTGCTGTCATGAGATATATTATTTGTGTATGTTTCAGCCTATTATACTAGTGTTGGGTAAATGTCCCACTGTATGATACCTTTTATATCGATGTGGGTTCGTGGAACCGTACCGATATGAGAGGGTCATTACACAAAAACTCTGAAGTACCCAATGTTAGATCTCTTACCTTTTAGGAGTTCATATGTGGTTTTCTTCATGACAGGTCTTACCATGACTCTATTCAATATGTAGCATGACGTATTCAGGGCTTCTCCCTAAAAAACTCCTTGAGAGTTGACGTTCCACCAGAAGTGTGCGAGCCATTTCTACCATGGTTCTGTTCTTTCTCTCCACTACTCAATTTTGTTCTGGAGTTCTTTGAGCTGAGAATTTATGCCTTGGTTCCTGTAGAAGTCAAAAAAATTGATTATTGTCAAACTCTCCCCCATGATCAGTACGAATTGAGCATATTTTGTTTGTGTTTCCATGCTCAATCTTGTTAAAGAATTCTTCAAAGTTTTTTTGAGCTTCATTTTTATTGAACCAAGTGAACTTGGAGAAATCATCTACAATGACAAAGCCAAAACGTTTACCATTGAGACTAAGTGTTCTTGTTGTTCCAAAAAGGTCCATGTGCAACAGTTCAAATAGTTTTAAGGTGATTATTGGTGCATTAGATTTGAAAGATTTTCTCGTCTGTTTACCCTATGCACATGCATCACAAAAACTCAGTTCTTTGGTAAAGTGAATTTAAGGAAGTCCATTTACCAAATTCATTCACATGATTTTATTCAAAACATTGAAGCTTGCATGACCTAGCCTGCGATGCCATAAAGAAAGTTGATCCTTTTTGTTTGCAACAAGACACAAGTTTTTTTTTTGGTTCATCTAGATCAACTAGATAAATGTTATTGACTTTTTTTCTATAAAACGTAACACTACCAGATCTTTTATTAATGACTTGACATAATCTGAATCAAAAATAACTTTGTGGCTTTTATCACACAATTGACTAATGCTTAGCAGATTGTGATTAAGACCATCAACTAGCAACACATTCTCAATGGAGTTAGAAGCATTCTTGCCTACCTTACCTGTGCCAATTATTTGGCCTTTATTGTTACCTCCAAAAACCACTTGTTCACCATCTTTTTCAACCGCAAACAGAATTTTTCTTTATCTCCTATCATGTGCCTCGAGCAACCACTGTCCAAACACCACTTGTTTTGATTTTAGGCTGCTAGGCATTCCTGAAATGACAAATCAGAAAAAAAATGTTTTGGTACCCAAATTACTTTGGGTCCCATGCTTTCATTCATGCCAGAAAGTACATGCTTAGGAATCCATAATTGTTTGCATTTCATCAGGCTCAGTTTGTTCTAGCATTGTAACTCAGTATGACTAAGCTTTTTACAACAGTTACATGATGGGGTTTGAGTTTTTGAAATTATTTTGTTGTTGTATTGAACCTGTGAATTTTTTTGTCTTTTATGCAGTTTTGATGGTTTGGATCTGTCAACAGATTTCCATACCTATCGACAGTTCAGTTTCTGATTTGAGTACCTGTCGAGAGGTGCTCTTGCTTGTTGACCACTCAGGTTCTTTTGTTTGTTCTTCTTTTGATTCTGATCTTTTTTTTTAAACATTACTTGTTTGTTTACACTTGGATTGCACTGAACAAAGGATGTGATCATTTTTTGTCCAAGTTTCTTTTGATTTTCAGTTTGAAATCCAAGTCTATGTCTAGTTGTGTTTGACTTTACTCCTAGGACAGCATCAAGGTTTTCTTTTCCATTAACAAAATTTGACAAATCGTCATTCTTGTTTTTTAGTTCCTTTTGAACTTCTTCCATTTTCTTTTGAATCTTTTCATTCTCGTTTTGAGGATTTTCAACAGATTCATTTAGAGTTTGTTTTTCTTTCTCATTCTTTTGAAATTTTTCTTTCATGCAATCCATTTCAACATAGTAATTCTCTTTTTCATTTTTCAATAACTCTATTTCTCTGTTCAAGATTTCAACTTGTTCATCATTACTTGGAAGTATTTACCTTTCCATCTGTGCTGTGTGGCCATGAAGCAAACCCCTCACTTTCCGAGCTTGAGGTTTCTTCTCTTCTTCTCCTCACTTGCGTCTTCGTCAGAGCAAGTGCCACCATGGCCTTTGGCTTCTTGTACCTCTGGAATTTCTTGTGCTTTTCCTTCTTGTTCTCAGGACACTCTCCCTTCATGTGTCCTGGCTTGTTGCACCTGTAACACATAACATTTTCATCAGGTTTATGATTCTTACTGAAATTGGAAGAGGAAGTGTTCTTCTTACCTGAGGGAAATTTCTTTTTCCCAGTCATTTTCCCTTTCCTATATTTCAAAAATTTCCTGATTGTCTGGTCATGAGGGCAATCTCATCCACATTTGACTCAGATTCTTCAGAACTTGTCTTATCCTAATTTTTATCTTTGTTGCTTGAAGAGGCTTTGATGCCATAGTCTTGGTCTTAATGATGTCCATGTTTTCTTCTTCATTTAAGTTTATTCATATGTCATTAAAGATCCAATCATTTCATCCAAAGAAATTTTGGACAAATCTTTTGAATCTTCAATAGACAGTGGCCTTGGTATGCCAAATTGAAGAAGTGAACGCAAAATTTTATTACCAGTCTCCATCAGTATACTCCTTACCCAAAGCCTTGAGTCCATTGACTATCACCATGAATCTGGCAAACATTTCAGAAATAGATTCATTAGATTTCATCATAAAGAGTTCATATTCTGAAACTAAAATGTTTGCCTGGTCTCCTTGACCTGAGATGTTCCCTCATAGAGTAATTCGAGTTTATCCCACATCTCTTTGGTAGATTTGCACATAGAGAATTCTCGAATATTCCTTGGGTGGACAACACACTGAATCATGTTCATGGCACTATAATTCAGTGTAGCTTTCCTTATCTGTTCCTTGTCCAGGTATTCTTCTTCTCCCTGGTTCTCATAGGGACCCACCTCTACAACTTTCCATATCTCATAGTTCTGGCCCTTAAAAAACTTGAATTTGTTCTTTCCAATAAGAATAGTCCAAACCATTAAAGAATGGTGGCCTATTTATGGAATGGCCCTCAGCTATGAAACCCTTCGAGTCCATGACACTTAAGTAAATGCACAGAGAAAGAGTTAAACAAGCAAGCAAACAACAAGCAAACAATCAAACACTCAATACTCAAAACAAAAACTGCTCAGCTCAAATAGATCGATGTAAACCCGCTCTGATACCAATTGAGGATCAAAATGAATGTGTGGAAAAGATCTAGAAGGGGGGGGGGATGATAATAGATCTTAGCCACTTTTGCGGAAGCTTAAGTAATTTGAAAACTATTTAGAATCAGAGGCAATGTTATCAGTGAAAAACTACAGATCTGATTAGATTTGAGTGAGTTGAAAAACTTAGATGTGAAGCAAGTTGATTAAGTGAATTAAAAACAAACGATCCTATGCAAGCATCTAGCGGATGAATCAATCAAACCACAGGAGACAAATGCACAAGGATTTTTTAGGTGGTTCGGAAATCACCCAAGTGATTCCTACATCCACCCCTCACAACCCGTGAGGCTTCACTAACACAACTGGTCTACACACCCAAAGGACCTAACAACTCCAACACTTCAGAGCATACAACTCACACAACCTCTAGAGCAAGACTACTATAGAAACACAGAGCAAGACTGCTCAAACACAACCTGAGCTTGACAACTCAAACTGAGCTCGACGGCTCACAACAAACTGAGCACAATGCTCACATTAAAACTTGCTAGACACCAACTTAAGACTAAGATCCTCTAGCAACAGATCTAGTCGAAATTTGAGAACTCTAAAGAGAGCTATGCAGAAGCACATGCATAATCTCAAAGATATCTCAGAAGAACAGAAGAAAAGATAAATTGTATTGAAAGACTTCGTTTTTTCAGTGTACTCCCTTGTAGAAGCTTGAATTGGGAAGGAACTTCTGAAGCTTGAAGTCCAAGTCGATGCTCTGCAATCTGAGAAGTTGGATCTTCCTCGAATTCTTCACCAAAGAAGTCTTCTACAGGATCTGCCTCCTTGGAATGCTTCAGAGGAGTCTTCAGGAATCAAATTCCAATTCCCACACCTTCAATTGGTGGAAATTGGTCTTCTGGAAGCACTTGGAGAGCAGAGGAAGGAGACACGAGCTCTTACTGGCCGCCAGGAGCTTTCTGGGGCTCTAAGAGAGTTGGGTCTCTTGTCTCTTGTGAAGGCTGGCCAAAAAGACCTTTTATATCCTTAGGATTCCAAGATACCCTTTTGGTACAAGGGCCGCGTTCCTAGGAAGATTATGATCACCCTAGAAGGACACGTGGCAGCCATCAACTTTAGGATGAAAAGTTTCCGTAGTGTGTCGACCTGCCCTGGTAGTAGTGTCGACACACTGTCCAGAATATGTAAGAAGCTGTTCTGGGAAGAAGGTCCCGTGTCGACCTGCTCTTGAGTATGTCGACCTGCTGTCCCAAATCTGCAAACTGGTTGTTCTGGGAACTGGGTCTAGTGTCGACCTGCTCTGAGAGTGTGTCGACCTGGGTAGGCTTGATTTCTGAAAAACTGCCACTCGTGTCGACACACTCTTGACATGTGTCGACACAGTCTCACATTTTTACACATTTTGCCTTTGAATCTGTGTTGATGTGTCGACACCATTGATGGGTGTGTGACTCATCTTTTGCATAAAAATGTTTGTACCTGAAAAATAACACATATATCATTAGTTAAATGATTTATCATGACCATAAATGATAAATGTGGTTTGAAAAATACTTTTTAACATGAATTTCAGGTATGATATTTTTGACATGTTTCAATTACATTGCTTTAAGAACACCTCTTGTCATCATCAAAATAGGAGGGAAATGATATGAATTTGCATTCAACCCAACATGCGGGAGTCCACATGGTGGTACGGAGTGTTGGAATATGGCGAGGAAGTGCTTGAAGTGTGGGAGTAGTGAGCATAAGATAAAGGATTGCCCCAGACTTCAGCAGGGAGTCCAGCGCAGACCAGCTCTAGCAGCAGCAGTAGCAGCAGCGCCAGCGACAGGAAGACTAGGGAGACCACGAGCCCTAGCTCGAGTGTTTGCATTAGCTTATGAGGAATCCGAGCAGGCGGAGCATGTTACCAAAGGTACGGTTCTTTTCATTATGTGCACGCTCGAGTTTTATTTGATACGGGTGCCACTCACTCGTTCATTTCCAAGCATTTTGCTTGGCAGTTAGCTTTAGAGTTAGGATTAGAGTCTGAGGAGTTAGAAATCCCTTTGTCTGTGCACACACCTGCGGGAACAGTATCGACTAGGAAGTGTATTCTGTCCTTACCGGTGTGCATTGAGGATAGAGTTCTAGAAGGGTGTTTCTTCTTGCTAAAGATGAAGGACTATGATGCAATTCTTGGTCTGGATTGGCCAAAGGAGCACTATGCGTTAGTAGATTATCGTGGAAAGAAGATTGTTTTCCGCATTCCTAGTGTGGATTAGTTTTCTCATCCATTTCCAAGGAACTTAGCGGTGAACTTTGTCATCTCTGCCATGAAGGCAATGAGAATGGTGAACAAGGGTTCTGACGCTTTTCTTGCCAGCGTGGTATTAGTACCCAAGGCTGATGAGTCACCTACTCTTGAGGAGATAGATGTAGTGCAGGATTTTCCAGATGTCTTTCCCGATCATGTATCTAGATTGCCACCGGCTAGAGAGATAGAGTTTACTCTAGAGTTGCTTCCAGGCACCTCTCCTATCTCAAAGGCCCCTTATCTAATGGCACCTGTAGAGTTAGCGGAGCTAAGGAAGCAGTTGCAGGATTTGTTAGATAAGGGATTTATTCACCCTAGTGTTTCTCCTTGGGGCACACCTGTATTGTTCGTAAAGAAGAAGGATGGGTCACTTAGGTTATGCATTGATTATAGAAAGCTAAAACAAGTGACTATGAAGAACAGGTATCCCTTACCTCGGATTGATGATCTATTTGACCAGCTGTAAAATGCATCAGTCTTTTCTAAGATTGATTTGCGGTCTGGCTATCATCAGTTGAGGATTAGGAGTGAGGATGTGTCCAAGACGCCATATAGAACCCGTTATGGACATTATGAGTTTTTGGTCCTTCTATTTGGTCTGACCAACACCCTTGCAATGTTCATGGATCTCATGAACAGGGTGCTTAGACCTTACCTAGATAGTTTTGTCATGGTTTTCATCGATGATGTGTTGGTCTATTCTTCGGATGAGGCCACACACCGTCAGCATTTGAGAGTAGTGTTGGAAGTTCTCCAAGAGCACAAGTTGTATGCAAAGTTTAGCAAGTGAGATTTTTGGATGCGCGAGGTTCATTTCCTTGGGCATGTTATCTCCGGTGCTGGTGTAGAAGTAGATTTAGCGAAGGTCCAGGCTGTATTGGATTGGGAGATTCCCAGGACCCCTTCGGAGATTCGTGGTTTCCTTGGTTTGGCGGGTTATTATCGGCGATTTATTGAGGGATTTTCATCTCTCGCCGTCCCATTGACCAAGCTAACCAGGAAGGGTGAGAAGTTTGTGTCTGAGGAATGTGAGAGTAGCTTCCAATCATTGAAGGCTAAGCTTACTTCCACTCCGGTATTGGTATTACCTAGTGGTGATGAAGGTTTTGCCATTTATACGGATGCATCCCGAATTGGCCTTGGCTGTGTATTGATGCAACAAGGAGGGGTAGTAGCATATGCTTCTCGGAAATTGAAGGAGCATGAGCATAACTATCCAACTCATGATTTGGAACTTGCGGCAGTGGTTCATGCACTGAAGATCTAGAGACACTATCATTATGGTGTTCGATTTAAGGTGTTCACTGACCATAAGAGCCTAAAGTATCTTTTCTCCCAAAAGGAATTAAACGTTAGGCAGAGAAGATGGATTGAGTTCCTAAAGGACTATGACTTCGACCTCCAGTATCATCCTGGAAAGGTGAATGTCGTAGCAGATGCCCTTGGTAGGAAGAGGTCATCACTCCAGTAGGATTGGAAGATGTTGGAGGATGCAGCGTGTGCGATGACTAAGTTAGAGCCATCATTATGTCAGGCTTTTGTAGCTCAGTTGTCCATTAGGTCTTCGGTGTTGGATGAGGTGATCGAGCAATAGAAAGCCGACCCTAGACTCCAAGAGTTGGTAGGCGCGGCAGGCATTGCTCGTGATGAGGATGGTGTGATTAGATTCCATCACCGCGTTTGTGTTCTGGACAAGGTAGATGTCCACGAGCATATTTTAGCAGAGGCTCATAGGTCAAGATTCTCTATTCATCCGAGTAACACTAAGATGTACCAGGATTTGAAGAGATCTTTTTGGTGGTCTGGCATGAAGAAGTATGTAGCGGAGTATGTGTCTAGATGTCTTGTATGCCAGGAAGTGAAGGCCGAGTGGCAGTGACCATCTGGTCTTATGCAGAAGATGGAGATCCCAGTATGGAAGTGGGAAGCTGTCACTATGGATTTTGTTTCGGGTTTGCCGCGATCTAGATGGGGTAATGACTCAATTTGGGTAGTAGTAGATAGATTCTCGAAGACTGCGCATTTATTGCCTATGAAGAAGAAGCAGTCAGTAGAGAGCTTAGCTAGATTGTATATTAGTAGTATTATTAGGTTGCATGGTGTGCCGAAGTCGATCATTTCGGATCAAGATCTGAGATTTACTTCGAGGTTGTAGAAGGGTCTTCAGGATGCAATAGGTTCGGAGCTGAAGCTCAGTTCAGCGTTTCATCCCCAGACCAATGGACAGTCCAAGAGGGCTATCCAAATGCTCGAGGATATGTTGAGGGCGTGTGTTCTGGATTGGAAGGATGATTGGGAGCGCCATTTACTTTTTGTGGAGTTAGCATACAACAACAGTTTTCATGCGATCATTGGTATGGCTCCATTTCAGGCGTTATATGGTAGGCCTTGTAGATATCCTTTATGTTGGGAGGAGATTGGCGATAGACACTTGATCGGTCTGGAGTTAGTCCAGGAGACTTCGGATAAGGTCCAGCTTATCAGGAAGAGGCTTGTGGCGGCACAAGATAGGAGTAAGAGCTATGCCGACAACAGGAGGAAGGATTTGGAGTTCGAGGTAGGTGAGCATGTCTTCTTGATGATTTCGCCTACTTGTGGTGTAGTTACATTTGGCAGGAATGGTAAGTTATGTCCTAGGTTCATTGGCCCGTATGAGATTCTCAAACGTTTGGACAACGTGGCATATGAGCTAGCTTTACCCTCAGCATTAGCTAGTGTCCATCATGTTTCCCACGTATTGATGCTTAGGAGGTATGTTAGAGATCCATCTCATGTTATTAGCCACGAGCCAGTGGAGATCCAGCCAGATGTTTCTTATGTGGAGCAACTAGTAGCTATTCTTGACTGGAAGGTTCAGCATCTTCGGAATAAGATCATTGCGTCGGTAAAGGTGTTATGGCGTAACTTCTCACGAGAGGAGGCTACATGGGAGCTTGAGGATGCAATGAAGAAGAAGTATCCTCAGTTGTTTGAATAGTATCGGTCTAACTTCGAGGACAAAGTTTCTTTAAGGGGGAGAGGGTGTAAGGCCCTAGAATTTTGATTGTCTTATATAGGTGAATGATTTTGTGAAGAAATTATGCTTGTGTGTGTGTAAATATAAATATTCATATATACTATTTGATGTATTGTTGTAAATATGTGTATTTATATATATATTTTATTGTGCATGTTATTTATTTACATTACATATATAGTGTTACTTAATGTATACATTGTATATTCCATGTGCATGCATTGTGTAAATATGGTTTTATGCTATTTTTAAGTTCTGGCGAAGCGACCAGTAGGCGTCCACATGAATGGACGTTAACCCCAAGTCAGTGGCCACATCAATGGACGCCAACTCCATATTGGCGGCCAGTGATGTTGATGTTACTCTCCCAGATCTATTACGTTTTCAGATCAGGAAACGCCTCCGGAAATGACGCCTGTTGTTTTGGTAACCGACCCCAACGGTCAGGAAACCTTACCTAAGCGCGTCTCTGACCCCTAACCCTATAAAACACCCGCTTTCTAGCGAGATCTAAGGCTTTTGATTCTTTTGTCAAAACCCTAAAACTCTTGTGCGAAACCTGAACTTTGGAACCGTGGATCCAGCGATTGGTGACTCCTTCTAGCGATCTTCTGCGACTGAGGGGAGTCTAAGCATAAGGGAAGGCTTCTTCGACATTGGGTGGCTGTCAGCATCAACACAGAAGCCAGATTGGAGGAGATTTGGGGACTCTTTGGCACAGGCCGAGGAGGGCTTCTCCGACTCAAATCTTTGATTGTGGATTTTCCTAAAGGCAAGTAAACCCTCCACACTATCCATACATATGTCTAGTTGGTCCTAGGAAATTTTTGGGAATTTTATTCGAGTCCTGAAACCCCCCCTTCAATCGAGTTTTTGAGTTCAGTTTGTGTTCTACACAGACAGGAACTTAACGGCAACCTTTGCTGCCCTTAAGATCTGAAGTTAGCGGCCACATATGTTGTCATTAACATGGTGGGCGACCACACCCTTGCCGCTGAGTTCTTTAGGCAAGAACAGTGGACTATTTACCCCTTTATAATTATTTTTTGGATTTCTACGCATGAGGATATACTGTAAATTTATATGTTATGTAATACATCTAGTGGACCATATTATATAATTTCTACAAAATTTGTTAAATGTTTTATTTATCAAAATTTCCTGAAATGCATGTTCGATAGGTCTTAATCTTGTAAATTACTGTTTATTTGATCCATGTAGAATTTGATTGTCATAGAATTTTTGTACGATGTAGGTATGTATCAGTTCATACCATAAAAATTTGGAAATTTTTTGCTATTCGTGTAAATAATTATAAATTCTGAACTGTAAAATAGTAAGTATGCATAATCATTTTTAAATATCCAATAAATTGTATGATGCCAAATTAATTCTCAAAATTTGGATGTAGTATCATGACTATTGGATACAAGGTTTAGAATAGAGGAATATGTATTTGGCACTGTTTACCATGCTTAATTGATGACTTCATAAATTAGGCAGAATGCATGTTTTATTTATCATAAATTGTGTATGACTCCGAAAAATATGAAAAGTGGTATGCATGATGTTTTATTTGTAAAAGGTCTGTGGTTAAAATTTCATGTAAATTGGATGACAGTAGGTACTGAATTGACTATTTCATGATGAAATGACTAGTTAAAGCATGCTTAAAGTGATTAGAAACTAATTAGACGATTTCAGCATGATTTGGATTAATTTGTAACTATTTCACTCAGTAAACAGTAGTACCATGTTAGGTAACCTTAATCATGTGCAAGTATGAATATAGAATTAATGTGTTAAATGGTATGCAAATAGTGTGTGTTTAAAAATGGGAAAAAAATGTGTAAATGTGCCATGGGTGACACTGCTACCTTAGAGGGCTGAGGAACTGTACCGTAGTAAAGTCCCTACGGGAAGGTTCATATGAGTATGAGATCCCATGGGCATTGGGATAAAATCCTGGAGGTGGACAAGTACCACTAGTTTGGGTGGAGAGTGCTTCTCCCGGTTCTGCGCAGTAACTAAGGTCTGCACTATATTGCCTAGGTGATGGATATGTGTGTGAGGAGATAAGTGTGTGTCCTTCTAGAGGTGGTTTGGACTATGTGACATGGCATTTAAATGAGAAAAATATGAGTATGAGTATGTGAAATGTGATTGTGTAAAATGTGTAAGTGATCTTGTGAACATGTGAATGTAATATGATAGCATGTGAATCTTTTTATGAGTATGCTAAATTCATGTAAAACAGCAAGTTATATGTGTATAAAAGTATGCCATGTATGAGAGAATGCTCATCGAATTCATGCTAGGATTATCATTTCCGTTATGTGTATAAATCGTGCTTACATTGCTTTTATATCATAGCATGAACAGAATAAATTATGCCTTGAGTTAGCATGTTAAAGAATTTTGGTAGAAAGCATGTGATTGGTTTCCTTATTGTAAAATGAACTTAAACCATGTACTATGTATTATAAATTGTTGTAGTATTATGTTTAGGTTTTATTAAAAGATTCTTTAATCCATGCTACATGTATTAGTTATTTTGTTAGATGTAATGTGTCCATGTGGTGTATGTATGCTTAATGTCAATGGAATTACTTGCTGTGTCTTTTAGACTTACTCTTGCTTCGGCGTATAGGTGTAGGTATCTCTACTTCTTCCGAGGAGACAGTCAGGAGTGACTCAGAGTGAGAGTAGGAGATCTTATGGAAATATTGGCATTGTAGTTTATTTTCATAAGTATGTAATAAAGGATGACATGTATTTAAGTTGTGGACAATGTATTTGATTCAAATTTCAGTTATGGGAACTTTAGTTATTTCTTGTACTTTATAGACTGTGGATAAATGTGGATGATGGAACAATAAATTTACATTCAGTTCTTTTATTCCACTGTTATGTGTTCATATTTGTGTACGTCTCATCCTATTGAATGTGTTGGATAAATGTCCCATTGTTGCGACGCTTTCTATATCGATGTGGGTTGGTATAACCGTACTGGTATAAAAAGGGTCATCACACAGTCACCCATAAGGACATTTACACATCCAACACTAGTTGGCCTTCTCTTCACTACATAAAGAGGTAATACACCACTTGTTACAACAGGTCTTCCTTTCTACAAAAGGGAAGCAACCACCCACTCCACAACAGGTCCTCTCTTCACATATGAAGAGGAGCACTCAAGAATAGTAAACAGATGATGGCCCCTAGACCAAGCTTATAGCTAATGCTTGATTTGAGGCGGAATCTGAGGGACAAGAGAATTTCATAAGGAAGAAGTTCTCTCATATCTAAAACAAGCTCTCAACCTTTGGAAGACAACAACAATGCTTTATGGAGAGCAGAGAGCAAGAGAGTTCTTCTGAATGAAGGAACGAGCTCTTCTTCCTTTTTCTGTTTGTTAAAGCTCTTTTGCATGATGACAACACACTTCTATTTATCTTCACTTGAGGAAGTATCCATTGAAGTGTCCATGTCTCTCATCTTGAAATACATTAGTTGTATCAGGTCCAACGTAGGAATTAGGAAAACCTACAGTCATTAAATACTTGGTTAGAGACCCAGCGAGAGATAAAGATCATCTAGATATTCTCTTTGCTTCTGTCAATGTGACAAGTCCAACGTTGTAACTTGTGTGACTACCAAAAACTTGCACACAATAAATGTTGGAGCATAGACATTTTAAATGTGTCTCACCTGTCAGTCAATGTCACCGGCCATGCTTTAGGAGGATATACCAAAGATGATGTTTTGTTCTGTAAGCCTTTAAAGTTCTACTTTCTGTGACATGAATATAGAAGTCCACAAGAGATTTCGTGCATAGATATTGTACCTGAAATACTAATGTTTGAGTGCACAAGGTATGCCATAGTTCCTGGGAAAGTTTGAAATGCATAGTGATTCAAAATACATTTAAATGACATTTGAGATAAATTATAATCAAGACTCTCTTGATTATTTTTGAAACTAGAATGAAAATGTTATTCATTAACTATCTAAAACATATTCGTTGTTGAAGGAAAGATGATGTTTAGAGACAGTCTATGTATAATGACAGTCGATGTGCAAACACAACTGATGTTCAAGTGAAATCGATGTGAGTATAATCTGTGTACAGATGTAATCGATGTTGGAGCATAATCGATGTGAACATAATCTGTCTACAGATGTAATCGATGTTGGAGCATAATCGATGTCAACATAATCTGTGTATAGATGTAATCAATGTTTAAATGAAGTCGATGTTAAACTGAAATCGATGTTGAATGAAATCGATGCTTAACTGAAATCGATACTTTAAGTGAAACTAATGTTGAACTATAATCGTTGTTAGAATTAAATCGATGTTTTAAGTGAAGTCGATGTTAAACTGAAATCGATATTGAATGAAATCAATGTTTAAATGAAATCGATACTTTATGTAAAATCGATGTTGAACTATAATTGTTGTTTGAATGAAATTGATGTTTTATCAAAACAGAATCGTTGTGAGCTTACAACAGTAGTCGATTTAGACTTAGGCACTTTTATGTAATTAACTTCTAATAAGGATGAGTGTAAATAACATTGTTTTATTTGATACCTGTTGACAAGCTTCAAAAAATATTCTTAGTCAACAATTTCCAAGGTTTTGTTGATCACCAAAAATATATATATATATAAAATATAAATATATATGTGGAGATAGGCTAATCATCAAAATCAACATTCTCCTTCTTCTTGATGTTGACAAAACATTCTAAACATTCTCAATCAATTGAAATTTCTCCCCCTTTTTTATAGCAGCAAAAAGACAATCTCTCCCCCTTAATCAAGGAAAAGCATAGTCATTCACATGGCAAACACACTCTCCTCCTGTGATGGTAGCAATGGTGTAAATGGACAGATGAGCACACATGTGTGATACCAAAGAGCAGTAATAGGTGGAGATCAAAGTATGAGTGACATGAAAGCAAGGAAAGAAATTGGGAGATGAAAGTATCATAAATGATCAGAATCAGTGAGATCTTAGATATTAAAATATGAGAGAAACATTATTGTGTCTTATGATTGTGCAACAAAGTTTAATAACAAAGACACATTCAATCACAACATATGTCAAACTTTTAATGATCTGAATACCTTTAAAAAGATGAAGCAAATGTGATTGAAGGTGACCTATATGAGTTGACAAAAGTTTTATCACCAGAGTTTAGTAGCTAAACATTTAACACAATGTAGAATAATAACTCTAAACTCAATTATCATGACCTTCATCTAGGTCAATGCACATGTTGTTCTTTTTATACGTTGAATTTTGATTTTTGTCATTTTTGTGAGAGAGAATACAATAATAAATTTGTTAAATCACACCTTTCAGTGCAAGAGGTCACATTTACTCAATGCAATACCCCTTGATTACTCAGTGGTGTAACCTTCATTATCTTATATAGAGTTGAAAATATTTTTTTATCACCTTTTGATGCGAGCCAAACACTTGGTTAGGTGAAATGAGCCCGATTACTCAGTGATAAAATGAAGTTTTCATTGCTCTATTTGTATTTCTCTATCTTTCTTTAATTTCTTTTTCAAATTTTGCAGGAACAGATACTCATTATTTAGAATAGGCTTGATCATAAGTAAAAAAAGATTATTCTTAACATGTGTTAGAGATAAAGCTTCAAAACATACACATGTTAAACACTAAAGCTACACATGTGCCTACAAGTGTTTTGCAACTAAGTTTAAATGAGTTCAACATTAAAAATTGACATAAACTTGTTATTAGATTTATCTTTAAGACTAAACTGAGTGCATAATAATTTTAGTCTTTATGTTTGATACCTCTCATATAGAAATATCATAAGCACTCATTTATCTGGATAAAGACTTGAATAAAAGGTATCGCATGTCAAGGAGATAGAATTAGGAGATGAATGGAAACTGATTTTCAAGCATGAGTTTGAGTGGATGTTATCATGATGATTTAAGAAAGTATCAGCTCCCCTTGAATTTGTGAACTTTCAAAAATTAGATGAAGATGTGTCGACACAGGATTCTTATTGTGTAAGACATAAGATCAAGAAAAACTCAATCAAGAATAGCTAGTGTAGACACAAGTCCAAAAGTGTGTCCACCTAGTTTTGATCAAAGTCAATTTTTTTGAGTTTTTCAAATTCCAACAAGTTTTAACTTTTATTGAGCAGCATTTTCAAAGACATGTTTACCCTTTTTAAATTACTACCCCTTAAAATATGCATGATATGAAAAAGTTTGTAAGCACTTCAAACATGATTATGCACATAATCATGGGCACACTTATGCAAGCATGATAATACAACATGAATCCAATTGCTAAGGCAAATTTTTTTGGGGGGCAGTACCAAATCAATTTTCATTGTTCAGATAAAATTCTAAAATGTTATTCCAACACAAACAATTCAATTTTGAAATGATATGAGATTTTACTTGAACAATCTTCATTTATTTTTCAAGAATTTTACTTGTGTTCTCTAATTATTTCTTGCCTTGCACAGCCAATGTCTTGAATCTATTTGTAATGTATGGCTGCAAGACTCATTAGCTTGTTGATCAAGCTGGCTTTGGGACCCATACATATTTGGGTACTACAATAAAATCAATGTTAGAATGCAACAATGATTTATGAATTCTAAATGATTTTATTTTTGGTATAGATGTATTTATATTATTGATGAAACTATGAGCAGCATTAGTTCCAGACTTTTTCTTAGTCTTGTTCAATGCATCTATGTTTTCATGAGATTTTCTACTTTTTGGATCTTTATTATGAACTACAGCAGAATTATTTTGTGCCACATTTCTTTGCATATACACATTGAATTTCTAAACTCTTTCAGTATGAACATGATGTTTATTCCTATGTGTTTGAACATATGCATTAGAATGAAACTTTGGAGCATGCACAAAATGAACAATTCTGTACCAACAGTCCCTAGAAATATGAGCATGCTTATGACATGTGAAGCACTAGACTGGTTTGGCATGATTATAGAAATTCTGATTTCTAAACTAGCAATGTTTTGCAAGATGACCAACTTTATTACAATTAAAGCAAATAAGAGAATTTTTTACCTTATATTTACCTGTCGTGAATACTTATGCTGGAAGCCTCTTTTTCTTTATGGAGCAGCACTTAATAAATGTGGATGAGGCTTTACCTTTTGATAGCTCCTAACTTGATGTGAATGTGGAACTTGCCTTGGGGCTTTCCTTGTTTATGGAGAAGATGGAGGAATCCTGTGCAAAGTCTTTTATTTTCCTATTTCAATCTTTCTGTTTTCAATAGAGACAGGATTCTTCATGATAGAAGTATTATTCTTATTGTTCTCATTTTGTTTCTGAGCATTTTTGTGAACAAGAACTTTCATTGGTTTTTGGGATAGTTGAGTTCTTACTCGCAGCAACTTTAACAAATGTTATTTCCTTTTTCTTTTCATTTTTATTTTTAACAAAAGTAAGACGTGTTTGTGGCAGTCTTAAGTTCATTCTGAAGCTTCTAGTTTTTAGCCTTTAATGCCATAACTTCTTTTTTATGAAATTTGAAGTTTGTTCAGCATGACATCTAGTCCAAATTGTGCAATTTGTTTTTTCCAATTCAGCAATTTTGTTACTTAAATTGCTACAATCATTGTCCAATGGTTTGTCATGCAACATGCATTTAATTTTCTTTTTCAGATGATGATTTTCTTCAATAAGTTCTCTGCATTTCTCATTTATCTATTAATCATGAGCAATACTGGAAATCTGTTTGTTTAATTGATCATGTCAAATTTGAAGCTCTCATTACGATCAATCAATTTTTCATTTTCATTTTCCAGATTGATGACTTTAGATCTCAATAGCTTATGGTCATCTTTTAATTCACTCAATTTATTTTCACAAATTTTGATTTCATCTTTCACACTCTCTTTTACATAATTCAATTTTTGACCTTCATTTTCTTCTTAAAGATCTTTATCGTTGTTCTGAAGCAATTCAAGTTTATTTTTCAAATTTTTTATTTTTAGACTTCTTTCACTTGTTTTTCTTGCATACATGTTGACAAAATTCAAACAATTCATCATAAGACATGCCTTCATCTTAATCAGAATTTATGTACATAAATGGGTTTGGAATTGGTTTACTTGACCTTGTAGAACCATTTGATTGCTTGGATTTAGAAGAAGATGAAGGATGCTCTAAGCTCATTGAATGTGCCATGAGAGTTTGAATGTTTCTTAAACTCTCTGAACCAGATGAGCTTTTCTGAACCATTACGAACTGGTTTGAATTTGTCTTTTCTTTCCTTCCAACCTTCATGAAGGAGTCTTGCAAACTAGATTGTAATTGTGAGCATGTGGATTTTTTCAAAATTGTAGCAGAAAATTCATGCAAGTTGAAATATCTATCAATTTCAGTAGATCTACTTCTTATAGACAATTCTCTAAAACCAGTAAATCATAGTAATAAAAAATTAGATCTGATTTCAGAGCACTTGGTCTGATATCAATTGTAGTACACTCCTTATCATTAGATCAACAAGTGAGCATGCAATTGCAGATCAATTCATACAATCAAACAATTCAAGTAGATCAGATGATGTTTTAGATAATCAAATTAGAGATCCAAAAGCTTAAAATTACCAAATCTTAGATCTGTCACACCAACATAAATGTATAGTGCACTTGCTCTGATTCCAAATCATTGGATCAGAACAATTAATCACACAATATGATTAGAAGCATAAGATGCACTAGATTTACAAAAGCAAATTCTATGTACAGAGCATTGACTCTGATGTCAATTGAAGGATCACTTCTGATTGTCAAATCAAATCAAATCACAAGAGTCAAAATGATGCATTCAAATCAAACCAGAGTCAGACATCAACCTTCTCCGATTCCAAGTGTAGGATTAGAGCGATTAAGCACACAACAAGATTTAACAATGAAGCTAAAATAGATCTGCCAAATCACAACTGATGAACAAAGTACTAGACTCTGATACCAATTGTAGGATCACTTCTGATCGTTAGATCAACTAGTGAGCATATAAATGGTGATCAATTCAATCAATCAACCTGCTATGATACCAACTGTAGGATCGAATATTCATGGATGGCAGAATCTAGAAGGGGGGTTGAATATATTTTTAGTGGAAACTTAAGTAATTAAAAATTACTTTGAAATTAAGAGTTCTATCCAGTTTAAACCCCATATATCTAATACACTATGTGTGATTAAAGTGTGTGAAACATTTAATCAAACAGTGTGTGTGTGAGCAAATTAACAAGTAGTGTGTAAACGAAATCCTTATGCATGTGTAAGGCCCTTGATTTTCATCTTTGGGTGATTGCTTATGTATATATGCATATATGATGTATACTTGTATTGTGCACATTATTTATTTAATTACATTGCACGAATAAGTATTATTTAAGGTATGCATTGTAAAATTACATGTATAGTTGTATGGTATATGTATATGTATAAGGTTTTTGGTACTTTAAGTTCTCTCTTGACAACCTGTTGGCGTCAACTTGAGTTGACGTCGATAATGAGTCAGTGGCCACATCGATGGACGCCAACTCAGAATTGGCGGCCTGTGATGTTGACGTTAACCTCCTAGATCTGTGCATCTTCAGATCCGAAAATGCCCCCAAAATCTTCGCCCCGTGTTTTGGTAACCGTCCCCCAACGGTAACCTTGACCCTAAACGCGTTCCTAAACGCCCCAACTCTATAAAACAGATGGATTAGGGCTCGCTTAGGTCCTTTTGACTCTTTTGTCAAAACCCTATTTTCTGTGCGACACTTGATTTTGGAACCCTTTGATCCGGTGACTGGAGGCTTCATCTGACATTCTACAACGACTGGAGAGGGCTCTGAACATCCGGGAACGACTTCCCCACATTGGTGGGCAAAGGAGATCAACACAGAACTCGGATCGAGGGAGTTTTGAGGACTCTTTGGCCTAGGACGAGGAGGGCTTCTTCGGCTTAAATCATTGCTTGTGGATTTTCCAAGAGGCAAGTAACCCTTTCACATCACCCATACATGTGTCTAGTACGTCCCAGGAATTTTTACGGATTTTTATTCGAGTCCTGGATCCCCAAATTCACCAAGTTCTTGCGTTTTGTCTGTGTTTTGCACAGATAGGAACTTAACGGCATGATCCCTTGTTGTTAAGATCTTCAGTTGGTGGCACACTTTGTTATCGTTAACCTTATGAATGGCCACCTGCATGCCGTTAAGTTCGCTAGACTGCAACAGTGTGCATGTTTGACTTATATGATCTAATTTCTGGGATTTTTCGCATGAGGATATATGATAAATTTTATATGATATGTAAATATCTATGTTGGAGTGGGTTGTGAGATTTTATGAATTTTTGTAGAATACTTCAATTACTAGAATTTCTGAAATGTTTGGCTGACAGGTTTTAATCTTGTAAAATTTCGTTTGCGCAATCCGTGTGGAATCCAATTGTCATAAAATTTTTGTGCAATGTTTATGTGTTTCAGGTCATGCTGTAGAAATTTGGGAAATTTCTGATATCTGTGTAAATTATTACATTTTCTGAATGCTAAACAGTAAGCATGTTTTATTAGTGTAGAAATTCAGATAAATAGTATAAAAACAATAAATTTCGTAGTAATTGGATTATGTTTAGGACTATCATAATACATGTGTAGATCAATCTATGGGTCTGAATAATGAAAACTATGCTAATTTAACTATTTTTACCTTGTACAATACCACTATTAGAATTTTCATAATTAGTGTGTAATTCAGAAGAACGTGAAATTTGATATGCATAATGATTAACCTGTGATAGATTTTTGGTTAAATTTTGTACTGAAATGATGACAGTAGCTATATATGTCGAGTTTATGTGAGACATTGTTGAATTAATGCATGTTAATATGATTGGTATTAAAATTTGCTAATTTCAGCATGATTAGACTTGTGTGAATCTTTTTAATACTGAGAACAGTAGTACCATTCTAGGTAATACTGAAGTATGTAAATGTGTGAGCATGAATGGATGTGTTAAAAATTACATTAAGTATGTGTTAAAAATTTAGACAAATTTGTAAATGTGCCAATGGGTGACACTGCTACCTTAGAGGGCTGTGGAACTGTACTGTGGTAAAGTCCCCACGGGAAAGTTCATAGTGTGTGATCTCCCATGGGCATTGGGATTAAATCCTGGAGGGGGACAAGTACCGCTGGTTAGGGTGGAGAGTGCTTCTCTCGGTTCTGCGCAGTAACTAAGATTTATCACTGTAATGCCTAGGTGATAGATGTGTGTGATGTGATTAGTGTGTGTCCTTCTAGAGGTGGTTTGGGCTATGTGTCGCGGCATTTGATAAAATGTGAACTTGTGTTTATGTGAAAAGTGAATGTGTAAATTGTGTAATTGTGTAAATGATCATGTGAGATTATGAATCAATGGAGTAGCATGTAAAATGACAATTCCTTATATGAATGTGATATATCTATATCAAAACACCAAGCTATTCATGTATATAGATGTGTCATCCAGGTGAAAATGATCATAGAATCCATGCTAGGACTATCTTTTGAAAAATGTAAACTCCATGTTTAAAATACTTATAGTCTTAGAATATAAATGTGATTAAATGAGACTTAGCTTGGTATATTGAAGAACATGTTGAAAGTATGTGATAGGTTTTGAAATCATTGTAAAGATTGTTATGAGTCATTTATCATGTGTGGCATGTGTAGAAATCATGTTTAGGTTTTTCTTGAAACTTTTATCAAGTCCATGCTTATGTGATAACCGTGTGGCATGAGAATGTGAAAAGTCATGGGATGTATGTATGTTTAGTGTGGTTGGAGTTACTTGTTGAGTTCTTTTGGACTCACTCTTGCTTTGGTGTACAAGTGTAGACATTTCTACCTCTTCCGAGGAGATCGTTAGGAGCGACTCGGAGCGGGAGTAGTAGACTTTTGTCTTGGATTCGGCATTGTACTTTCTTTCTTTCATAGTATGTAATAAAAGACTCTGTGAAGTCTCATGTGGACAATATATAGTTGTAATTTTCTCAGTTATGAAGTAATTGCTTTTCCATTTCTATATAGACTGTGTATAAATGATGATGATGGAATAAGAGTTACTATCCGATTATTTCATTTCGCTGTCATATGTTATATATTTGTGTATGTTTCAGCCTATTGTACAATTGTTGGGTAAATGTCCCACTGTAGCGGCGTTCATTATACCGATGTGGGTTGGTGTAACCATACCGGTATAAGGATGGTCGTTACAGAGATTGGTATCAGAGATACAGGCTGAAATTGTACATAAATATGCATATACCATCATCCTCATTATATGCTAAGTCTGTGTAGATTGTCCACATAGTTAAGAACTAGTTAGAAATTAGATAGTTAGTTTCTAAATTGTTATTAAATTATTTTGCAGTTATGGCTTCGCGAGGTAGGCGTGGTGTTCCTACTCGTGAGGGTGAGCAGAGAAGAGAAGAGAGAGTTGAGCCTAGGCGTGAGGATCAGGGTGAACAGTAGGCCCCAGCACCCCAGGATCCTATGCTTCCCCCACCACCACCGGTAGATTATGGAGTCTTCATGCAGGGTTTAGTGCAGGCCATGCAAACGCAGGCCCATACCCAGGTTGCACTCCAAGCTCAGCTGGAGGCTCAGTAGGCTCAGGTTAGAGTGATAGATAGAGTAGTTTGTCTTACTTGATGATATGTTTATTATGCTATATATGTGTTGCTTATGTTGTTTGCGGTACCAGGCTCAAGTGCTAGTTCCCCAGGCTCAAGACCATGGTGGACCCTACATCATGGAATGGTTCAAGAGGATGTCGCCACCCTCTTTTAAGGGGGAGAGCGATCCGTTACTTGTTGAGAGCTAGATGAGGGAGATCGAGAAGATCTTCCGGGCTATTAGGTGCACTGAGGATGACAAGGTTACTTTAGCCACCTATATGCTACAGGAATGTGTAAGTTAATTCGGAGGTTATTTCTTTAAGTGTGGATTATGTTGGTTTGTTCCTTATGGGTGTTTTTGGCAGGACCGAGCCGACGTGTGGTGGTCCTCTTTACTTCGAACTCGGTTTGAGGATGGTGTTGTGGAGGTTGGTTGGGACGAGTTCGTGAGGCTCTTTCGAGCCAAGTTTGTTCTGGAGCACATCCAGGACAAGATGGAGTAGGAGTTCGTCTCGTTGACTCAGGGCTCTATGACCGTACTGGAGTACGAGGCCAGGTTTGCTGAGCTATCTAAGTATGCCCCTCATATTGTAGCTAATGAGCGCAGGAAGGCGAAGAAGTTTGTGATGGGTCTGAGGCCATCACTGAGGACGAGGTTGGTGGCTTTTGACCATCGTACTCTCGATGAGACCCTGAGCGCAGCGTGTCGTCAGGAGGGAGAGATGGAGCAGTACTTGGAGGAGAAGAAGGCTTCGCAGAAGAGGCCAGCAGCTCCGTTCCAGAGGCAGGAGAGAAAGAAGGCAGCACATCAATCACCGCAGCGTCCTGCAACATCGGGAAGGCATCAGGTACCTTCTCATCGTTCCCCTAGTGGCCAGAAGGAGTGTCCTCATTGCGGGAGGGCACATGGTGGTACGAAATGTTGGAAGTTGGCGGGGAAGTGCTTGAAGTGCTGGAGCAGCGAGCTGATGACCAACTGTCCCCATAATAAATATTCCATTTATTTATATATTAATTTTGATGATTAACAAAATAACACTAATGGATTTCTTGAGCCTTAAGAACAGGAAATAAAAGAAAAATGAAAGTTCAAGACAATCTGGTAAGTCTCATCACTTCTATCCAAGTCTTTGTATCGACTTCTTTGATAAGCAGAACGATTTCCTCTTTGACCGGAAAACTCAAAACAAATCGATATCGTAACGATTTCTTTAGAACTCGCAACGACTCTCTAGCGTAACGATTTCTTTAGACCTCGTAACGATTTCTTTAGAACTCGCAACGACTCTCTAGCCGTAACGATTTCTTTAGACCTCGTAACGATTTCTTTAGAACTCGCAACGACTCTCTAGCCGTAACGATTTCTTTAGACCTCGTAACGATTTCTTTAGAACTCGCAACGACTCTCTAGCCGTAACGATTTCTTTAGACCTCGTAACGTTTTCTTTAGAATTCGCAACGACTCTATAGTCATAACGATTTCTTTAGACTTCATAACGATTTCTTTAGAGTTCATAACGATTTCTTCACTGATCATAACGCCTTGCTTTGTATAACGATTTCGTATAACGATTTCCTTACAACTTGACAGTCATAACGATTTCGTGTAACGATTTCCTTACAACTCGATAGTCATAACGATTTCTTGTAATGATTTCTTCAGAACTCACAACGACCTGCTTGTTGTAACGACTTCATAAGTTATCACATCGATTTCCTTACAGTTCATAACAACTTGCTATAATTCATAACGATTTCATAAGTCAGCAAGATTCTTTTTATCGAATTTCTTGATGCATCAGTATAATGCCTGTTAATAGCGTTGAAAAGTCAAAGTCATATCTTGTCCGTTGACTGCTATGCATTAAATGCTCTCTGATCGTATCTCCCATGCATGCAGACAATATCTTCCTTTCTATGCTACTCTGTCTACGTACTTTTTTAGACAGAAAGGAGCTTTGCTATATACTGCAATATCTGTTCCATCTCAACTAACAATAGACAGCAGTCTTAGCTGTCTTCTATTTATTGATGATATGCTTACAGATATCTGACAAGACTCATCTGGACAACATGGACACAAGATACAAAGTTCTATGACATCTCTTTGGCGTGTACACAAGGATAAAAGGCTGACGATCAGAAGCTTCCTTGGTGACCAGTCTAACGTACACAAGGATAAGAGACAACGGACACTTCAACGTTTGAATTTAAATCAGCAATTTAAATAGAAGACTGAAGGGAAAAGAGGTGCGCAACAACGCTTGATTTTAGAAGAAGAAAGAAATCCATCTCTTAGAGTCTTTAGAACTTTGAAGAAGAGCGAAGCTTCCACTCCAACCTTGTTCTAAGCTCTTAGCTCTCTGTGCTCAAAAGGAATCTTCTCATTTGTAAGAGCCTGTGTGGTCCTTGGAGAGAAAAACCTTGTTAAATCTCTTTCTCTCTCGGGGCTTAGGAGCTTCAGTGTGTAGCTGGTCAAGCTAGAGTCTGAAGCCTGTTTTCACACCCCTTTTCTATTAGGTTGTGTTCCCTTCTGGACGAAGGAAGACCTGGTGGTATCCAGGGTGGTTGTTGTTCCCTTCAGGCTGAAGGAAGACCAGTTGAGGCTGGGTGTAAGGATCCTTAAGGGGGATTGTACCCTTGGTAGTAAAATCCTGAGGTATTGCTCAGGGACTGGACGTAGGTCTCCTGTGGAGAGGAGTTCCGAACCAGGATAAAAATCCTTGTGTCTTGTGGATGTGTTTTGTGTGATTGTTGTCTTGTTTGCTCTAACTCTAACCTTGTTATTAAGTTGTGCAATCCTTTCAGTAAACAGGTTTTAATCAGAGATCGAAGTTTTAATAACCCATTCACCCCCCCTCTGGGCTAGCTAGCTGGGCAACAAGTGGTATCAGAGCTCGTCTCTTCGACAAAGAAGAATCCAACGATCTGAAGAGCAAAGATCAATGGCAGCCCAAAGTAACTTCGAAGGTCAGTCAGTCAACAGGCCTCCCTTGTTCGATGGAGAAGATTACACATACTGGAAGACTAGAATGGAATATTTTCTACAAGGTCATGATTACACAATCTGGTCCATTGTAGAAGAAGGTGATCTTTGGTCACAAACGCTAAGGCTCAGTGGACAGATGATGATAGGAAAAGATATCCTTAACTGCAAAGCCAAGAGCATATTATGCTGTGCCCTAAGCAAGAAAGAGTTCAATAGAGTCTCAGCCTGCAAGTCCGCAATGGAGATGTGGGAAAAGCTCAAAATTACCTATGAAGGGACAGACAAGGTAAAGGAGACAAGAATTGATATTCTAGTAGCTCAATATGAAAGATTTCAGATGCAGACAGGTGAATCAATAACTCAAATGTTCAGCAGATTCACTGACATCACAAATGGATTAGCCGGTTTGGGAAAGGTCTATAATGCACCAGATATGGTTAGAAAAGTCCTCAGATCTTTACCATCTTCTTGGACTCCGAAGGTAACAGCCATTGAAGAAGCCAATGATTTAAAATTAATGTCATTGGAAAAGCTAATAGGATCTCTCATGGCTCACGAGATAAACATGGAGAGATTAGGAGAATCCTCCAGCAGAAGGAAACAATCAAATGCTCTCAAAGCAAGTGAAGATAATTCGGAGAATCTTTGGATAATAGTGAGAGTAGTAAAGACAGTGATGATGAAGAAGCGATGCTGTCTCGAAGGCTTCAAAGGATTCTAGCAAAGAAAAAGAAGTATCAGTCAGGAAGAAATTTTTTTAAGAAAAACAAAGACTTCAGAAAACCAGAAGTAAAGGATCAAAAGAAAGGAGAATGATCTGTTATGAATGCAAAAAGCCTGGACACATCAAGGCAGATTGTCCCATGATCAAAAAGAGTGATCACAAGAAGAAGGACAACTTCAGAAGATTTAAGAAGTACAAAAAGAAAGCAATGGCAGCTGCTTGGGAAAACAGCAGTGACTCAGACAGTGAGTCAAGCTCGAGCAGTGAAGGTGAAGAGCCAACTTGGCTCTAATGGCCAACACCGAGGACAAGTAACTTCTGACTCTTCTTTTGATTCATGCAATGATTCAGATTCTGACAATTTGGAAAATGCTTTTAATGAACTTTATGAAAAATACAAAGAAGTATGCAAATTACTTAAAACTAGTAAGAAAAATATAATCTGTCTAGAAAATACAAATTCAGACCTAAGAACAGAAAATGAAGAACTTGAAAAACAAATTACTGAACATAAAGAAGAAATGAATTATTATGTGAAGATTTAAAAGAGAAAAATAAGAAAATAAATCTTCTAGAAAAACAAGAAGACTTAGGTGAATTTAAAATAGAAAGAAAGACTAAATAAGAAAATGATAATCTATCAAGTACACTAGAGAAATTCACCATGGTAAAAACTCTTTAATATTAAAAGGTGCTAGGAGATCGGGTAAAAAGAAAAATGGATTAGGATATACACCCCCAGACAATGAAGAAACCATAATATACCCTAAAACATATCCAACACCAAAATTTGTACCCGAACAAGATATAGCATACAAAGCTGATTTAAATATATAGAAAAAGTGACTAAGTTATCCTGCTGCAGTCACTGCAACAAGTTAGGACATATTAAAATTACATGCCCAACAAGACATAAAAATGGATATTAAAAGGTAAAGTTGATGATACTAACCAATCAGGACCCAAAAGAATTTGGGTACCTAAAGCTTGATGTTCTCATTTCAGTTAACCCTCGAGCATCCAAATGGTATTTGGATAGTGGGTGCTCAAGGCATATGTCAGGCAACAAGAAGATATTTGTTGATCTCCAAGCTGAAGAAGGTACAGTCACCTATGGAGATAATGGAAAAAGGGACTGTGATAGGAAGCGGGTCTGTGAACATCAAAGGAAAATCAGTTATAGAAGATGTAATGCTGGTCAAAGGGTTAAAGCACAATCTCATCAGCATCAGCCAGTTGTGTGACAAAGGCCATCAATTCAGTTTCAAGAATCAAAATGCAGTATCTTAAAGGATGGTGCAGTCATATTTGAAGCCTACAGAGAAAGAATTTGTATGTTCTATATCTCGAGAAACTCAAGGATCAAGATGTGTTTGGCAGCTAGTAAGATCAATCAACTGAGTTGTGGCACAGAAGATTGGGCCACTGCAGCTTGGATGGGTTGAACAAGCTCAGAAAGAGAAAACTAGTTGAAGGACTGCCAAAGGTAAATTTCAGATTGGATAGCATTTGCAGACCTTGTGCAAGAGGAAAGCACACCAAGAGCTCCTTCAAATCAAAGACTGTAGTAACCTCCTCAAAGCCCTTAGAACTACTTCACATGGATTTATTTGGGCCAATGAGAACTACCAGTTTGGGAGGAAAGAATTTTGGATTTGTAATAGTTGATGATTATTCAAGATTCACTTGGGTATCCTTTTTAGAGCACAAAGATGACACATTTGAAATTTTGTCAGCTTCAGTAAGAAAGTTCAGAAAGATCAGAAATCTCAATTGTCTCTATTCGATCAGATCATGGTGGTGAGTTTCAGAATGAAAAGTTTACGAAGTTCTGTGATGATCAAGGAATTGAGCACAACTTCTCAGCTCCAAGGACACCTCAACAGAATGGAATTGCTGAGAGGAAAAACAGAACTCTTTTGGATATGGCAAGAACCATGTTGTCAGAATATGATCTGCCAAGATATTTCTGGGCCGAAGCTATCAACACTGCATGTTATATCATAATAGAGTGATGATCAGGCCAATTCTGAAAAAGACGTCTTATGAACTCTACAAAGAAAAGAAGCCAAAGATTAGCCATTTCAGAATATTTGGATGTCCTTGCTTCATCCATAACAATGGAAAAAGGGACATTGGTAAGTTGGATGCCAAATCAGATGAAGGCATCTTCATGGGGTACTCTTCTAAACCCAAGGTTATAGAGTTTTCAATAAACGTTCCTTATTGATTGAACAATCAGTACATGTTATTTTTGATGAATCTAACCCTTCCTTGAAAAAGGAAGAATTAGTGACATTGATGATGCAGATGACTTGTCCGAAAAATTAAAGAATACTTCAATTAAGGACAAAGAGGATCCAACTCTGGAAGAACTGCAGCAAACAGAAATCCAACATGAAGATCTTCCAAGGAATGGAGATATCAGAAAGATCACCCTCCTGAAAACATCATTGGTGATCCATCTGTAGGGGTAAGAACTAGAGGTAATGTAATTCCATGCGACTATTTAGCATTTGTTTCTCAAGTAGAGCCTAAGACAGTCAATGAAGCTTTATCTGATGAATCTTGGATATTAGCCATGCAAGATGAACTAAATCAGTTCAAGAGAAACCAAGTATGGTCACTTGTTCCTAGACCATCCAATCATTCAGTTATTGGCACCAAGTGGGTGTTCAGAAATAAACTGGATGAGTCTGGAATAATCTTAAGGAACAAAGCCAGATTGGTGGCTCAGGCTACTCCCAAGAGGAAGGCATAGATTTCGATGAAACTTATGCACCTGTAGCTAGACTTGAGGCCATTAGGATTTTACTTGCTTATGCATCTGCACTTGATTAAAACTTTTTCAAATGGATGTCAAATCAGCCTTTTTAAATGGTTTCATCAAGGAGGAAGTTTATGTTGAACAACCTCCAGGTTTTGACGACACTGAATTCCAAATCATGTATTTAAACTACATAAGGCTTTATATGGTTTAAAGCAAGCTCCTAGAGCCTGGTATGAAAGGCTCAGTACTTTCTTATTAATCATGGTTTCACTAGAGGTAAAGTAGATAGTACATTATTTATAAAATCTAAGGTTAAACATATACTTCTTGTACAAATCTATGTAGATGATATTATTTTTGGATCTACTGATGAATCTCTTTGCAAGTACTTTGAAAAGCTTATGCAGGGAGAATTCGAAATGAGCTTGATGGGGGAGTTAAGCTACTTCCTTGGATTGCAAATCAAGCAAGGGAAGGATGGCACTCATATCTGTCAAGCAAAGTACACCAAAGAGCTGTTGAAGAAATTTGGATTTGAAGATGCAAAGCCATTATCAACTCCAATGAGCACATCAACCAGAATGGACAGTGATCAAAAAGGTAAAAGGGTAGATCAAAAGAATTATCGAGGTATGATAGGATCATTACTTTACTTAACTGCCAGTAGACCAGACATTTTGTTCAGTGTATGCATGTGTGCTAGATATCAGGCAGACCCTAGAGAGTCTCACTTAATTTCTGTAAAAAGAATATTTAGATATTTAGCTAGAACTCATGACTTAGTCTCTGGTATCCTAGATCTTGTGAGATAAATCTAATAGGATATTCAGATGCTGATTATGCTGGTTGCAAAGTAGATAGAAAGAGCACCAGTGGATGTTGTCAGTTTCTTGCAGGATGCCTAATATCATGGACATCCAAGAAACAAAATTCAGTAGCTCTATCAACAGCTGAGGCGGAATATGTTGCTGCTGGAAGTTGCTGTACACAACTTCTTTGGATAAAGCAACAACTTGAAGATTTCGGCATTCACATCAAATCAATTCCTCTATTGTGTGATAATACAAGTGCCATCAACCTCACCAAAATCCAGTTCAACACTCAAGGACGAAGCACATTGAGGTAAGATATCATTTTATTCGAGACCATGTAGCTAGTGGTAATTTAGAAATTTCGTTTATAGATACAAATGGTCAATTGGCAGATATCTTCACAAAAGCCCTACCTGAAGAGAGATTTACATCTCTTAGAAGGGAACTAGGGATGTGCAATTTGTGAAAGAATTTCTGTGATTTTATTGACATATAAATTTTCAGATTAAATGAAAGTTCTCTCTCCGTTAAAGTTAAGCAAAACTCAGTTATCTATGCTTTGACCGCTTCTGTGTGGAAAGCTGTTTGACTTGTCAAATCTTTTGTCGCTTTCTATCTTTACCGCCTTTGGCGCTCCTCCGTTCAATAAAGTAATATTATTTTATCCAAATCGCTTTGAGATCGACTCGTCTTCTACCCTTACCCTTTTTATCCTCTATCTGTTCACCCAAAGCCGATGCCCTAACGATTTTGGGATCGACTCTCTGCAACTTTCGAAGCCTTCTTCTCTTCCCGCGAAGAATTCCTTCGAGAACTTCCGTCCCTTCCATCATCCTCCCTTCCAGAATCTTTTCTTCTCTGCACCCATGGCCGCTCCGTTGATCTCCGGAAGTGTTGGGGGCTACAGTGCTGAGTATTTCCCCAAGGAGCAAGAAAGATTTACGTTTGTGAAGACGAAGATTTGCGGAAATAAGGCAGTGGATGTTCAGAATCTGAGAAGAATGGCATGGCCAGGCTAGTTGATACTCTAAGAAGATTGCAGTGGATGGATGTGGTCACCTTCAGTGAGGTAAGCTACCCGGACTTGGTAAAAGCCTTCTACATTTGTCTGAAGTCAGAAGCAGATGGGTCCCTTGTTTCCTCTGTCAAGGGCATCCAAATCAGAATACCCATGAGCTTTTGCGTGATTGTTTGGAGTGAAGACCTCTGGATTTAGTGGCATTCACTCTGTGAATGATGAAGTCAAAGGTCTCGGGATTATCGGTCCAGGATTTAAGTTAAAGGATGGGAAGCTTGATATTAATCAGATGTCCGCATTCAATAGATTGCTTCACTTTATAGTCTGCCAAATCTTAGTACCTCGTAGTGCTACCTTTTCTTCATGCACTAGGGCAGATTCGGACATAATGTTCTGGGCAATCCAGAACAAAGAGATAACCTGGCCGCAGTGATGATTGAGCGAATGATGTTTGCACATGCTCAGTTATGGGAAACAAAGAGCAAGTTTAATGTTTCCCTTCCGTATGCTCATCTACTGACCAAGATTTTCAAGCACTTGGAGTAGATTTGTCAGGTGCAGTAGCTGAAAAGATGGGCCAGTCTATAAGGTCCAGAAATCTGAAGAAAAGTGGATTCTCAGTGGTAGATGGAATGTGGTCAAAGACTTCTGTGGCTGAGGAGAGGCAATCATTGCAGATCCAGCAAGCAAGCAGCAGCAGATCCAGCAGAGCAAGCAGCAGCATCCAGCAGAGCAACAGCGCAGATCCAGCAGAGCAAGCAGCAGCAAATCAAGCAGAGCAAGAACCAGTAGAGTCAGCTGTGGGATGCCAATCCGAAGCTCAATTGGAAGAGGGTGCAGCTGGTGTGGCAGATTCCTTGCCCACCACCTTAGTCGCCTCTATTTTAAGAGAGGTATTGGATTCCATTCCCTCCATCTCAGTCTCTTCTAATCAGGTGGACCTGATGAAGAAGTTATGGCAGCAGGCCATCCTGAAGTATCTGAATCAGTGCAGAAGGCCACTTGGAGAAAGTTGTCGTGGAAGAAGCTCCTGCTCAGGGGGAGCAAGAAAGTATTGAAGTCCCTGCTCCCATTCAGGGGGAGCAAGCTGAGATTGAAAAGCCAGAGAATGAAGCTTTCCTGAGAAAGCTGCACCTACTCAGGAAATTCCAGCTCCAGCCATGGTTGATGTTAGTGAAGGCCCAAGTACAACTATAAATCTTGAGAGCCTGTCACTCATCAAGGTAAGCAGAAGAGAATTGTTCACAGAAGGTCAAGGAAGGGCCCTAGAAAAGTGAACTTGAAGCCTGTTATGGCTATGTTAAAGGCCCAAGGAGTGATCTTGGCATCAGTCCAGTCTAGCATACAAGGCATTGTTTCTAATCAAGCTTCAACTTCCTCAGACGTATCTTCAATAAGAAATGCAATGAGGTATTTCAATAAAGAGATGTCTGATATGAAGAATTTGCTGGCTAATCTTTCAAGGTCTAGTGGTGTCCCTCCTGCACCCACTCAGAGCAGTCCAGCTGAAGTTCCTAGGCCACCAGGGCCTCCAGCAGAAGTCTCCGTCATCAGGGCCATCAGTCGTGAGGTTACCCGGACCAGTGGCAGCCTCAGGGTCTTCAGGACCCTCTCCAGCAGTCAGAGAGAGTCAGGCCAAAAGGGAAGAGCCAGTGTCAGTCTCCAAGGCCCCTGATACTTCATCTCTTGCCACTCCAACCCTCTCCACACCTTCATCTCCTTCTACTACGCACCTCCTGCTCCACCAACCATAAAACATCCCATGCCTCGCACCCAACCTTCCTCATCCTCTACTTCATCTCAACCCTCCTTCTCTCCTACTCCAGCTCACATCTCAGCTCCATCCTCATTAACTCCTAACCTTCACCTATTAAAATTCAAACATCTCCTCTTCAACCAACCTCTTCCTTAATCCTAAACATTTTTTCTATCCTCCTACTCCTCCTAATTCTGTTATCTTTCCCCCAGATAAACCTCTGCCTCTTGGTGTCTTTGACACCAATGTTCCAGACAATTTTGAAAGGAACACCCTCCTCACCATTCTTTCCACAGCCTCTCACATTCACAGGACTGACCCTCCCAGTCCTGCCTTGAAAAAGAGAAAAACCTCCTCATCTCTAAGCACTCCTTCTGTTCCTCTATACCCTCCTTTATGGTACTCTCTTACCCTTGATCCTAAGAGAAGACCTATCTACAAAGATACCTCCAGAAATGCATTCTTTCTACCATTTATGGTATTCCTTTTCTCAACCTATCCGAACACCTGGACATTGTTCTTCCTTTTACTCAATATCTCAAGCTTTCAAATCCAAAATCCTTGAGGGCACTGAGTTCAACACTGAAGATCAGTGGGCAGCTATCAAAGGAAATAAGCTCAGTATGCAAAATACCTGACTGCAAGGGCCGAATCCCTCACTCACAGAGCTCACCCACTCACCTTCTCTGAGTGGTTTATCATCCAGCACAGAACTCTTGGGGATCCTTCATTTTGAAGGAAATTCGCATTGCCAGAGCCTTTCAGCTGTACAGTGACTTCTGTTACTTGAACAAAATTCCAGAAGTTCAGTTTTGCCAGTTCCATTCGCAGATTACTGTGCTGAAATCAGAAACCCCTCTCAACCTTCCTCTTAAAGTAGACTTTGTCTCTTTCAAGGTTGATTTTCCAGTTCTTCTGCCGAAGCTGCACTCTTTAGTGTTTGATTCAGATGCTGGGTCTCATGCTCTAGATATTTTTGCAAGACAGATGGGCAGGATGTCAGCCAAGCAGGGCAGATCTCCTTCCTTTTTGCGGTTCATCTTCAGAGATATCACTCTGGCCGCATGTCTTCTCAGACCTTAGCTCCACTCATTTCTGAGTGTGAAAGACTCACCTCATCAGAATGGAAGCTTCTCTATCAGGCCTCTTATCAGCAATTGGAAGCCATCAATCAAGATCTTGTTAGTCAGAGGAAGCCTGCTCTTTCTGCAGAAGCTTCTATGGATCTAAACTCCATCGCACCCATACCAGAGATCTATGCTGTATGGGCATCTAGATATTCTGCTTTCTATGCCTTAAAGCAGGATTTGTTAAATCAACAAATTCACTATCTAATTTCCTTGGACAGATTTCTCCATAGGGCCAGTTTTGGTAAGAGTACTTACTTCAGATTCATTTTGGACAAAACTCAGTATGGAGAATTCTTAGAGCAGCAAAGGCAACTCTACATTCAGAGGAACATCCCTTCCATGGGACCCTCCTTCTCCAGTTGCCTCTGGCGTTTTTCTGCAATTTTTGAGGATCTTGAGATCAAGGCATGGGCTGTTGTCTCACAGCATGCCTCCTTTATCTCCTCTGTATTATCTTTCTCCATCCTAATATAAATCTTTCTCTCTTCTTTGTCTCACCGCTTATCTTTTTGCTTAATGACAAAATGGGGGAGACAACTAACGTAAATCTGAAAAACATTTCATTTTTTGTATGATGTTTAGTATATTTTGTCATCATCAAAAAGGGGGAGATTGATGACCAAACTGTCCCCATAATAAATATTTCCATTTATTTATATATAATTTTGATGATTAACAAAATAACACTAATGGATTTCTTGAGCCTTAAGAACAGGAAATAAAAGAAAAATGAAAGTTCAAGACAATCTGGTAAGTCTCATCACTTCTATCCAAGTCTTTGTATCGACTTCTTTGATAAGCAAACGATTTCCTCTTTGACCGGAAAACTCAAAACAATCGATATCGTAACGATTTCTTTAGAAACTCGCAACGACTCTCTAGCCGTAACGATTTCTTTAGACCTCGTAACGATTTCTTTAGAACTCGCAACGACTCTCTAGCCGTAACGATTTCTTTAGACCTCGTAACGATTTCTTTAGAACTCGCAACGACCTCTAGCCGTACGATTTCTTTAGAACCTCGTAACGATTTCTTTAGAACTCGCAACGACTCTCTAGCCGTAACGATTTTTTAGACCTCGTAACGTTTTCTTTAGAATTCGCACGACTCTATAGTCATAACGATTTCTTTAGACTTCATAACGATTTCTTTAGAGTTCATAACGATTTCTTCACTGATCATAACGCCTTGCTTTGTATAACGATTTCGTATAACGATTTCCTTACAACTTGACAGTCATAACGATTTCGTGTAACGATTTCCTTACAACTCGATAGTCATACATATTTCTTGTAACGATTTCTTCAGAACTCACAACGACCTGCTTGTTGTAACGACTTCATAAGTTATCACATCGATTTCCTATACAGTTCATAACAACTTGCTATAATTCATAACGATTTCATAAGTCAGCAAGATTCTTTTTATCGAATTTCTTGATGCATCAGTATAATGCCTGTTAATAGCGTTGAAAAGTCAAAGTCATATCTTGTCCGTTGACTGCTATGCATTAAATGCTCTCTGATCGTATCTCCCATCATGCAGACAATATCTTCCATTTCTATGCTACTCTGTCTACGTACTTTTTTAGACAGAAAGGAGCTTTGCTATATACTGCATATCTGTTCCATCTCAACTAACAATAGACAACAGTCTTAGCTGTCTTCTATTTATTGATGATATGCTTACAGATATCTGACAAGACTCATCTGGACAACATTGACACAAGATACAAATTCTATGACATCTCTTTGGCGTGTACACAAGGATAAAAGGCTGACGATCAGAAGCTTCCTTGGTGACCAGTCTAACGTACACAAGGATAAGAGACAACGGACACTTCAACGTTTGAATTTAAATCAGCAATTTAAATAGAAGACTGAAGACGGAAAAGAGGTGTGCAACAACGCTTGATTTTAGAAGAAGAAAGAAATCCATCTCTTAGAGTCTTTAGAACTTTGAAGAAGAGCGAAGCTTCCACTCCAACCTTGTTCTAAGCTCTTAGCTCTCTGTGCTCAAAAGGAATCTTCTCATTTGTAAGAGCCTGTGTGGTCCTTGGAGAGAAAAACTTGTTAAATCTCTTTCTCTCTCGGGGGCTTAGGAGCTTCAGTGTGTAGCTGGTCAAGCTAGAGTCTGAAGCCTGTTTTCACACCCCTTTTCTTATTAGGTTGTGTTCCCTTCTGGACGAAGGAAGACCTGGTGGTATCCAGGGTGGTTGTTGTTCCCTTCAGGCTGAAGGAAGACCAGTTGAGGCTGGGTGTAAGGATCCTTAAGGGGGATTGTACCCTTGGTAGTAAAATCCTGAGGTATTGCTCAGGGACTGGACGTAGGTCTCCTGTGGAGAGGAGTTCCGAACCAGGATAAAAATCCTTGTGTCTTGTGGATGTGTTTTGTGTGATTGTTGTCTTGTTTGCTCTAACTCTAACCTTGTTATTAAGTTGTGCAATCCTTTCAGTAAACAGGTTTTAATCAGAGATCGAAGTTTTAATAACCCATTCACCCCCCCTCTGGGCTAGCTAGCTGGGCAACACGACAAAAGATGAAGATTGCCCCAGACTTCAGCAAGGAGTTCAGCGTGGAGCGGCTCCAACGGCAGCAAGCAGCAGCAGCAGCACCCGCGACAGAAAAATCAGGAGACCTCGAGCTCCAGCTCGAGTGTTTGCGTTAGCTCGTGAGCACGCCAAGCAGCGGAGCATGTTACCGAAGGTACGGTTTGTTCTTAGGTCTGTATGCTCGGGTTTTGTTTGATACTGGTGCTACTCACTCGTTCATTTCTGAGCGTTTTGCTAGGCAGTTAGCTTTAGAGTCAGGGTTGAGTCTGAGGAGTTAGAAGTCCCTTCGTCTGTGCACACACCCACAGGTACGGTATCGACTAGGAAGTGTATTCCGTCTTTACCGGTGTGTATTGAGGATAGAGTCTTGGAAGGGTCTTTCTTATTTCTAAAGATGAAGGACTACGATGCTATTCTTGGTCTGGATTGGCTAGAGGAGCACTATGCGTTAGTAGATTGTCGTGGGAAGAAGATCGTTTTCCGCATTCCTGGTGAGGACGAGTTTTCTCATCCATTGCCAAGGAACTTAGCGGGAAAGTTTGTCATCTCTGCCATGAAGGCGAAGAGAATGGTGAACAAGGGTTGTGATGCTTTTCTTGCCAGCGTGGTATAGTACCCAAGGTTGATGAGTCACCTACTCTTGCAGAGATTGATGTAGTATAGGATTTTCCAGATGTCTTTCCTGATGATCTATCTGGATTGCCACCGGCTAGAGAGATAGAGTTCACTCTAGAGTTGCTTACAGGCACCTCTCCTATCTCGAAGGCACCTTATCGGATGGCACCTCTGGAATTAGCTGAGCTAAGGAAGCAGTTGCCTGATTTGTTAGATAAGGGATTTATTCACCCTAGTGTTTCCCCTTGGGGCGCACCTGTCTTATTCGTGAAGAAGAAGGATAGGTCACTTAGGTTATGCATCGATTACAAAAAGCTAACCAAGTGACGGTGAAGAACATGTATCCCTTACCTTAGATTGATGATCTGTTTGACCAGCTGTAAGATGCATCAGTCTTTTCTAAGATTGATTTGCGGTCTGGTTATCATCAGTTGAGGATTAGGAGTGAGGATGTCCAAGACGGCATTTAGAACCCGTATGGACATTATGAGTTTTTGGTCCTTCCATTTGGTCTGACCAATGCCCCTGCAGCGTTCATGGATCTCATGAATAGGGTGTTTAGACCTTATCTAGATAGTTTCATTGTAGTTATTATTGATGACGTGTTGTTCTACTCTCCGGATGAGGCCACACATCTTCAGCATTTGAGGGTAGTATTAGAGGTTCTCCTTGAGCACAAGCTGTATGCAAAATTCAGCAAGTGCGATTTTTGGTTGTGCGAGGTTCATTTCCTTGGGCATGTAATCTCCGATGCTGGTGTAGCAGTTGATCCAGCAATGGTCCAAGCTGTCATGGATTGGGAGATTCCCAAGCCTCCTTCGAAGATTCAGTGTTTTCTTGGTTTGGCGGGTTATTATCGGCGATTTATTGAGGGATTTTCATCCATCGCCACACCATTGACTCAGCTAACCAGGAAGGGAGTAAAGTTTGTCTGCTCTAAGGAGTGTGAGAGTAGTTTTCAATTATTGAAGACTAAGCTCACATCGGCTCCTATGTTAGTTTTGCAAGCGGCGTAGAGGGTTTTGCTATCTACACGGATGCATCTCGGATTGGCCTTAGCTGTGTATTGATGTAGTAGGGAAGGGTAGTAGCATATGCTTCTCACCAATTGAAGGAGCATGAGCGAAACTATCCGACTCATGTTCTTGAGCTTGCGGTAGTGGTTCATGCACTAAAGATCTGGAGACACTATGTTTATGGTGTTAGATTTGAGGTGTTCACTGACCACAAGAGCTTAAGGTATCTTTTCTCCCAAAAGGAATTAAACCTGAGGGACAGAAGATGGATTGAATTCCTGATGGACTATGACTTCGACCTCCAGTATCATCCTGGAAAGGCGAATGTCGTAGCAGATGCCCTTAGTAGAAAGAGGTCGTCTCTCCAACAGGATTGGAAGATGTTGGAGGATGCAGCGTGTGCGATGACTGAGTTAGAGTCATCATTGTGCCAAGATTTTGAAGCTCAGTTGTCCATCAGGTCTTCGGTGTTGGATGAGATAATCGAGCAATAGATAGTTGACCCTAGACTCCAAGAGTTAGTGGGCAAAGCGGGCATTGCTCGTGATGAGGATGGCGTGATTAGATTTCATCACCGTGTCTGTGTTCCAGACATTGTGGATGTTCGTGAGCATGTTTTAGCAGAGGCTCATAGGTCGAGATTCTCTATTCATCCAGGTAACACTAAGATGTATCAAAATTTGAAGAGATCCTTTTGGTGGTCTGGCATGAAAGAAGGATGTAGCGGAGTATGTGTCTAGATGTCTTGTGTCCCAGCAAGTGAAGGCCGAGCGGCAGCGACCATCTGGGCTTATGCAGAAGATGGAGATCCCAGTATGGAAGTGGGAAGCTGTCACTATGGATTTTGTTATGGGTTTGACTCCTTCTAGACGAGGTAATGACTCGATTTGGGTAGTGGTAGATAGATTCTCGAAGACTGTGCATTTCTTGTCCATGAAGAAGAATCAATCAGTAGAGAGTTTGGCTAGATTGTATATTAGTAGCATTATTAGGTTGCATTGTGTGCCAAAGTCGATCATTTTGGATCGAGATCCGAGATTTACTTCGAGGTTATGGAAAGGTCTTCAGGATGCGTTAGGTTCAGAGCTGAAGCTCAGTTCGGCGTTTCATCCCCAGACAGATGGACAGTCCTAGAGGACTATCCAGACGCTCGAGGATATGTTGAGAGTGTGTATTCAGGATTGGAAAGATGATTGGGAGCGCCATTTACCTCCAGTGGAGATCGCATATAACAACAGTTTTCATGCGAGTATTGGTATGGCTCCATTTGAGGCATTGTATGGTAGGCCTTGTAGATCTCCTTTGTGTTGAGAGGAGACAGGCGATAGGCAGCTGATTGGTCCGGAGTTAGTTCAGGAGACTTCGGATAAGGTCCAGCTGATTAGGAAGAGGGTTGTTGCGGCACAAGATAGACACAAGAGTTATGCCGATAACAGAAGAAATGATTTGGAGTTCGAGGTAGTTGAGCATGTCTTTTTAAAGATTTCGCCTACTCGTGGTGTAGTTAGATTTGGCAGGCATAATAAGTTTAGTCCATGATTCATTGACTCGTATGAGATTCTCAGATGATTGGGCAACGTGGCATATGAACTAGCTTTACCCGCGGCGTTAGCTAGTGTTCATCTTGTTTTCCATGTATCTATGCTCAGAAGGTATATCAAAGATCCATCTCATGTTATTAGCCACGAGCTAGTGGCGATCCAAACAGATCTTTCTTATGTGGAGCAACCAGTAGCTATTCTTGACCGGAAGGATCAGCATCTCCGAAACAAGAGTATTGCGTCGGTGAAAGTCTTATGGCGTAAGTTCTCGCGAGAGGAGGCTACTTGGGAGCTTGAGGATGCAATGAAGAAGAAATATCCTCAATTATTTGAGTATCATAGGTCTAACTTCGAGGACAAAGTTTCTTTAAGGGGGAGAGGGTGTAAGGACCTTGATTTTCATCTTTGGGTGATTGCTTATGTATATATGCATATATGATGTATACTTGTATTGTGCACATTATTTATTTAATTGCATTGCATGTATAAGTATTATTTAAGGTATGCATTGTAAAATTACATGTATAGTTGTATGGTATATCTATATGTATAAGGTTTTCGGTACTTTATGTTCTGTCTTGACGACCTGTTGGCATCAACCTGAGTTGACGTCGATAATGAGTCAGCGGCCACATCGATGGACGCCAACTCAGAATTGGCGGCCTGTGATGTTGACATTAACCTCCCAGATCTGTGCATCTTCAGATCTGGAAACGCCCCTGAAATCTTCGCCCCTTCTTTTGGTAACCGTCCCCCAACGGTAACCTAGACCCTAAACACGTCCCTAAATGCCCCAATTCTATAAAAGAGACGGATTAGGGCTCGCTTAGGTCCTTTTGACTCTTTTGTAAAAACCCTATTTTCTGTGTGAAACCTGATTTTGGAACCCTTTGATCCAGTGACTAGATGCTTCATCTGACATTCTATAATGACTGTAGAGGGCTCTGAACAACCGGGAACGACTTCCCCACATTGGTGGGCAGAGGAGATCAACACAGAACTCGGATCGAGGGAGTTTTGAGGACTCTTTGCCTCAGGCCGAGGAGGGCTTTTCCGGATTAAATCGTTGCTTGTGGATTTTCCAAGAGGCATGTAACCCTTTCATATCACCCAGACATGTGTCTAGTAAGTCCCAGGAATTTTTACGGATTTTTATTCGAGTCCTGGATCCCCAAATTCACCAAGTTCTTGCGTTCTGTCTGTGTTTTGCACAGATAGGAACTTAACGGCATGATCCCTTACCGTTATGATCTTCAGTTGGCAGCACACTTTGTTGCCGTTAACCTGATGAACGGCCACCTGCATGCTGTTATGTTCGCCAGACTAAAACAGTGTGCATGTTTAACTTATATGACCTAATTTCCGGGATTTTTCGCTTGAGGATATATGGTAAATTTTATATGATATGTAAATATCTATGTTGGAGTAGGTTGTGAGATTTTATGAATTTTGGTAGAATACTTCAATTACTAGAATTTCTGAAATGTTTGGCTGACAGGTTTTAATCTTGTAAAATTTCGTTTGCGCAATCTGTGTGGAATCCAAGTGTCATAAAATTTATGTGCAATGTTTATGGGTTTCAGTTCATGCTGTAGAAATTTGGGAAATTTCTGATATCTGTGTAAATTATTACATTTTCTGAATGGTAAACAGTAAGCATGTTTTATTAGTGTAGAAATTAAGATAAATAGTTTAAAAAGAATAAATTTCGTAGAAATTGGCATATGTTTAGGACTGTCAGAATACATGTGTGGAATGAAGTATGGGTCTGAATAATGAAAACTATGGTAATTTGACTAATTTTACCTTGTACAATACCACTGTTAGAATTTTGATAATTAGTGTGTAATTCAGAAGAATGTGAAAATAGATATGCATGATGACTAACCTGTGATAGATTTTTGGTTAAATTTTTATACTGAAATGATGACAGTAGCTATATATGTCGAGTTTATGTGAGACATTGATGAATTAATGCATGTTAATATGATTGGTATTAAAATTTGCTAATTTCAGCATGATTAGACTTGTTTTGAATATGTTTAATACTGAGAATAGTAGTACCATATTAGTTAATACTGAAGTATGTAAATGTGTGAGCATGAAATGGATGTGTTAAAAATTTACATTAAGTGTGTGTTAAAAATTTAGACAAATGTGTAAATGTGCCAATGGGTGACGCTGCTACCTTAGAGGGCTGTGGAACTGTACTATGGTAAAGTCCCACGGGAAAGTTCATAGTGTGTGATATCCCATGGGCATTGGGATTAAATCTTGGAGGCGGACAAGTACCGTTGGTTAGGGTGGAGAGTGCTTCTCCCGGTTCTGTGCAGTAACTAAGATTTATTACTGTAATGCCTAGGTGATAGATGTGTGTGATGTGATTAGTGTGTGTCCTTATAGAGGTGGTTTGGGCTATGTGTCACGGCATTTGATAAAATGTGAACTTGTGTTTATTTGAAAAGTGAATCTGTAAATTGTGTAATTGTGTAAATGATCATGTGAGATTATGAATCAATAAAATACCATGTAAAATGACAATCCCTTATATGAATGTGATATATGTATATCAAAACAGCAAGCTATTCATGTATATAGATGTGTTATCCATGTGAAAATGATCATAGAATCCATGCTAGGACTGTCTTTTGAAAAATGTGTAAACTCCATGTTTAAAATACTTATAGTCTTAGAATATAAATGTCATTAAATGAGACATAGTTTAGTATATTGAAGAACATGTCGAAAGTATGTGATAGGTTTTGAAATCATTGTAAAAATTATTATGAGTCATTTATCATGTGTGGCATTTGTAGATATCATGTTTAGGTTTTTCTTGAAACTTTTATCAAGTCCATGCTTATGTGATAACCGTGTGGCATGAGAATGTGAAAAGTCATGGGATGTATGTATGTTTAGTGTGGTTGGAGTTACTTGTTGAGTTCTTTTGGACTCACTCTTGCTTCGGCGTACATGTGTAGACATTTCTACTTCTTCCGAGGAGATCATTATGAGCGACTCGGAGCGGGAGTAGGAGACTTTTGTCTTGGATTTGGCATTGTACTTTCTTTCTTTCATAGTATGTAATAAAAGACTCTGTGAAGTCTCATGTGGACAATATAATAGTTGTAATTTTCTTAGTTATGAAGTAATTGCTTTTCCATTTCTATATAACTGTGTATAAATGATGATGATGGAAAAAGAGTTACTATCCGGTTATTTCATTTCCGGTGTCATATGTTATATCCATTTGTGTATGTTTCAGCCTATTGTACAATTATTGGGTAAATGTCCCACTGTAGCGGCGTTCATTATACTGATGAGGGTTGGTGTAACCGTACCAGTATAAGGAGGGTCGTTACAGCATGCATCTAGTGTACCGAGATCAAACCACAAATCAAACCACAGTGCACAAGGGATTTTTAGGTGGTTCAAAAATCACCTCCAGTTACTCCAATGTCCACCCATCACACAGTAAGGCCACACTACTCAAAACAGAGTACAACACACACACTTGAGCTCGGCGGCACATACCACACACACACTTGAGCACAATGGCTCAAAAACACACGAGCTCGATAGATCCAACAACACACAAGCTAGATCAAGTTCACACGAAACTAGATCCGCTAACACTGATCTGATTCACACACTTACATGCACACTGAATTCTGCACAGAAGATGTGTACTGATCTCATGAGCACTCAAAGACAAATCAAGATGAACACTCCATTATAGAAAAGTAGAATCTAGATGAATTGGATGTTCTTCGGTGAAGATGATCTGGTAGACGCTTGAATTGAAGATTCTTGAGAAGATTTGATGGAAGCCTTCTTTAATTCATGATGCTTCTTTTCAATATGATGATTCTTCTGATTGTTTCTTCTTCCTCTGCTACTCTTCTCATTCTTCTTATTATTATTCTTCTTCTGCTTTGTCTTGGATCGAGATGGCACTAATGATGTCCTGGGGGGGGGGGGGGTGAATAGGACTTCTTGACCTTTTAAAATTTTATCTGAAATTAGACAACACTAAATAGAACTATTAGAATTTAGTGTAATGTGTGATTCAAGTGTAAATTTGCGGAAACAATCACACAAATGAACAAGGAATTTATCCTTGTTCGCCCTTCCCACATGGAAGTCCTACATCCAGTCCTCAAGCAAACCACTTGAGATTTCACTAACTGCCATGAATGCTTGGCCTTCTCTCACTCTTGAGAGGTATTACAAGCCCACTTGCTCCCAAGCAAGTCTTCCCTCAACAGGGGTACAATAACTACCTTTAACAAGGTCTTCCCTTCACAAGAGGGGTAATGCAGCAACAAACCTCCTGCGGGTTTACATAGACAGAATTTAAAGAACACTTGTTGGTCTGCTCCAAAGAATGAGCAAACACAGCAAATTCAGAAAGGAGTAAAAATAAGAACAACAACTGTGATCTTTTCTGAATCAGGAAGGGTGGACTAAAGGATATCTAATTACAAATTCCACCCAACACACAACAAGACTTCTGTGAGGAAGAGAGCTTGGAGATTTTCTGATTGAAGAGGCTATCAATTTTGCAGCTCAGGAGAAGGCTTGTAGAAGCTCTTGCTAGCAGAAGGCAGGAGTGAGTTGAATGAATTGCTAGCTGGTTTCACACTTGGTGTCTCCGTTGGTTCTAACTTCGACCTCTATATATGCTTCAGAGGATGTGTCGGTTTGAAACTATCCGTTGGAGATCTATCCATTTGAGGAGTGGTCTTTGATCCTTTGGGTGCAGATGAGATTTTGATTATCCATTAGTTCTTCAGCTTTTTAGTATTCCAAGGGCTTCAGACCATGCTTGTAGCTTCTCAGCTTAGAGGTTAGCTTCTAATTAATGTTTTGTGAAAGCTCCATGCTGAAAACTTGCCTAATAAATGTTTTGCAACAAGGATAAGACAAAAGAAAAGATACCTCCATACTTTCTAAGGTAGGTGAGTCAGAGATATATGTAAAGTATGGAAACCTCGTACAGACAAACTTTCAGGGCAATAAAACACAGACAGATAGTTGCACCAAAAAGTAAGGTGAGGTTCTAACAGTGGTAGATGAGCCTCTGTCAGATACCCCATGCGTCTGATGATAATAAATGTGAGACAAGTGCTGAACAAAAAGAAACTGAACTTCTGTCCTAAAGCATGAGACTAATTTGAATAAATGTTTCAGACATTTTTATAGATAATTTGTTGTGGTTGCTTTGAGTATAATACATCCTATCTATCATAATACATTAAATATGATAACATGACAGGATATAATTCTAAATGATATACAAGTGCTATGTGTCTTACAGAAGATATCATTAAGCAAATGTAATACCAAACAATCAACATTTCTTGAAACTACAAAGTAATATTTGCATGGAAAAAGTGAAATACAGAAGATGTTAGGGAAGTCGGAGACAAAAAATGATGTACTTCGACTCTCGGAAGTCAGAGTCTAAGACATGAGAGATAGATTGGCATTCGACTTTACAGAAGTCCCAGAAGGAATTCGACTTCATAAAGTCAGAGTGAACTCATTCGACTTCCTGGAGTTGGATATCAATGAAGAGATTTTTGACTTTCTGGAGTCGGAGAGTAGACTTCAACTTTCGGAAGTCGGAGTGAGGACTTCAAATTCTCAGTTCATAATTCGATATCGTACTTCAACTTTTCAAAGTCGTAGTCTAGGATTCGACTTCTCAGGAGATGGAGTCCATACATCGATTTCCAAAGTGAGTCCACTTCGATTTTTAAGAGTAGGAGATAGTATGACACATAGTGCATTCTATAGACTTAGAAAATTTTCAAGATAGTGTTAATACAATATTGTTCAAAATATGTTCTGTGATATGTTGCAGTAGATTTGATTGTAAGAAATTTTTTAAAAGATTTTGTCATAGCAAAATCACCATGTTAAAATAATTTAAAGTCTTAAATGATTTTCATAGGGGATAGTTGCTCAACACTCTTCTCCTTCTTCTGCTTTACTCCTTTAATTTGCTCTGCTCCTTTTCTCCTAGCGGCACTCTCTTGCCTCTTTATGGGCTCTCACTTTCAGAGTACTTCCCTTTTTATGGACGCACTTGTTGGATGCCTTTGTCACAAAGGGCAAGGCCATATTTATAGCCCTTATCATGTGACCTAGGACTTGGGAATGCATGAGTACCAAGTACCCCAAGTAAGACATGTGTCAATCACATGATATCCTACACAGATAGCATCTTTAAGTATTCAGGAGAAAAAGGCAATCGATGTCAAGTTGATTAATAAAGCAATCTATGTAATGACAATCTATCTTAAATATGAGGTAACCGATGTTTAAGTGATTGGCAATCCATGTTATGACAATCCATCTTAAACATGAGGTAATCGATGTTTAAGTGATTCCCAATCCACGTTATGACCATCCATTTTAAACATGAGGTAATCGATGTTAGTGATTGGCAATCCATGTTATGACAATCCATCTTAAATATGAGGTAATTGATGTTTAAGTGATTGGAAATCCATGTTATGACAATCCATTTTAAACATGAGGTAATTGATGTTTAGTGATTGGCAATCCATGTTTTGACAATCCATATTAAATATGAGGTAACCGATGTTTAAGCGATTGGCAATCCATGTTATGACAATCCATCTTAAACATGAGGTAATCGATATTTAAGTGATTGGCAATCCATGTTATGACAATCCATTTAAAACATGAGGTAATCATGTTTAGTGATTGGCAATCCATGTTATGACAATCCATCTTAAATATGAGGTAATCAATGTTTAAGTGATTAGCAATCCATTTTAAACATGAAGTAATCGATGTTTAGTGATTGGCAATCCATGTGATGACAATCCATCTTAAATATGAGGTAATCTATGTTTAAGTGATTGGCAATCCATCTTATGACAATAGATCTTAAAGATGAGGTAATCGATGTTTAAGTGATTGGCAATCCATGTTATGACAATCAATGTTTAAACATGTAGTAATCGATGTCTAACATGCAGTAATCGATGTCTAAGTTGTTCAGTAATCAATGTGCAGACATCGATGTTTAAACATAAGGTAATCAATGTCTAACATGAGTCGATCAATGTTTAAGTTGTTTAGCAATCGATGTGTAGACAGTCGATGTTTAAAAGAAGAAACAATCGATGTCTAGCATGAAGCAATCAATGTTTAGACAGTCAATGTTTAAACATGAAGTAATTGATGTCTGCCATGAGATAATTGATGTTAGAACATGAAGCAATCGATGTGTAGTCAATCGATGTTTAAACATGGAGTAATCGATGTCTAACATGAAGTAATCGATGTTTGATCAACTATTAAAGTCGACTACCAGAAAGTCGATGTCATGCCTCGACATTTAGATGCGTGAACGATACGAGTATGAGTATCACAGTCGGTTAATTCAAAGTATCAACTAAGTATATCAACAGACTTGAGACAATAATATTGCCAGCCAAATACTCTTTATTTCATTTCCATTCAACTAATTTAGAACCTTACATCATCAGAGCCAAACATAGGGCCTAATATTGTATTTCAAAGTACATATGACATCAAAGGAAATAGACCTATCTATTAGAGACCCTTCCAAACAAATTCTCCTTGCCGACTAGCTATATAGACGGGTACAGTTGAGCAGCTCATCACCCGTCCCCGGTCCCATCATTTTCCAATTCCTCATTATCATCACATAAAAATATTAAGGAAAGCAGGTGTGAGCACACTAGCGCCTAGTAGGATTTACATCTCATGGTGCGGGCATGCTTTACGTAATTAACATGTAACATTGGCAATACTATCATGAAATGCTCATGTCAATAACGATGGAAACAGTTTCAAGCTATAACATGTACAAGGATGGTTCAGTAACAATTCATGACAGTTCTCATGTAGGACGGAATGATTATCAATGATAATGATGACAATACGATCACTTGACATGTAGAAGGGATTCAATAACATATACAATGGATATCTCATGTTGAATTCCGTGGAATTCCAATGGACATGACATATTGGTTTCAATAACGATGACATGTACAATAGATTTAGCCATTTCACATATAACAGTTTAATCAATCAATCAATCATTCAAAAACAGTGTTGAAATTACCAAGATCAATCTTGCATTCAATTAGGTGATTGCTAGATACCTCAATGGATCATATACTCACGATTTATAAGTATTTCGGGTGCTCCTCCCAGGACCAGACTGGGCCCTATTTGCATAGGTATAGTTGTGAACCGAAGTTCCAATAGTTTATGGTAATTCCATTCATTCATTTATGGCCAACATGATTTTCCAAACAACGGAAAAGTATAACATCATGTCAATAATGATAGAGAACAAGGCAAAGAGACATGATCCAGATTAATTTCAACAACATAACAGCTTATTCTCATTAGTTCAATCTTTACATTTAATGGCTTGGTTTAAATGTTATCAAATCACTCTCACGAGAAGTAGATAAGAATAGAAGTGCAATCTATCTTCCGGGTACTTCATTGGCCAACTCAGTTTCCATGAGGGAATCCACGGAGTACGAAGATTTACGGAGGTCATAAGAGAAAGGTCACTAGACTGCCGATATGGAATGACTGACCATGAGTTTCCAATCTCCCAAGAAAGGGCTACCTATAATTGCAATGTGACATGTAGAGCATGTCTCAATCCACAATCCATTGGTTTGAAACATGACGAAAAAGCTTATAACAAACATGCATGACATGTATGCAATTCAATCTATCACATGGTTGCTGTACTTTAAGCATATAATCACTTTTCAATTATGGACAAGACAGAGTATGGACATAGCATACATAAATCACACGAACACATGGTAGATGAAATCAATCAATCATTAACACTTAGAATATAAGTTCATATTCTTATGGTTTTCATGTAGGTTGATCACTTTTAGGCCATTGCATAACTATATGACATGAAGACAAGCACAGGGTAGACTGAATAGCTCATTAAAACAGTCTTGGGTTGGCCTTTAAATCGCGATGGACACAGTCTTCGCACTTCCAAGGGTCATACATAGTCAAAACAAGGTTCTGTACGAGATTACTAAATCGCGACGGACATTCCCGTCGCGTTCAAATCGCAACGGGTCAGATGGTCACCTTTCTGGTCGAGAATCGATTGTCTAAACAAGAGTCGCATTCACAACACTACAGGTCAATATGTCGTGATAACGTTTGAATCGCGACAATCTCCTACGTTACGTTTAAGAGCTAACTTTAAAATCCGAATATAAAAACAACACCAAAAGTTGGGCGGGAAAAAGTCTAAATCGCGACGGCCTATGCTGTCGCGTTCAAGAAGGGCGCTGAAACCCATATGGCGCATAGTTTCATGCATCAGGTTGACTGGATAGACTTCAAATCGCAATGGAATGATCTGTCACCTCTTTCTGAATCACGACGTACTGGTGTCGTCGTGTTCTTGGATCTTGCCCGAAAACGCTACAATCCTTCATGAAAGACATATAACTTGACATTTAGCAATATTTAGACAAAACTATGAACATGAAAAGTGTCAAGTACATCAAGTAGAAGAGAAATACCATTTTGGCTTGACCCAATTCGGCCTCCATTTGCGTGAAACATGGTAAGAACACAAAAAGCCCTAAATTTGTGCGACTATTGGAAAACGCTTAATATGACTCACATGGTTCATGAAAATTGGGGAAAATACATGCAAATGAAACTAGACTCGATGCTCTTTCCATTGGTTTATGCAACGTTCAGGTTAAGCCCGAGATTACCTACCTTTGAGTAGATCTAAGAACGGTGTTTGCACAGGTCGCAGTAGAGATCAGTTAGGGAAGAAGCTCCAGTTCTCAGCTGATTTCCCTCTCCTCCTGGTACCCTAGCTCGCCTCCACATGACCCTAACACAATGGTAAACCTTCCCAATCCATCTTATGACGACTATTTATATGTTTAGGGTTCAATCCATGTCCTAAAGAGACTAGGAAAGCTGGGCTGCGATTTTGGCTTGGCCCCTTCCATGTTTTGTGGATTCTCCTCCCATTAGAAGTAGGCATGCCATTAGGGAAGGTCCTAGCATGGCGTGCGAATTTGGTTGCCATCCATGGCTAATTACCCTTGTTTTAGCCCTTTCCTATTTTCTGCATAATTATGGTCACGAATTTTGGGGTTTAATGTTATTGGGCTTTGATCTTTGGCCCAAATGGAGTTGTCTTGGCCCAATATAATTTAAATAGTTGATTTCCCACTTTGGGAATTTAACCATGACTTTTATGTTATTTCTATTCACCATTTTTATTTATTTACTATTTTCATACTTGAATTTGTTCATGGGTCATAAGTTGTCCATTGATCCAATTTCTTTTATGGCTATCTCCACATATTGTTTGGAGTCTACCTATAAATTTCATTATAATTTTGGACTTCGTTAAGTGCATGTGATAATGATTTCCTGACTTATTCTTTAATTATGATAATCGATCACAAAACACCATAACCATGGGCAATCGGATCTTCCTTTGCATGAATTTCTCTGTGGGTCATTAGGGAGTATTATTTAGAGTTGAATTATGATTTTTTTGAAATTTTCTAATGGGTTTTTGTATATATGATAATAGCATGTACATTTTTGCTATTTTACTAATATTGAATTTATCATTTTCAATTTATTTATATTTTTCCAATTACTGAATTTCTGGGGTGTTACAGTCGAAGTCTACATCGATTGTAAAGAAGTCGGAGTCAAACATCGACTTCTAAGCTTAATTGTGACATCATTTCAATGAGGCCAGTCAATCTATGAATTGCGATCATGAATAAAATGATATACAACATGAAGGCACTGAAGTTCATCAACAAAGTAATGACAATATGATATCAACCAGATGATTGAATGTGTTGACATAAAAACTCATTATGTCACGCCCCGACGCAGAATATCGGAATGCGAGGCAGTTGCAAGTAAACGGTTATAGAGCGTATAATAGACATCAAACCATTAGACAATAATAAATACTAAAGCAAATGCATTTCATTAATTACTCCTCAATGTCTATTACAACCACTATATCAGAGCTTGCATAAAAGTAAAAGACTAAACTCAAACTCTAACATAGTACTAAGATGCTAGGGTACTCTTGACTTCACTCTTGGTCATTCCCATCCTCTTGAGTGCAAGTATCCTCCTTGGTCTCACCTAAGAACACATAGCCAATAATGCAGGGTGAGTGATAACGCCCAGTAGGACTTAAATCTCGTGATCAGGCATGCTTTAAATGATTAATATATTAAAGAGCAGAGTAACTAATGATAGAGAGCGAGAGAGTCAAGTAATGAAAAGATAGCACCATAGCAGGTGATTGAAATAGCACAAGTTTCCAAATATGGCACAAGTGTCAAGTATAGCACATAGAGCAAGATGGTCATAGCACCAGTAGCACAAAATAGTTCAAGATAGCACAACGAGTCGAGTATATAGCATAGCACTTTGATTGTCGTTTAGATAGTCGAGATAGATAGCACTTGAGTGTAATGCCAAACACTCTGGTCAATTAACTCCCGCGGACAAATAGCACTTTTGGGCGCACCTCCCAGGACCAGACCGGGCCCTTTATATATTGCCAGGCATTAGTTATATTGTTTATCTTTAGACAATCAGTCAAATGGCCAATAGAGAGTACCAAGAAATAGACGAGAGTACTAGATGAATAGACAAGATAGTAGAGAGAACGTGAATAGATGAGCGAGTAGAGTATAGATGTGAACTACAGGTCATTGCACATGAAACGACGATTAAACGGGCGAAAGTAACAGTTCCACAACACGTGCAATTAGTGTTGGCAGTCAGGTGGAATACACTACCCTACCACTGGCCATGTTATGCACAGGTCCAGAGGTCCGGTGTGAATCAAGCTAAGAGTGAGAGCATTCTAAGGCCGTTTCGATCTTACTAATCCCTAAAGGGTATCATAGGTATTAGGTTACAACCAGCTCATCGGCCATGTGGGAATTCATGGACAGAGGAGTCTTACGGAGGCCTTGAACAAAGATTCACTAGTCTGGCAGAAGGAATATCCGACGGAGAGTTTGTCCAAGTCAAGAGAAAAGTGTGTAGAGAAACAAGTGCTCGACGTTCCAGAGGAATTCTAGAACAGTGGAGCATTGGTAACGATATTTAAAACATCGCGAGAAACGAAGACAAGTCCATTTTAAATAGGCAATTTATATATATTATTGAAATAAATTAACAGATATATTATGAGATATTTTCATGCCAAGTCAAGTCTTCTTGGATGGTTAAAAGTGTGTGCATGTGACAAAGAAATCATAGATATGGAAAGATCATGTGATTGACTTTTAAATTAAAATTTTCATATCCAAGTTAAACAGTTTCGTTTACTGTGTCTAAGACCATTAACAAGGTATGTGGTTACTATAGAAAGTCAAAGTAGCAAAAATATAGGCTTTCTTGCAAAAGTTCAGAACGCGACGTACCCCTATAAGGATCGTGACAGGGTTTGTACAGAACGCGACAGGGTCAATCAAGGGTCACGACGGGTCGGTCAGGACAGGTCGCCAGAATGTGACGCCAGAGCCTGTCGCATTCAGAACGCGATAGGTTGTTGGTCACGATCAGCCCTGAGAACGCGGCCTATCGGACCGTCGTGTTCTCAGGTCCGGCGCCTGAGTCCGAGCGGAAAAAGGACATGCCCTAGATTGCAGTCCAAGTTGCCATGGTTTCACACAGGGTCGTTCAAAAATGGATATCTCAGGATACAGTTGATCAAAAATCATGAAACCACTTGTAAACGAAGCAAGACATGCTCAAGTATACACAATAAATAGGAATTCGTAAATCATCATGGTCTGGACAGGTATTAAGCATGAACATGCACGATGATCACAGAACAGTGTACAATGAAGGTAAAAGATTAAATTCAGGGAGTATGCTAAATGAATATTGGGGCTTTTAGGGGCAAATGATGCCTAACAATGATTAGCATCTCCAGTTAAAATTTCGTGGCATGGGATCAAGTATACATGGGGATCTAGATCTTTCATGAGGGTTCGGGGTCAAGATGGTTGCAGAACATCAAAAATAAAGAACCTATAGATGAATTTAATTGAGTTTAGCCGCTGAGAATGCCTGCCTTTGAGTCATTTTGTCTTCTAGGGCTTTGAACTTGAAGAACAAAGGTTGGGGCTTGAGCAATCCTTCTCGCCACGAGTTCTTCCATTCCTTGGCCTCTATTGCACGTCCAGCAACCCTCAGCAATGCATTTGGGCCGGCCATGGGGAGATTGAGGTGTATTTAAGCTCCCTTAATTTCTATTTCCTATTATAACTCTAATTCTCTTTTAATTACGAGATTTCCTTATTTCTCTGAACCTTCCAACCTTTCCACCTCCTATTTGGGTTAGGACGGGTTGCAATTTCGTGGCCAACTAATTAAGGTAGGGTTAGGAGTCCAATTCCAACCCATATTCACTATTTTAATGATTTAATAGCCCTTTTTTAGGCAATATTAAATAAACGAATTTTAGGTATTATTCTATTATTCATCTTTTAAAAATCTCAATTTTGGCCCAATAAATTTTTATATGTTACATGTAATAAAGCCCATCAATTCTTTTCATTTAATGGGTTTTAATTATTTCCCCTTTTCTTTAATTTCCCAGTTGATTTATTATTATTATTATTAAAATTTTACTTTTTGAAAAATCGGGTAACTACATTCTCCCTCTCTTAAAAGAATTTGGTCCCCAAATTCATATCATAGTGAAGAGAATGTCTTACCGAAAAGATCGGGGTAATTTTGCCTGATGATTCCCTCAAGTTCCCATGTGGCTTCTTCTACTCCACGGTTATTCCATAAAACTTTAACCACATGAATGGGACAGTTTCTGAGTTGTTGAACCTTTCGTTCTAGTATCTTGACCAGCTTTTCCTCCTATGTCATGTCCTTGTTCAGCACCAAATTCTCATGGCGAATGATGTGCAAAGGATCGTACACATATTTCCTAAGCATAGAGACATGGAACCAATTATGTACACATGCCAAATTCGGTGGCAATGCCAGCTGGTAAGCAACCTCACCAACCCTTTCTGGCACTTCAAAAGGGCCGATGAATCTAGGACTGAGCTTTCCTTTTACATCAAATCATTGAATGCCACGGGTAGGTGATACCTTTAGGAGTAAAAAGTCACCTACTTGAAATTCTAAATCTCGCCTCCTCTTATCAGCATAGCTCTTCTGTCAGGACTGAGCAATCTTGAGCCGATCTCGAATCACCTGTATGCCCCTGGTTGTATTTTGTACCATGTCTAGGCCTAGCCATTGCTGTTCTCCGAATTCATTCGAGCATGCAGGAGATCTACAGTTTCTGCCATAGAGTGCTTCGAACGGTGCCATCTTAATACTCGCCTAGGAACTGTTGTTATAGGCGAACTCAATCAAAGAAAAAAGCTCATTCCAGTACCCTTGAAAGTCTATAGTGCAGGCTCTTAACATGTCTTCTACTATCTGATTAGTTCTCTCAGTCTGCCCATCAGTCTGCGGGTGAAATGTTGTACTAAAATTGAGCTTTGTACAAAGTGCAGCTTGCAATCCCTTCTAGAAGTGAGAGGTGAATCTTGGATCTCGATCCGAGACAATGGATGATGGAATTCCATGCAGTCTCACGATCTCTTTGACATATAGGGTGGCTAATACCTCCACAGACCACTTACTCTTTATAGGTAGAAAGTGTGAGGATTTGGTTAATCGGTCCACAATGACCCATATGGCGTCAAGTCCACCACGAGTCTTAGATAAACCCATGATGAAGTCCATGCCAATGCTTTCCCATTTCCATTCCAGAATACTAATGGTCTAAGTATGCCAGCAGGGCGCATGTGTTCAGCCTGTACCTGTTGGCAAGTAAGGCAGTGAGCGGCATGCTCGGCCACATCTCTCTTCATATTCGGCCACCAAAACGTTCTTTTCATGTCTTGATACATTTTGGTACCTCCAAGATGAAAAGTATACTTTGTCTGGTGTGCTTCATCCATTAACTTTCTCTTCAGTTCTTCACTGTCTGAGACACATGTCCTTCCTTGGAATACAAGCCTTCCATCCTCGATCATAGCAAAGTCTAGTTTATTAGCTAATGTTTCCTTAACATGAACCAAGAATGGATCATTATCTTGTTGTGCTTTAATCTCTTCTAGCATGTCAAATTGAGTCTTGATATTGGAAACCAAGACTCGTTCATCCCTATGTTTAATGTTCAAGTCTAACCTTGCGAATTGTTCTAGTAATTGCATCTCGCCAAGAACTAGACTTGATACCGATGCCATTGGCTTTCTACTAAGAGCATTAGCCACAACATTTCCATTGCCTGGATGGTATAGGATGTTGAAATCAAAGTCTATTATGTATTCAAGCCATCTTCTCTGCTTCATGTTAAGTTCCTTCTGGGAAAATAAATACTTTAGCTCTTATGGTCCGAATAGACAGTAAACTGCTCACGATATAAATAATGTCTCTAGATTTTCAAGGCGAAGACCATGGCAGCCAACTCTAGATCATGCACGGGGTAGTTGACTTCATGCATCTTCAGTTGTCTTGAGGAGTAGGAAATGACTTTCTCCTTCTGCATCAATACACAACCTAGCCCAACTCCTGAGGCATCGGTATAGACAGAGAAACCTTCTCCCTCAATTGGTAGAGCGAGAACAGGTGCCTAGGTAAGACGATCTTTTAGAGTTTGAAAACTCTTCTCACACTCTTTACTCCAGGAGTAGGGATTTTCCTTTCGTGTTAGACGCGTGAGAGGAACGGCGATCTTGGAGAAGTCCTTTATGAACCGCGTGTAGTACCCAGCCAGTCCTAAGAAGCTTCTAATTTCTGTGACATTAGATGGTCTCTCCCAATTGAGTACAACTTCGACATTGGAGGGGTCAATCGATATGCCATCCTTGGAGATGACATGGCTCAAGAAAGACACTTCTTCGAGACAAAATTCGCACTTGCTCAGCTTTGCATACAGTTTGTTGTCTCGCAAGACTTGCAGTGCGATCTTCAAATGTTCTTCATGTTCTTCTTTGGTCTTTCATTATATAAGGATATCATCGATGAAGATGACCACGAACTTGTCGAGATAGGGTCGATAGATGATGTTCATGAGTTGCATAAAGGCTGCAGGAGCATTGGTCAGACCAAAAGGCATAACGACAAATTCATAGTGTCCATTCCTGCTCCTAAATGTCATTTTGAAAATATCATCGTCCTTGATCCTCATTTGATGATAGCTAGATCGGAGGTCAATCTTAGAGAAATATTGAGCTCTAGATATTTGGTCGAACAGTTCATCGACTCGGGGCAATGGGTACTTGTTCTTCATGGTGAGCTGATTGAGTTGTTGATAGTCGATACATAGCCTCATTGACCCATCTTTCTTCTTCACGAACAGCACGGGTGCTCCCCATGGGGACGTACTAGGTCTGATAAACCCCTTCTCTAACAGATCCATCAGTTCCTTTAGCTCGGCAGGTGACATCTAGTACGGTTGACGGGATACCGGGGCAGCTCCAACGATCAACTCAATGGTGAAGTTGACATCACGTTCTAGGGGAATCCCTGGTAGGTCTTCAGGAAACACATCGGGTAGTCCTAGACTATGTGTATGTCCTCTATCTTAGAACCCTTCTTTTCAACTATTACGGCCGCAAGGAAAGTTAAGCAATCTTTCCTTATCATGTTGTGGGCCTTTATGGCAGAGACTAGAGACATCTGTCTCTTATGTCTAATCCCAATGAAAGACAACTTAGGGAAATCACTAAAAATAAATTTCCCTTTCTTACAGTCGACACTTGCCCCATAAGTGGACAAGCAGACAGCTCCCAAAATCACATCATAGCCTTCCATGGGCATGCAAACAAGGTCGGCTTTTAGGTTATGTTCTCTGATCATTACATCGGTAGATGGAAAGTATTTGTTTAATTTCTCTTTCTCTTCCATTAGTGTTGTGATAGAGAATTCACACCCCATAGATATAGGTTTAGCATCCAAGGTATCAACAAAATTTTGAGATATAAATGAATGGGTTACTCCACTACCAAATAAAACAAATGTTGATAGAGAGAAGACTTGTAGAATACCTTCTACCACGCCACCTTCCTCAGTAGGCTCTTCATCATGTAGGGCTTGCAGTCACCCTTGTTTCTTAGGCACATTAGTGCACTTCTCATTTTCCTTCAGTAGCGGGCACTCGGGGATATGGTGCTCGCGACTTCCACAGTGCAGACATCCGCCGACTTTCCTTCAGCATTCGTCAACTATGTGACCAGGCTTGTCACAATGCTTGCAGTTGCTTTTCGCTTGAGTGTTGGGAAGGAAAGCCTTGGGTTTTTTTTCCTGACTAGGTCCTTCCACGATGTTGAAAGGATGCTTCTTGCCATTATTTGGGTTAGCAGTAGTCAGACCGGGTGTCAATTCCTTCTTCACGAATTTCCCCTTGATACGGTCGGTGAAATCTGTAGCATCTTCTAGCAATTGTGCTTTCTTCACCATCTCGGCATATGTCTAGATGTCGAGAGGGGCCAATTGAGTAATGTGCTGAGGTTTAAGGCCATTGAGGAAGCGCCTAGCCTTCGTCATTTCAGTATTCACCAGGTGCTCGGCATATCTTGACAGTCTAGAAAATTGGGCCTCGTAGTCAGCTACAGACAGGCTCCTCTGTTTAAGAGCAGCAAACTCCGCAGCTTTCTTCTCTTGCACACACTCGGAGAAGTACTTGGAAGTAAAAGATTCTTTGAATTCAGTCCAGATGAATTGACAATTCGCCTTGGTTGCTTCTACAGACTCCCACCAACAGCGGGCATCCTTTTCCACTTGAAATGTTGCTAATAGCAGCTTGTCCCCAGCTGCACATTGCATGACACGGAAGATTCATTCCGTCTCCTTCAGCCAATGCTCGGCCTCATCCGGATCGGTAGTACCGCTGAACTTTGGCATATTTAAACTCCTAAAATGACAATGCAGCTCACTTGCACCACGGTTTCCTCCTCCTCCTTGTGCTGCTTGCAGAAGCGCACGAGTGAGTTCTTGGATTGTTTGTTGAATGCCCCTCATCTAAGCACGTTCAGCAGTCATCTTAGTTGCTTACGTTCCTACAAAAGTAACTTGTTGTTTTGATATTTGATATTGAATTTAATTTGTGCGTGTGTGGGTTTATTTTAACTAGTTACCCATGGTTCTAACCACATCTCACATAGGCAAGGTAACTGACTCTAGTCGAGGCTGGTCAACCTACATCATCCTATACTTAAGAACAACCTAGGCTCTGATACCACAAAACTGTCATGCCCCGATGCGGAATATCGGAACGTGAGGCAGTTGCAAGTAAACGGGTACAGAGCGTATAATAGACATCAAACCATTGGACAAGAATAAATACTAAAGCAAATGCATTTCATTAATAACTTTTCAATGTCTATTACAACCACTAATATCAGAGCCGATCTATAGGGCCCAATTACATTGCATAAAAGTAAAAGACTAAACTCAAACTCTAACATAGTACTAAGATGCTAGGGTACTCTGGACTTCACTCTTGGTCATTCCCATCCTCTTGAGTGTAGGTATCCTCCTCGGTCTCACCTGAGAACACATAACCAATAACGTAGGGTGAGCGATAACGCTCAGTAGGACTTAGATCTCGTGATCAAGCATGCTTTAAATGATTAATATATTAAAGAGCAGAGTAACTAATGATAGAGAGAAAGATAGTCAAGTAATGTTAATGATAGCACCATAGCAGGTGATTGAAATAGCACAAGTTTCCAAATATGGCACAAGTGTCGAGCATAGCACAGAGAGCAGGATGGCCATAGCACAAATAGCACAATATAGTTCATGAAAGCACAACGAGTCAAGTAGAGTATAGCACTTTGATTGTCATTCGATAGTCTAGATAGATAGCACTCGAGTGTAATGCCAAACACGCTGGTCAATTAACTCTCGTAGGCAAATATCACTTTTGGGCGCACCTTCCAGGACCAGACTGGGCCCTTATATTGACAAGCATTAGTCATGTTTACTATCTTTAGACAATTAGTCAAATGGCCTAGAGAGTACCAAGAATAGATGAGAGTAATTGAAGAATAGACGAGAGTGTGGAGAGAACTTGAATAGATGAGAGAATGGAGTATAGATGAGAACTAAAGTTCAATGCACATAACACAACGTTAAAACAGGTGATAGTAACAGTTGCACAACACGCATGATAGGTGTTGGCAGTCAGATAGAATTCACTAACCAACCACTTTCCATGCAACGAACATAGTCTAGAGGTTCGGCGTGATCTCAAAGTAAGACAGAATATCTAAAGCTGTTTGGATCATGCTGATCCCTAATGGTGTTATAGGTAATGAGGGTACAACCAGCTCGGTCTCCATGAGGGAATCCATAGAGTACGGAGTCTTAAGAAGATCTTAACAAAATGTTCCTAGTATGTCAGAACGGATTGTCCAATAGAGAGGTTCCAACTTGTCAAGAGAGTAGTGTGTATGGAAACAGGGTGCTCGACATCCTAGAGAAATTCTACAATAGTGGAGCGTCGGTAACGGTATCCAAAACAATGTTAGAAACAAACACAAGTTCATAATTATCATAGGGTAATGATATGCAATTATTGAAGTAAATTAACATATGTATTATTGATGTATTTTCAGTATGGTCTCATGGCAAGAATTCAATGTTTAGTTTGTGCATGTGAGAGAAATCAAGAGAGCATATGAGAGTCGTGCACACATCCTTTGAATAAGAAATTCATGTAAATATTATTAAACATTGGTTAGCATGATGGTACAGTTTGTTATAGAGCTTTACAGGGGTAAAATCATGATTATAGCATGTAAGACAAGATTTACTTGAATATAAAGCTTGCTGGAAAACATAGTCAAATCGCGGCGGGGTACATGGTCGCATTTAAGAAAATCGTTTATTGACTAGAACGCGACGACAAGGTCTAACGCGTTCATGACAATCGATAGGGAGATGAATCGCTTGGTGACATAGAATCATGACGGTCTTAGTTGTAGCGTTAGGGCAATCGTTTGATGTCTTAGAAACGTAACGTACAGCCTCGACATATTATTACAACTTGTTTAAATTCGAAATAGACACAAATCTCAAGGGCGAAAACAACTCGAAATCATGACAGCGTCTATGGTCGCGTATTAGATAGACATTGAAACCTATGCAGTGCACAGTTTCATGCAATCGGATCCTATTAGAATGGATCTAAAATGCGATGGCCTAGATGGTCGCCTTTAAGGCAATCACAATAGTCTGGTCCGTCGCGATATGAGTCTATGAATCATGATGTCTGGAGTGGTCACGGTTTAGGGTTCAAACTGAGAACAGTGAAAACAACACAGTCGGTGCATGCAAGGCCTATAACTCAAAATCTAGGGCTCTATTGGTAAAAGTATAAGCATAAAGTTGTAGAGGACGATGAATAGAGGAGAACTACACTTTTGAGTTAACCTAATTTTACCTCGATATGCGTAAGACATGATATGAACACTAAAATCCCTAGGCATGTATGATGTTGGGAAACGCTTAAAACTTATAGCATGCTGATAGAAATTAGGCAAAATAGGTGCATATGAAACTAGACAAGAAGAGCTTTAACATGGTATATGATTTGTTCTTTTTTTTTGCCTCAGAATACCTACCTTTGATCGTTGTAAACTCCTATGGTTCTGGACACGAAGAGCAGGCTTGTAAAGCTTCTAGCAACCTTCTCCCCACGATTCCCTCCTCCTATGGCCTCTTCTCCACATCCAAGAAGTCTCAGCAAAGCAATAGGGTAAGCTATGAAGGGTTTGGGGGTGTATTTATGCCTCTAGCATTATTGATTCCTAACACAACTCTGAATTCCATTTAACTACGAATTTCTAAGTTTATCTAACCTTCCTAGCTTTAATCCTCCTAATTGGGTTAGGTTGGGATTCCAATTTTATGGCAAGCTAGTTAGGGTAGGGTTAGGAGTCCAATTTAGATGTATGTGAGTCATATTAATGGCTTACTTACCCTTTTTAAATTAGGAAATAATAGAGCTATGAATTTTGTATTATTTTCTTTTATTCTATCTTTTAAAACAATTATTTTGCATCAATAACTTTTATATGAACTATTTAATAAAGCCCATTACTTATTTTCGCTTATTGGGTTTTATTTAAATTACTTTTCTTTAATATTTCTATTTATTTATTTTATTTAAAAATAACAGGTTGCTACATCCTCCCCCTCTTAAAAAGAACTTGGTCCCCAAATTCATATGATCATAACAGGGAGAATGTCTTACCGAAAATGTCGGGGTAGTTCCACATCATTGTTGATTCGGGTTCCTATGTGGCTTCTTCTACTCCATGGTGATTCCATAGAATATTTACCACGGTTATAGACCGGTTTCTGAGTTGTTGCACTTTCCGATCCAGTATCTTGATTGGCTTCTCTTTATAAGTCATATCCTTAAGTAGTACTAAGCCCTTATGGCTTATGATATGGGTAGAATCGTACACATACTTCTTGAGCATAGAAATATGGAATACATTGCGTACAAACACTTGGTGTGGAGGCAATGTGAGACAGTAAGCAACTTCACCAACCCTCGCGAGCACTTCAAAAGGGCCAATGAATCTTGGACATAGCTTCCCTTTGACTCCAAACCTTTGAATTCCACGGGTAGGAGATACCTTCAAAAGTACATGATCTCCCACTTGAAATTCTAAGTCTCTCCTCCTCTTAACGGCATAGCTCTTCTGTTTGAATTGAGCAATCTTCAGCCGATCTCGAATCACCTATATGTCCCTGGTTGTGGCTTGTACCATGTCAGAACCTAACCATTGTTGTTCTCCAACTTCATTCCAACACACTAGGGATCTACAATTTCTACCATAAAGAGCTTCAAATGGAGCCAACTTTATACTCGCCTGATAACTATTGTTATAGGAAAAATCAATCAAAGATAATTGCTCATTCCAATAGCCTTCAAAATCTATAGCGTTGGATCTTAACATGTCTTCTACAATTTGATTTGTCCTCTCAGTCTATCCATCTGTTTGTGGATGAAAAGCAGTACTAAAGTTGAGTTTAGTACCAAGTGCAGATTATAGTACTTTCCAGAAGTGAGAGGTAAACCTTAGGTCCCGATCTGAGATTATGGATGATGGAACTCCATGCAGTCTCACTATCGCATTCACATGCAGAGCAGCTAACACGTCGATAATCCACTTAGTTTTAATTGGTAGAAAGTGTGCAGACATAGTTAGTCATTCTATGATAACCCATATGGCGTCGATTCCACCTATGAGTCTTGGGTAAACCCCTGATGAAGTCCATGCCAATACTTTCCCACTTCCACTCTGGGATTTCAAGAGGTCTGAGCACACCTGTAGGGTGCCGATGTTCTGTCTTTACTTGCCGACAAGTAAGACAATGAGCAGCATGCTCAATAACTTCTCGTTTCATGTTTGGTCACCAAAATGTTTTTTCATGTGTTGATACATTTTGGTAGCGCCATGATGAATAATATACTTAGTTTTATGAGCTTTATCCATTAGCTTCTTCTTGAGATCTTCATTGTCAGGTATATAGGTTCTTCTTTGGAATACTAATCTTCCATCCTAGGTCGTAGCAAAGTCTGGTTTTTCTGATAGGGTCTCCTTGACACAAACCAAGAATGGATCGTTGTCCTGTTGAGCTTTAATCTCCACAAGTAGGTCATATTGAATCTTGATATTGGCAACCAAGACTCGATCATCTCTATGCTCAATGTTTAAGTCTAACCTTGCGAATTGTTCTAGAAGTTGCATATCGCCAAGAATTAGACAAGATAGGGATGCCATAGGCTTTCTACTAAGAGCGTCAGCCACATCATTACCTTTGCCTCGATGGTATTGGATGTTAAGGTAGAAGTCCTTGAAATATTCTATCCAGCTTCTTTACCTCATGTTGAGTTATTTTTGAGAGAACAAGTACTTCAAGCTTTTGTGATCTGAGTAGACAGTGAATTGCTCACCATATTGATAATGTCTCCAGATCTTTATTGCAAAGACAACAACAACCAACTCTAGATCATGTGCGCGATAGTTGACTTCATGAGTCCTTAGTTGTCTTGAAGAATAGGCAATGTCTTTCTCTTTCTGCATTAGCACATAGCCTAAATCAATTCTTGAACCCTCGATATAGACTAAGAAACTTTCCCCCTCTTTAGGGAGAGTGAGAACCGGGGCAGAAGTTAAACGCTTCTTTAATGTTTGGAAACTTTTCTCACACTCCTTACTCCAAACATAGGGATTCTCTTTTCGAGTAAGGCGAGTGAGAGGTAGAATAATTTTGGAGAAGTCCTTTATGAACCGCATGTAATAATCAGCCAGTCCCAAAAAGCTTCTGATCTCTGTAATGTTGGTTGGTCTCTCCCAATTAAGCACAGCTTCAACTTTGGAGGGATCAATAGATATACCCTCTTTGGAGATGACACGACACAAGGACACTTCTTCGAGCCAGAACTCAGACTTGCTCAGTTTGGCATATAGTTGGTTGTCGTGGAGGACTTGCAGAGCTATCCTCAGATGTTCTTCATGTTCTTCTTTGGACTTAGAGTATATAAGAATATCATCAATGAAGATGACCATGAACTTATCAAGGTATGGCAAGTATATGTTGTTCATGAGTTGCATGAAACCTACAGGAGCATTAGTTAGACCAAAAGGCATAACAATGAATTCAAAGTGTCCATACCTACACCTGAAAGCCGTTTTGCATATGTCGTCATCCTTGATTCTCATTTGATGATAGCCAGACCTGAGATCAATCATAGAAAAGTATTGAGCTCCAGATATCTGGTCAAAGAGTTCATTGACTCGATGAAATGGATACTTTCAACTTGGCAGGTGACATCCTTTCTCTAATAACTCCATCAGTTGTGCCTTTAATTCTTTCAACTTGGCAGGTGACATCCTAAAGGGTTGACGTGACAGCAGAGCAGCTCCATGGATTAAGTCTATAGAGAAATTTACATCTCCTTTAGGAGGAATTTGTTGAGAAAAATGTTTTGAAATTTTTGTTGAAGTAATTATCTTATGAATTGTTGAACAAAAATATTTAGAAAATATTGTTGTGTAATTATCTTTTACAAATACTTGTGTTTTTGCTATGACAAGAATCTTTTAAACAAGTTTATTGAATTACACCGCACTTTATTTTGTATGAAAATCAATGTGTTTCAGTAAAGACATACATGAACCTCTAGTGATATGTATGTGTCAACTCATAGAACATAAGTGTCAACACTGTCACACATGATAAGAAAATTTTTTCTAAGTCCACAGCGTATTACTATTGACTACGACTCCTGGAAAGTCGAAGTAGGCTATCAATGTTGTGATCTACTAGCTTCACTCTGACTCTTGAAAAGTCGAAGTGATCTGGACTCTGACTCCTCGAAGTCAAGTAGTCTAGCTTCACTCTGACTCTTCGAAAGTCGAAGTGATCTGGACTCTTCGACTCCTCAAAGTCAACTAGTGTAGCTTCACTCTGACTCCTCGAAAGTCAAAGTAATCAGGGCTCACTCTGAGTCTTAAAAAGTTGAAGGGATCCAGCTTCACTCTGACTCATGAAAATTCAAAGTATGATCGATTGCTGAACAAACTTGATTGACTCCGACTTTTAAGCAGTCAAAGTCTTTTACCTATTGCCTCACTCTGACTCTCCTAACAGTCGAAGTCTAATATTGCTTGTCTTGATTCCTCACTTCGACTATTTAGAAGTCGAAGTATAACATCGACTTCTTTGTTGTAGGAACCTGAATTTTTGAGAAAAATAAAAATTTAAATAATAAATTAAAAACTCAGCTAAAGGGATATTCAATGAAAAGAGTATTAAATAAAACCCATTAAATGGAAAAGAGTAATGGGCTTTGCTTAATGGATCCTCTATAACTTATTGGGTCAAAAATATGAATTTACGAAGGGAGAATAATAAGAAAATACCCTAAATTCGGAGTTTAAATATCTCCTAATTGGAAAGGGGTTATTAAAGCAATAAAAGTGGCAATTAGAGTTGGAATTGAATTCCTAAACCTACTCCATATAGTCTAGCACGAATTTAGATACTATCCTAACCCAATTAGAGATTGGAAAGCAAGAGAGGAAAGGTGGAGTTAGGAAATCTCGTAATTAAGAGGAATTGAGTAGTAGTAGGAATAGGAACTTTTATTTATATAAATACACCTCTTAAACCCTCATGGCCGGCCCTAGCTCGTGCAAAGGGGTTCTTGGACGTGGAGAAGAGGCCAAGGAGGAGGATAAATCGAGGAGAGGAAGATCCATCAAGCTTCTTCCTTCGTTCTTGGAGTTCTAAGCCCTAGAAGATAAATCGAGTCAAAGGTAGGCATTCTCACGAGCAAAATTAAATTAAACTCGTCTGTAGGTAGTTCCAATCACCAGGAACAAAAGCCCTCTTGATTCCATCTTTTTCATCGAGCCAATCTTTTGTTCATGATTTTAGAAGATCTGTAAACATGACAACCCCGAGACATCATGTTTAATTCAAATCTCTATGAACAATTGATCCCATGCTATGAAATGCTTGTTGTAGATACTTCATGTTGTTAGGGATATTTTGCCCTAAAAGCCCTAAATTTCATCGAGCATGCTGATCGAATTTAATCATTCTTTCTCTCTGTGCCATGTTCTGAATAACTCATTCTCGCTCATGTTCAAACCCTATATGAACCATACTCTCTCTCTAATTCCGATTTACTGGAAGTACCCTTACTTGTCTACTTTAATTTGCAACTTGTTTCGTGATTTTTCATCGACTATGTAATTAGTTATGATTTTTCAAAGTATCCTGTGTCCAAACAAGTCAAGTTGGCACGCAATCCGATGTGGAACAATGTTCCCGCTCGAACTCAGGTGAAGTACCTGAGAACGCGACGGCTCGACACGCCGCGTTCTCAGAGCCGTCGTGACCATCATCTTGTCGTGTTCTTAACGCGACAGGAGACCCCATCGCGTTCTGGCCGCCTGAGCAGATAGCGCTGTCGCGACCCGTACAGGACCCTGTCGCGTTCCATCATGACCCTGTCGCGAACCTTACATAGGTACGTCGCGTTCACACCTTTTTAATAGTCATACACACAGTATAAACACCTGTTTTAAAATGGAGCTATATTGAATGCTTTAAAATACATATTCACGACTTCTTTTATATCTATGATTTCTCTTACACATGCACACACATGAACCATCCATATATGGCTGAAATCTGGCATAAAACATCTCATAATGTATCTGGTAATTTATTGCAATAAAGTATATTAACTGCCCTATTTTAAAGGACTTGTATTCGTTCCTTGCGTTGTTTATATACCGATATCGACGCTCTACTGTTCTAGAATTCCTCTAGAATGTCAAGCACCTATTTTTATATACACACTTTACTTGGCTTGTGGTGAACTCTCCGTTGGATAATCCTTTCGTCGGACTAGTGAACCCTTGCACAAGGCCTCCGTAAGTCTCCTATGATCATGGATTCCCACATGGTCGACGAGCCAGTTGTACCCTAACACCCATTACACCTTTAGGGATCGATATGATCCAAACGGCTATTAGAAGTTTGCTCTTACCTTGAATCACGTCTGACCTCTGGACTTGTGCATAACATGGCCAGTGGGAAGATAGTGAGTTCAACCTGACTGCCAATACGACGTGCGCGTGTTGTGCATCTGTTACTATCGCCTGTTTACTCGAAGTTTTGCGAGCAATAACCCTTAGCTCTCGTCTATACTCTACTCGCTCATCTATTCACCTTCTCTCTACTATCTCGTCTATTCATCTAGTGCTCTTAACTATTATTGGTACTCTATATTGGCCATTGACTGATTGTCTAAAGATAAACAATATAACCAATGCCTGGCAATATATAAAGGGCCCGATCTGGTCCTGGGATGTGCGCCCGAAAGTGCTAGTGCCCATGGGAGTTAAATGATTAGAGTGTTTGGCATTACACTCAAGTGCTATCTATCTCGATTATCTATATGACAATCAAATCACAAAACGTGCTATACTCTCTCGATGTCTAGAATGACAAACAAGTGCTATACTCGTCGTGCTATTATTATACTTGTGCTAGTTGTGCTATGGCCATCCTTCTATTCATGCTATACTCGATACTTGTGCTATTTTTGGAAACTATACTCGATCTCGTGCTATTGTGCTCTCCTGTTACCTGTTGTGCTATCTCTTGCTATATTTTGACTCTCTTGCACCTGCTATCTTTAGATACGCTGCCATTAAATGCGTTAATTATTTAAAGCCTGCTTGAGCCTGAGATTTAAGTCCTACTGGGCGTTATCGCTCACCCTACGTTATTTGATGTTGTGTTCTCAGGTGATACCGAGGATGACACATACACTCATGAGGAAGGGAATGACCAAGAGTGAAGCCAGAGTACCCTCGAGTCATTATGTATCTTAGAGTTGTAGTTAGTTATTCCTTTTATTGCCATGTAATTGGGCCCTATAGAATGGCTCTGATATTAGTGGTTGTAACTAGACATTTGGAAAGTTATTAATGAGAAAGATTTGCTTTAGTATTATTCAATGTGCAATGGTTTGATGTCTAGTATTCGCTCTATACCTTTTTCTTGCAACTGCCTTCGCGCTCCGATATTCCGCGTCGGGGCGTGACATTTGTAATCATACTTGGATAGCTTCTTATTATTTCTTCATAACATAATTTTTTACTTATCTTTATTATGTCAATAGGTTATCTTTACTTCCATAGGATCTTTTAAAGAACAAAAGTCTCATACATGACTGACAAAATAATTTCTTCTATGCTATTGAATTCAAATATTCTGATAGGAAGGAAAATGTGTATTTAAAATAATCATATTAAAAATATTTGTTAAGATTCAAAAGAGTTGTATATGTTCTCTTATTCATTATTAGATATACAGTTCTATCTTGTTGTGTCCTTGGTTTTGATTATGTCATAAGTCAAGCAAAATGCAAGAATTATCCAACACAAGTCTTCTGTATTACAGGAAATTTCATAAAGTCAAAGCTCTTTTTTGTGTGTTGACTCTGGTTGCTTCATAGGTCGACACACATGTAACAATGACTGAGTAACTGAAGTTTGGTGATGCACATGAGTCGACTATATTCAAAGGTTAGGTCGACGCTTGATGGATTTCCTGTAGCGCAGAAGTTCAAAGTATCACATAAGGTCCATACTACTTGGAGATCAGGTCAACTCCAGTTGGTTTTCTAGCTAGCACTGAAGGAAAGGAATAGCATAAGGTCGAATCTAGATGAGCATCAGGTCGTCACTAATCAAGTTTTCTGTTAGTGCTTAGAGAAAAATATTGCTTGAGGTCAACTCTAGATGAGGATCAAGTCGACTCTACCAGTCTATCAGGTCGACTCTACCAGTCTATCAGGACGACTCTACCATTATTTGAGGTTGACACTAAGATGCTACAAGGTCAACTCTACTTTATGGATAGCCAGTCAGAACTGCAGTCACTTGGATGAGGTCGACTCTAAAGGCATGGAGTCGACTCTACTGAAACATCCTCACAAATCCAAGTCAAGTTGTTTGTGTGCGTCGACACAATGATCTGTAGGATCGAATTCAGAGTATGAACAGATCTAGAAAAGGGGGTTGAAAAGATCTATCACCAAAATATGCGCAAGCTTAAACAATTCAAACATCACTTCTATTTATCGACCCATTCAAGCAGAAACTATTACTGAACTAATGTGTCTATGTGTGAATAAAATGTGTGAAACAGTTGTACAAGTAGTGAGAATGAAATCCTATGCAAACATGAAGCGGAGAGACAAGAAATCAAACCATTGCACAGAGGGTTTTTAGGTGGTTCGGAAATCACTCCTGTGATTCCTACATCCACCCCTCACACAGCGAGGCTTCACTACTCAAACTCGAGTACAACACACACAGGAGCACGACGACTCCAAAACACCTTGAGCACGATGGCTCAACACACAACTGGAGCATGACGACTTCAACCTGAGCACGACGGCTGAACACACCACTGTGAGTATGACAACTCACAAACTAAGCACAACGGCTCAAACACATAGTGACTACGACGAGTCACAAACCAGAGCACGACGGCTCACAACACACTGTGAGTACGACCACTCACACACTGAGCACTATGGCTTAAACACAAGCTAGATCAAAATCACACGAGATCAGATCCTCTAGCAATGATCTGATTCACATACGAAAGTGAGATGAACACTCCAAAAAAATAAGCAAATTAGATGTGGGTTGGATGTTCCTCATTGAAGAAGTCTTGCAAGAGCTTGAATTGAAGAGCCTTGAAAGAATTCGTTGGAGATCTTCTTCAATTCCCGATGCTATGCCCCAGTGGCATCTGAATTGTCGGTACTTCTTCTTCTTCTTCTGTTCTTCAGCTCGATCTGCTCCCTTTCTAAGCACATCTGAATAGCCTTCGTACAGTCCCTTTTTACATGAAGGGAATGTGCACAGTAACCTAGAAAGCATCTTGGGCTGCCACGTGTCAAAAAGGTCTTCATTATATTGCCACTTGGATGAAAGGGCAATTTTGTAATTATAGCATTTTTCATAATGACCTCAAAATGAAATCACAACCATCGGATTCATCCTCTGCAGAATTCTGGGTTTACACAAAAAGAGAGAGTCGACCTACTGACCAACATCAGTCCAAGGCTTACTGGTCAGAACACTAGTGTCGACTTGATCAACAGTTAGAGTCGACCTGATCAACAGACAAAGTCGACCTTTTATGTATATCTTCAAAACTGGTTCACTAGATGGAAACAAGAGTCGACCTCACTCTCAGCTAGAGTCGACCTGCCTGGCAGCTTGTTCTTCAGGAACTTGCTGGGCAGACTTTGAGAGTTGACCTCTCTATCAAATAAAGTCGACCTGTCTGTGACTTTTTCTTCAGGAGCTTGTTCGGCAGTCTGGTAGAGTCGACCTATCTGTCAACTAGAGTCAAACTACTTTTCTAAAAACTTTGTAAACCTGTACAAATGAAGAGTAGACCATCTAAACATGTCATTAACAGTAAGATATGAAATTTTAAATATCAAGAACATGTTGTTTGAGCATTGTTGTGATACATTCAATACATACAATATGTCATTAATATGTCATCATGAAAATTAAAATATGAGTGATGTTTATTGGTCATCATTAAAAAATCATCATTAAGAGATTCCAATACACACTCAACACAACAATCTCCCCCTTTTTGATGATGACAAAACGAACTCTACCTTGTCTCTTCATGCTCCCCTTGTCTGCAATTTCTCCCTCAACCTGCACTTTCTCCAGTATTATACCAACGTACCCATCTCTCAAAAAATTTCTCCCCCGATGCATGCTCCAAAATTTCTCCCCTATTATCTCACCAGACTAAAATCTCCCCCTTTGACTCTCTGCAATATCTCTGTAGACTTAGACCAATTTTATTTCTCCCCCTTTGATAGCATCAAGAAGATAGAGATGAAAAGTGTAAATAGAAGGAGTTCAGACAATGAAGTGGTGAAAAGAGATATTGAAGAATGATCAAAATAAATGAGGCAAAGTGATATTGACATATGAGAGAGTTTATTATTGTTTGTGATTGTGCGTGAAAGTTTAATCACAAGGACACACTCAACACAAAGTATAGAAAATATAATTATCTAAATGTAGTTAAAAGAATGATGTAAATATGAGTTACAGTGACCTATGTGAGTGAACAAAAGTATTCAACAAGGAAGTTAGAAGCTTTAAATGTAACACAATGTAGAATAAAAAGTCTAAACTTAATAAACATGAACTTTATTCAGGTCTGAAGCTTTTCTATCCTATCTATTTGAATTTCTTTCATTTTAATTAGGAAGGGATACAAGAATAAATTAGTTAAATCTCACTTTTCAGTACAAGAGATCACATTTATCAGATGCAAGATCTCATGATACTTAGTGGTTTAACTTTCATTATCTTATACAGAGTTGAAAATTTTGTTTTCACTTTTGTCGCGAAACTAATCATTTTTAGGGGAAATGGTCCAGTTACTCAGTGCTTCAAGAATTTGCATTGCTCTGTTTGTATCTTTCCAGATTGTTGTTCATTTTCTTTTAATGTTCTGCAGGATTTTGTTTGCTTTGACCAGAAAAGTCATGACTACGAATATAGAAAAACTATTCTTAACATGTGGTAAATATGAAGCTTAAACTTGCACATGTTAAACATTAATGTCACTCATGTGCCTACAAGTGTTTTGTAAATCATTTTACAGACATTCAGTATTAAGATGGCACAACCTTGATATGAAAATGAATCTTTGAAATTAAACTAAATGCACAATGAGTTTATTTTCAATGTTTTAAGTCTCTCATATGAAAATAGCATCAAGACTCAAAAATTCTGAAAAACTTGGGGCTTAAGATTGACATCCAGTCTTAAGAATTCTGATACCAGATAAGAAGAAATGACAAAGAACACAATTTTTAATATCAAATGACTCCCCCTATTATGTAGCTCCCCCTATCAAGGTGAACATGAAAATTATTGAAGAAGAAAGAAGTCATTGAAGTGAAGTAAATATCTGATATCAAAGTGAGAGTAGTATCAACATGAATGTCTTATTGAAAGTCAAAGCTCCCCCTCAATAGTTGCATATAAAGGCACTTGATACTTGGCGGAGATATATACTCACGCATAGTGAAAGTGTCTAGACAAGTCTGACTTGTCTTTCTACAAATCACTATTTGATATATCAAGAATGTCAATGCAATGTGAGAAGTGGGAATTTATTTGCAAGAACAAGAAGACTTTTATTTGATAAACTCAAAGATTTTATTTGCAAAAAGATGGAAGAGATCAATGATGTGGAAGTTTGCACAAACCAAGCTCTCTCTTTAAAGATGAAAATCTATTTTCTGGAAGAGGCTTAGTGAAGTTTAAAAGATTTCTTAGCAACCTCATATTTGAGAAAATGGTGCCTTATTTCAATGTGCTTTGTTTGTGAATGCTGAATTAGGTTTTTAGACATATTAATAGCACTAGAATACAACCGAATTTGTGATTATAGTCTAGGAGCTGGTGTTTGACCCAAAGTACTTGAGTGCCACAACAACCAACCACAACATACTCAGCCTAAGCAGTGGATAGAGCTACTGAATGTTGCTTTTTAAAAACCCAAGAAATAAGGCGTCCACCTAGATATAAACACAATCCACTAGTACTTTTTCTATCAAGCTTACAACCAGCATAATCAGCATCACAATAAACAATTAAGTCTAATTTGCAACCAGTAGGATACCAAATTCCAAGTTCACATGTTCCAACAAGATATTTAAAAATTCTTTTGACAGCTAACATGTGACTTTCTTTAGGATTGGCTTGAAATCTAGCACACATGCACACACTAAATTGAATGTCAGGTCTAAAGGTTGTGAGATAAAGTAGAGAACCAATCATACCTTGTATGTCTTTGGATCTACTGACTTACTTAATGAATCTTCCTCTAATCTTACATTTATTGCCATTGGTGTGCTTGAGTGCTTGAGGTGCTGAAAGTCAAATCTTTTCAAAAGTTCTCTCACATACTTTGTTTGACTTATGAAGATCCCTTCACTGGTTTGATGTACCTACAATCCCAAAAAATTTGTAAGTCTCCCATCAAACTCATTTCAAATTCAGTTTTCATGTGATCACCAAATTCAGTACACAGTTCTTTATTTGTAGACCCAAAAATTATGTCATCAACATAGATTTAGACAGCAATGATTTGATTATTGACAATTCTTGTAAACAATGTTTGGTCTACTTTACCTCTTTTATAACCTTTATTCAGCAAGAATGAGCTCAGGTGGTCATACCAAGCTCTTGGAGCTGCCTAAGAACATAAAGATCCCTATTAAGTTTGAAAACAAGATCATGAAATTTTTCATTTTCAAAACTGACAGGTTGTTCTACAAAAACATTTTCTTCAATGTAGCCATTCAAAAAAGTACTTTTCACATCGATTTGATAGAGTTGAAATTTCAAGGATAATGCAAAAGCAGAAATATTCTCACAGCTTTTAGACTAGCTACAAGGGCATATGATTCATCAAAGTCAATGCCAAACTCTTGATTGCCCCCTTGACAACTAGTCTAGCTTTATTCCTAACAACCTGGCCATTTTCATTCAATTTATTTCTGAATACCCATCTAGTTCCAATCACAGATTGATCACTAGGTCTAGGTACTAATTCTCACACTTGATTTCTGTCAAATTGATGAAGTTCATCATGCATTGCATTGTTCGAATCCTCACTGGTTAGAGCTTCATCAATAGACTTAGGTTCTATTTGAGAAATTAGTGCCAGTGGGTCTTCATATATTGCATTTAGAATGGATGATCTAGTCCTAACTCTATCATTCACATTACCAACTACATTCTCAATTGGATGATCTCTTAAAAGTCTATTTTCAGGAATTACCTCTTGGGGTTCATTTAGTTCTAGAACAATATTACCTGATCCACTTGTGGTAGGTGATTGATTGTCCACATCTTTAAATGGATCTCCATTCTCTTCAATAGTTGGTGAAGATTCAACAATGAAGTCATCTTCTTCATTACTTTGAGGAACCTTGCAAGATGTAGAGTCATTAGTTTGATATGAATTTTCATCAAAAACTACATGTGGAGATTCTTCCACAGTTTTATTCTTGATAATTTATAAGCTCTAGAGATTTGAATAACCAAGGAAAATGGCTTCAGGATTTTTGGCATCAAATTTATCAATATTTTCTTTATTGTTGTTATGTACAAAGCACTTGTAACCAAAGATTTTAAAATAGGACAAAGTTGGTTTTTTGTTTTTCAAAGTTCATAGGGGATTTTCTGATTATTGGTCTGAACAATGCTCTATTCAAGATGTGATTTGCTGTGTTCACAGCTTTAGCCCAGAAGGATTTGGGCAATTACTTTTCCAAGAGCATAGATCTAGCCATTTCCACAAGGTTCTATTCATCCTTTCCACAACTCCATTTTGTTCTGAAGTTCTTGGAGATGAGAATCTGTGGAAAATGTTCAGTTCAGCACATAAATCAAAAAATTTCTTGTTCTCAAAATTTTCCCCATGATTAGTCAAAATGGATTTGATTTTATGTGAAAACCCATTAAGGCAGTGGTACAGAATTCCTGAATTCTTGACAAGCATCACTTTTGTGGGATAGAAATATAACCCAAGTGTATCTAGTAAAATCATCAATGATGACAAATCCATATCTTTTGCCACTAAGACTAAGAATTCTGTTGGCCCAAAAAGGTCCATATGTAGTATTCTAGTGGCTTAGAGTGAGTACATCATTGAAAATTTTAAAAGATTTTCTAGTTTGTTTTCCTTGAGCACATACCCCACAAAGTTGATTTTCAACATTGGAAAAGATTCAGGAAGTCTTTTAACCAGATTTAGCCTTAAGAGTTTATTTATTGTGTTGAAACTTACATGACCAGATCTTTTGTGCCATGTCCATGCAATTTCACTTTTATTAGCAACCAAACAAATGTTTTCGGCAAAGTTTTTATCAAGATTGATCATGTAAATATTATTTTCTCTTTTTCCAAAGAATTTTATTTTTTCATATGAAGAATCAATTATTTTACAAAAGTCTGATTCAAAAACAACTTTGTGACCCTTGTCACACAATTGGCTAATGCTCAAAAAATTATAATCTAAACCATAAACTAACAAACATTTTCATTTAAGTTTGAGGAGGATTTACCAACCTTTCCAGATCCAATTATTTTTCCTTTCTTTTTACATCCAAAAGTAACAAATCCTCCTTCCTTTTCAATCAAAAATGAAAATTTGTTCTGTCTCCAGTCATATGTCGTGAACACCCACTCTCAAGAAACCACACATTGGAGTTGGGTGCACGACCTTCCTGCACAAATCAGATCAAAGAAGAAAAGATTTTGGTACCTAAACATTGTCGGGACCATCAGTTTGTTTGAGTAAAAACAATAAGTCTTTTCTGATCCACACTTGAGTTGTTTTTGGCTTTTGTTTTATTTCAGAAGTGATTTCCCTTTTTGATATTTTAACATTCTGATTTGGAATGAAAACATCAGTGTTTTTCTTTTTATAAATAGGGAAATTATACATTGTGGTGTGATTATTTTTGCATGGAAATCCAGACCAAAAATTTTGTTGATATCTTTGAAATCTTGGATAGAAAGACTTTGAATGGTACCAAAGAGGATTTTGATACCATTTATTTCAAGAATTGATCCAATAGAATTGATATGAAGTCCTGGATCTCCAATAATCATCATGAAAGTTTGTTTTTGTGTTTTTATAATTTTTCAGATTGTTATTGGATTTTTTGTGAATCTTCTTTTGTTGTTGAGAAACAAATAGGCCGACTATGATGAGGTAGTGGGACTCAGTGGCCACAGATTTCAACTTATGATCCACTGGTGTCGACCTGTCTGCAGTATGTGTCGACCTATTTTGTTTCTTCTAATTGGATTCTTTCTTTTTATTTGTTTTTTGATTGTTTCGGATGTTTTCTTTGACATTTGTTTATTCTTTATTTTTGGACTAATACTTTTGATAAATTTTATTAAAGGAATCTTCGAAGGTTTTCTTTCTTTTCAGCAGGTTTGTTTTTTAATGATTTTTCTGTGGTAAAACCTAGTTCATGTTTTTCAGCATTCATCCTTTGTCCTAACAAGGCATCAATATTTTCTTTTCCATTTGTGAAATATTTTATTACTTTATCCTTTTCAGCCACCAACTTCTTAAGTTTCTGAATTTCATCTAAAGCTTGTTGTTTTTCATTTTGTTGCAATTTCATTCTTTCAGAATGTTTTTCAAAGTCATTGTTGGCCTTTTGAGATGCAATCTTAAATTCATCCATTTCATTTAGAAGTTCTTCCTTTTCATCATGAAGTTTAGATATTTCATTTTCTAGTTCAGAAATTCTTCTATTTAAGGAAGTATCATGCATGACATTTTCAATTTTCTTTTTCAAACATTTGTTTTCCTTTCTCATTTCAGAATATTTTAAAACTAAAGCAGCATATGCATCTTCCCTATCTTCAATGGTATATTGTTCAAAAGAAGAACTCACCTTTCCATCATTGTTGTTAGCCATAACGCATAACACCTTATTTTCTGGGCTTGAGGAGTTCTCTCCTTCATCCTCACTTTGGTCTTCATCTGACCAAGTTGCTAGCATTGATTTTGGCTTCTTCATTTTGTTGTTCTTTTGTACTTTCTTTCTGACTTCAGGACACTCAGCTTTATGTGTCCAACTTTGTTGCACCAGTAGCAATAAAAACTTCATAAGCTTTTTTGATTCTACCAGCAATAAAGTTTGAGGAAGAAACAATTTTTGTTACTAGAAGAATATTTTTTCTTTCCATTCAATTTTCCTTTTCTTGATTTTAAAATTTTTCTAAATTGCCTAGTCATGAGGGCAAGTTCATCCTTATCAGACTCAGACTCTTTAGAACTTGATTTTTCTTGACTTATCTCTTTGTTGCTTGATGAATCCTTAAGTGCTACTGGTTTAGCTTTAAGCATATGTTCTTCAGTTCTTTTCAAATTTATTTCATAAGTCATTAAATATCCTATGAGTTAATCCAAAGAAATTTTGGATAAATCCTTAGAATCTTCAATCACTGTAGCTTTTGTGTGCCAAATAGATGATAGAGAGCGCAAGATTTTTTCACCAGATCAACAACAGTGTACTCTTTAACTAGTGCCTTCAGTCCATTGACGATTGTCATAAACCTACCAAACATTTCAGAATTGACTCATCAGTTTTCATCATAAACAGTTCATATTCAGAACAAGTAAGTTTGCTTTAGTTTCCCTAACTTGAGATGTTCCCCATATATTAATTCAAGTTTATCCAACATTTCCTTAGCAGATTTGCACATAGATATTCTTGAATTTCTTTAGGGTGGACAGCATACTGAAGCATGTTCATGGCACTGTAATTAAGAGTGGCTTTCCTAATTTGCTCTCTAGTCCAATTTCCTCATCTCCATGATTTTCATAAGGACCCTTGTCAACTATTTTCTAGATTTCATAATTTTGAGCCCTTATGAAAACTTGCGCGTGATTCTTCCAATAGGAGTCATCAGACCCATCAAAAAACGGTGGTCTATTAATGGAATGGCCCTCAGCTACAAATCCTCGAGAATCCATCAGTCAAAATAAGAGACAGTGAATGGGTAAGCAAATAGTTCAAGCAGTCAGAACACACAGATCAAACAGAGGCAATCAAATCAGTTCAGAAATAGATATTAACCCACTCCGATACCAATTGTAAGATCAAATTTAGAGTATGAACAGATCTAGAAGGGGGGGGGGGGGGTTGAATAGATCTATCACCAAAATATGCGGAAGCATAAACAATTCAAAGATCATTTCTATTTATGGATCCATTCAAGCAGAATCTATTACTGAACTGATGTGTGTTATGTGTGAAATGCGTGAATAAAATGTGTGAAGTAGTTGTACAAGTAGTGAGAGTGAAATCCTATGCAAACATCTAGCGCAGAGACAAGAAATCAAACCATTGCACAGAGGATTTTTAGGTGGTGCAGAAATCACTCTTGGGATTCCTACGTCCACCCCTCACACAGTGAGGCTTCACTACTCAAACCCGAGTACAACACACACCGAAGCACGAAGACTCGAAAACACCTTGAGCACGATGGCTCAACATACAACTAGAGCACGATGAATCCAACTTGAGCATGATAGCTCAACACACAAGTGTGAGTATGATGACTCACAAACTGAGCACAATGGCTCAAACACACAGTGAGTGCTACGACTCACAAACTACTGTGTGACGGCTCACAACACACCGTGCAACGACTAACACACTGAGCACTACAGCTCAAACATAAGCTAGATCAAAATCACATGAGATCAGATCCTCTAGCAATGATCTAATTCACAAACTCAATCGCACACAAAAATCTGCACAGAACTTCATGAATAGATATCACATACGGAAGTGAGATGAACGCTCAGGAAAATAATCAAAATAGGTTTGGGTTGGTTGTTTCTCAGTGAAGAACTCTTGCAGAAGCTTGAATTGAAGAGCCTTGAAAGAATTCGTTGGAGATCCTCTTCAATTTTTGATGCTCTGCTCCAGTGGCATCTGAATTACCGGTGCTTCTTCTTGTTCTGTTCTTTAGCTCGATTCTCCCTTTTCTTAGCACATCACAGCTTGGCCTTGATTACCATGTCCCTTTGGATGTAATTGCTAGAGGGCTGGAGGCTTGCAGGCTCTGAATTGCTCTCTTGGGCGCTTGCGGCTTAAGAATAGAGACAATTGCTTTTATAGCCTCCATGCAGTCCTTTTTTACGTGAAGGGAATGTGCACAGTAACTTAGAAAGCATCTTGGGCTGCCACGTGTCCAAAATGTCTTCATCATATTGCCACTTGCATGAAAGGGCAATTTTGTAATTATAGCATCTCTCATAATCACCTCAGAACGAAATCACAGCCATCAGATTCATCCTCTGCACAATTCTGGGTTTGCACAGAAAAAGAGAGTCGAGTCATTTTTCAAGACAGTCGACCTACTGACAAACATCAGTCCAAGGCGTACTGGTCAGAACACTAGTGTCGACCTGATCAATAGGTAGAGTCGATCTGATCAATAGACAGAGTCAACCTCCTGTGTATATCTCCAAAACGGGTTCATTGGATGGAACCTAGTGTCGACCACACTCTCTGCTAGAGTCGACCTGACTGGCAGCTTGTTCTTCAGGATCTTGCTGAGCAAACTTTGAGAGTCGACCTGTCTATTAGATAAAGTTGACCTGTTTGTGACTTTTTCTTCACGAGCTTGCTGGGCAATCTGGTAGAGTCAACTGTCTGTCAACTAGAGTCGACCTCTTTTGTAAAAACTCCATAAACCTGTGCAAATGAAGTGTAGACCATCAAGAACATGTTGTTTGAGTATTATTGTGATATATTCAATATGTCATTAATATGTCATCATCAAAATTAAAATATGAGTGATGCTCATGGTCATCATTAAGAGATTCTAATACACACTCAACACAACATGATCAAGGTGTGTCGACTCTTTGACCCTTATATGAAATGTGTCTGCCAGCGCATAAGTTTCAGGCACGTGGCCCGAGGCCCAATGATTGGGACTTTGGGTACACCTTACAAGGTTCTAGAAGATACCTCTTTTTGGCGGCAAAAGAATCTCTCAATTATTTGGGATTCTGTTGAGGGGCCACTTGAGAAGATTCTTGAAGCAGATCAAAAAGGCATGTGTCGTCCTCTGATGATAATATCACACATAGAAAGAAGAAGGGTGGTGATCCGAGAGCGAAAAATAAAAGAGAGAGCAGAGCTTGGCTTCAGAGAGTAGTGCAGGATTTGGAGTAGTCAACTCATAAAGAGGGATGCCGAAGTGTGTCTTCTTCACGTACGAAGACCTGCAGTTGAATAATTGAAGCATAACATTGGAATTCAACCTACTTCAGAGATAATTGATCTGTGTGCTCTGGCCAGAAGAGGAATTCAATGAGCTCATACCTGAAGGAGATGCAATTGGGAGTTCAAGGAGACATTTGACCAGATCCAAACTCCACCAAATAGTGTTTGCATATTTCTGCATTTCTTCATAAATCTCTCTACTTTGGTTTTTCCTATTTCTTCTCTACACCAATCTGCTTGGTTTTCTGTTCCAGTTGGAGTGCACGAATTGATCCTACACTTTGTGTGTAAGGATTGTAAGATTTGAAACAATCTTGAAGCTGTGATCACGGTCGTGAATCAACGGTCTGTAAGAAGCTGTGAATCAACAGTTGTGTGAGTGTTTCACACATTTGAGTTGTTAGAGAAGCCTCACTTGGTTTAGTGAGGGGTGGATGTAGGTGTCCACACTGGAGCTGAACCACCTTAAAAATTTTGCTTGCATTGTGTGGTTTGATGTTCACTAGCTAAATTATTTCATCTGATTTGATCATAGTCTCGAACTCTTATTTTTTAATTGGTCAATATCTATTCACCCCCCCCCCCCCCCCTAGATATTCATTCCATACACAACACGTGGTATCAGAGGTAGGCTCTCCATTCTTTTTGTTTAACAACCAGGAGAGATCTGTGTAAAATGGAGTCTAGTGGTTATATTGCAGAAGGTCATTCTGTTAATAGACCCCCTTATTTTGATCGAACTAACTATACATACTGGAATACTCGCATGCAGGTGTTTTTGTGAGCACAAGATCATCCAATTTGGAGGGTGGTGAGCAATGGACCGTGTCAGTTATCAGAAAATGAAGAGAAGTGGACTCCATAGGAAATAAAGAAGTCTAATCCAACCTGGAGTGCCATGAACATCACGCAGTGCTCACTTAATCCCATGGAATTTTCAAGGGTTTCATCATCTACCAGTGCAAAGGAAATTTGTAATCATCTGATGGTGATTTATGAAGGTACGTTGGAAGTAAAAGAAACAAAAGCTAACATGTTAGTTTCCGAATATGAAGTATTCAAAATGAAGCATGATGAAACAATTTCTAAGATGTATGGTAGATTAACTCTATTGAGAAATGGCTTAAAGAATCTAGGAAAGACTTATACAGAATAAGAACTTGTAAGAAAAATTCTTAGATCTTTAACTCCTGTTTGGCACACTAAGGCTTCTATAGTGGAAGAATAGAGAAATCTATCTACCACAACTGCTGATGAGTTAATTTGATACTTGATGACTTATGAGTTGGGTTTGAAGTGAGTTTAAGAAGATGTCAAGAAGAAGAAACCGCTTGCTCTCAAGGCAAGTCCCAGTATCAAAGAAGCTATTGAAGAGAGTGAGTCATCTACCTCTGAAGATGATTCAGGTGAGTTTGCTCTCATTACACAAAAATTCAGAAAATTCCTGAGAAAAGATGGTAAATGATTTTTGAAAAAGAAATCATAGGTAAATAGTTTTCAAAGGCTAAACAGTATGTGAATAAGAAATCTGATAGAATTGTATGTTATAATTGTAGGAAACCAGGACATGTGAAATCAGAATGTCCTGAACCTTTGAAGAAGGCACAACCCGAATCGACAAAAAATAAACAAAAGGCCATGGTTGGAACATGGAGTGAGAAGAAGATGATGGTGATGTAGAGAGCACAGAAGCTGAGGAATCACATACAAAAATCTGACTGATGGCAAGAGGAGAAGAAGGAGATGAAGAATAGGTAAATTCTCCATTCAAAGATTTTCTTTCAGTGATTGGGAACATGTATATTTTGAGCTGCTAGATCAATATGATGTGGTTAAAAAGGAAAACAAAGCTTAAAAGAAAATAAATCATATTGTTCATGATACCTCAATGGAAGAAAAGGAAAAAAGAATTTGTTCAAGAAATCACTGTTTTAAAAGAAACTGTTTGTAATTGGAAATCAACAATACTGAAAATGTCAAGGAGATGGCTCTTGCTGCTAAAAATACGATGCATTAAAAAGTGTGAACACTGAGATAAAGAAAGAATTGAAAATCTTCAGAAAGAGTACCAGAAGACAATAAGTTTTGGAAAAATTTTGTAAGTGGAAAAAACAACTTGGTAGCCTTGCTTGGAACTAAAATAAACTTCAACAAAGAAGGGTTGGGTTATAATCCTCCAAAGAAGAAATAAATAGGCTTGAAAACCATCACATTTGTTTCTACAAAAATTCAGAAACCTCCACATCTAGAAAACAATTTGATTAAAAGAAAACTCAAGGAAATGAAAAAAGAGAAACTATAAAATATTTTGAAATTGGAAAATCCAATAAAAAGAATAAGTCAATTGCTGAAATCAAACCAAGAAACATGCCTCTAGGGAACAAATCATGGAAATCACCTAATTGGGTAGGTCGACTCTATTCCTATGGTAGGTCGACACCTTCATACACGAAACAACATAACATGTCCAGGTGGACTCGTGGTAGGTCAACACTTTCATACACTAGACCACAAAGATTTCCAGGTGGACTCATTATAGGTCAACACCTTCTTACACCATACCACATAATATGTCTAGCTGGACTCATACAGGTCGACACTATCCATACAGAGTATCGACACACTCCTACAGCTTTGCTAGATCTGGTCAGTCTCAATATTCCAAGAGGATTAGCAGTCAGAATAATTCTTGGTTTCATCAAGGAAACACTGGTGAGAAGTCTGAAAGAAAATTCATGAAAATGAAAAGAAACAATGGTTCAAAAATTTCTGAAAATAACAGAAAAAATCAGAAACAACATGAAAACAGAAACACCATTAAACCCACAGTAAAAAGACAAGCTTGGATTCCGAAAAGCCTGTTAACCAATGTTCCTGAATTGGGTGATGTAAAGGGACTCAAATCTACTTGGGTTCCAAAGATTTTTCTTTGATTATGTTGCAGGTATGTCTTAAAGCCAATAACAACAAGTGCTACCTTGATAGTGGTTGTTTAACACATATGATAGGGGACAACGACAAATTCGGTCTATTGTCTGAGAAGAAAGCTGGTCATGTAACTTTTGGAGGAAACACAAAGTAAGATTATCAATTTAGGTAAGATTGGCAAAAATCCTTTAAACTCAATTGATGATGTACTTTTGGTGGAAGGATTAGAGTACATCCTTCTGAGCATAAGCTAACTCTATGACAAGGGTCACAAGGTAATTTTTGATTCTCTTGGTTGTACAATTTTTGAACCGAACTTAAATTGTGTGAAATTTTTTGGAAAAAGAATCAATATGTCTACATGGTTGACTTGGATGAATTTGAAAACACCAATCTTTATCTTACTGCCAAAATATGATCTTGCATGTTTATGGCATCGTAGACTAGGTCATGCTAGCAACAACATGTACATAAATTGGTAAAACAATATGGTGAAATGTTTGCCAAAAATTTCCTTCAAACAAAATTTTATAATCTGTGAAGCATACACACATGGTAAGCAAACAAGAAAATCTTTTAAAAGTAGATCTGAAAGTCAACCCTCCAAACCTTTTGAACTTATTCATATGGATCTGTTTTGTAACACCCCAAAATAATATTTATTGAAATTTGAGAAAAAGGTAAATTTTCTTATTTCTTAAACATAATCACTTTCATGAGATATAATTACCTTTAAATTAGGATTATTTTTATATTATTAGTATAGTTATAGTGTTGTCTATAGTGGTGTGCACTCCGACAGGGCGTCATTAGAATTCGGTAACAGAATTGAAATCGAAAAACACCATAATTCCCCAAAAAATGTGCTGATTCTAGAAACATAAATATTTTGAATTGTTGATGCACAAATATCAAGATTAAGTCGACACAATGATTTTGTCGGTAATTTTTACTAGATGAAAAATTAATTCAAAAAATTAAACTAAAATCACCATAATTTGTAAAAAAATCAATTAGCTTATGTTTGAAGTTTTAACTTGTTTTGACATCATTTAGATACAAAACAATTAGGTCAAAAGGGCCAGGAGAATCATCTCCCCATTTACATAACCCATTTTTTTTTGGAAATTCTTTGTTTACATGGCCTTGGCTACATAAGACATATAACTTGTATAAATGGGTTACACGTACCATATTCTGTGTTAGAGGGGTAAACCTCATGGTAAACATGGCTATGCTGTAAAAAAAGGAGTTTTTACGGCGGCAAGTTTTTCGCTACGTGCCATACATGCATAAAACCTGGTCATCTTTATATACCCTTCTTTGCCCCATCTCCTGCGATGTTACCCACCTGTTCATCATCCCATACTGTTGCCATACTACTTATAAC
>CM024755.1:139959533-140179470 GCA_014218235.1 Colocasia esculenta | reverse complement strand
TATATATATATATATATCATGTATGCATTTGTAGATACTTATGTACGTCGTTATATTGGTATACTTACGTATGCATGCGTATATTAGTTGCAAATATTGCTTGATTACATGTTCTAGTAGTGTGTACATCATATTACATATATGGCATGTAACTAATATATTGTAAGCATGGTTTTCTGCATGTTTTGAAGCCTTGGCCGAAGAGCAACTTGGCGTCAACATGGATGGACGTCCATGAGGATAAACGTCCATGTCGATGGATGCCAACCCCTGAATAACGGCCATGGATGTGGATGTCTACTTCTCTGATTTTCTGTGCGCAGCAGACCCGAAATTCTGGGGCAAGCTAGCTCACCGATTGGGGAGATGTCCCCAATGGCTCTCAGCCTCCCATCAGACCCTGCGTGAGATCCCATGCCTTTTCTTATAAAAACAACTCACCTTGCATCTTGGGAGAGCTCTCTTGGCTCTTGGCAAAGGGAAAACCCTAGCTGTGAGAAGAAGAGAGCAAAACTGAACTTTGTGAGCTTGGATTCGGCGATCAGAGGCTTCTTCCGGCGATCCACTACAACTGGAAGGGAGATTGGGCATAGGGGAAGGCTTCCCCGACCTTGGACTGGAGGCTACATCATCTTAGAACCCGGAACAAGAGGATCTTGGAGGCTTCCTGGCACTACCCAAGGAGAGCTTCAACAGCCATTTAAACCCCTTTGGAGATTTTTCTAAAGGCAAGTAACCCATCCACCTTGTCCATGTGTATGTCCGTAGGTCATATGTACTTTTCTCAGATTTAAATCGTGTACTGTAACCTCACATTTCTCCTATCTTTGGAGCTCATCTGTGTTTCTGCACAGACAGGAGCTTAACGGCATGGTTCCTTGCCGTTAAGATCTCTAGTTTGCGGAGACGATGCTGCCGTTAACCCCTTTGAACGACTAGCCTTTGTCGTTTAGTTCTTCAGGACAGAACAGTGAGCTGTTCTTCCTTATATGATTAAATTCTAAGTTTTTCGAGAGGATATATTGTAAATGTCATATGCTATGTATTATGAATGGTGGAATGCGTTGTGAGATTTTATGAATTTCTGTAAATAGTATGAATGGTTACATTATGAAAATGCATATTAGATGAGACCTTGGTTGTGTTAGTCTACTGTTCACATGATTCGTGAGGAATTTGAATGCCATAATTTTTATAGACCATGTGTATGAATGTCATCTATGCTCTGCAAAATTGGAAATTTTCCATGATCATGTGGTTTTTACAATTTCAGTACTGAAATAGAAAGCATGTGTAGATTCTTGTAAAAATCACAGTAAATTATATGATGTGAGATAAATTCGGGGAAAATTTATGTGATAATGTGCATGTTAGTATATGTCTGTAAACTGTCAAATCCGACATTTATGCTGTGCTTCCATGATAACCGAATTATTAACAGCGTGTGAATGAGTATTCCCTTTTCTGTAAATTCTGTGTAGTTTATAAAATATGAAAAATTGTATGTGTGGTCAGGAACCTGTAATAAGTGTGTGGTTAAATTTTCATGGGATTTGGATAATAGTAGAGTATATCGTGAAATTTCCATGTGAAAATGAGTTATTAATGCATGATATTATGATTAGGGTTTGATTATGTGTTTTCAACCTGATTAGAGTAAATTACTGAGTGGTTAAACTCTGTCAAACAGTATACCATGATTTAGGAAAATAGAGCCATGTGCATGAATGAGAAAATGTAAGTCATGTGAAACATGTGTGTTTAAAACGGAATGTGTAAAATGTGCCGTGTGTGACATTCCTTCCATAGAGGGCTGTGGAACTGTACCATGGAAAAGTCCCCACGGGAAGTTCAAAATATGTTAAATCCTATGGGCATTAGGATGAAATCTTAGTGGTGGACAAGTACCACTGGTTAGGGTGGAGAGTACTTCTCTCGGTCTGCACAGTACCAAGAGCTGTCACTGTGTTGTCTAGGTGGCGTCTATGTGTATGTGATGTGAATGTGTCCTTCTAGTGGTAGTTTGGACTATGTGTCATGGCATCTAAATGTGAAATATGTGAATGTGTATATGTGCAAATTGTGTAGTGTGAACATGTGTATATGTGTAATGTGTAAAAGTGAACAATGAGAATGTGCAAATGTGTGAACCCCATGTGTTAGAATGTGAAATTGTGATTTATGATATGAAAATGTGAGATTCATGTCAAAACAACAACCTTAATGTGTTTATAAGAATGTTTTACATGTGCAAAATTATGTAGAATCCATGTTAGGAGCATTTCCTTTTATGTGTGTGAAAATCCCATGCTGAATTGCTATCATGTTGTAGCTTAAATTGTGAATGCAGCTCTCATGTGGATAGATAAGTAGAAAGCATGCGGTAGGTATTTTATTTTGGAATGACATAAACCGCGTATCATGTGTTGTGAATTATGTAGAAATATCATGACAGGTTGTTTCTTATCATTGTTTCAACCATGCTATATGTTTTGATGTAATGAAATTGAATGTAGGACTTACTTGTGATGTATGCATGTATGTTGTGAATTGAGTTTATTTGCTGAGTCTTTTAGACTCACTCTTGCTTCGGCGTACAGGTTTAGTAGGTGATCCTACATCTTTGGAGGAGACCGTTGAGAGCGACTCCGAGCGTGGAGAGTAGCTTGGTGGAGTCACCGTTGTAGCATTTTGTGCTTTCATAGTATGTAATTGAGGCATTGTAATTGAAACATTATGAAATTGTGGACAAGCTTTGTAATTTGGAATTAGTATTTTATTATGTGGACTTTAGATCTTTAAATTGTTATATGAATCATGCATGTTTAATGTGGATGATGAAATGAAATGACAAGTAGTTCTTTTACTTCCGCTACTCTGTATTTGTATTTATGAACATCTCAATCATGTGTGTTAGTGCTTGGTAAATGACCCACTGTGACGAGACTCACTATACCGACGTAGATTGGTATAATCGTACCGTTATAAGGAGGGTCGTCGCAGAGATTGGTATCAGAGCGACTTGGTTGAGACTGTACATAAATATCTGAGTCATCATCTTCATTGGATGCTAAATCTTTATAGAGTTGTCCACATGTGTAGAAATGATTAATAATGAATGGAAATAATAATAAGTGGTTAGGAAATTAAATAACGTAGTTCCAATAGTGGCTGAAATTTATTGCAGCTTATGGCTTCACGCGGTAGGCGTGGTGGTGTTCTACTCGCGATGACGAGCAGAGGAGAGATAAGTCTAGGCGTGCGGAGCAGACTGAGCAGCAGGTCCCGGAACCTTAGGGTCCTATACTTCCCCCACCGCCGCCAGTGGATTATGGAGTGTTCATGCAGGGTCTAGTGCAGGCCATGCAGACGCAGGCGCACACCCAGGCTACACTCCAGGCTCAGATGGAGGCTCAGGTTGGAATAATAAAAATAAAGAGTAGTTTGTTTTATTTAATTTCATGATGTTGTGTTGAATATGCATTGCTTGTTGTCTGTTGTAGCAGGCCGAGCTTCCAGTTCCCCAGGCTCAGGACCATGGTGGACCCTCCATCATGGAAAGATTCAAGAGGATGTTGCCACCCTCTTTTAAGGGGGAGAGCGACCCATTACTAGCTGAGAGCTGGATGAGGGAGATCGAGAAGATCTTCCGGGCTATTAGGTGTGCGGACGATGATAAGGTTACTTTGGCCACCTATATGCTACAGGTGTGTGCTAGTTTTATTTGTTTATATCCCCTGTTAAGTTGAAGTTGTTTAGTTGGTGCTTATGAAGGTTATGTTGCAGGAGAGAGCTGATGTGTGGTGGGCTTCATTACTGCGTACCTGGTTCGAGGACGGCGCTATTGAGGTTGCTTGGGACGAGTTCGTGAGGCTCCTTCGGGCCAAGTTCGTCCCCGAGCATATTCAGGACAGGATGGAGCAGGAGTTCCTTTCCTTGACTCAGGGCTCCAAAACTGTGCTCGAGTGTGAGGCCAAGTTTGCTGAGTTACCTAAGTATGCACCTCACATAGTAGCTGATGAGCGCAGGAAGGCAAAGAAGTTTGTGATGGGCCTTAAGCCATCACTGACGAGACTAGTGGCGTTCAATCATCGCACCTTGGACGAGGCCCTTAGCGCTGCTTGTATGCAGGAGGGTGAAATAGAGCAGTACCTCGAGGAGAAGAAAGCTTTGCAGAAGAGACCTGTGGCCCCTTTCCAGCGGCAGGATAAGAAGAAGGCAACGTGCCAGACACCGCAGCATCCAGTGGCAGCCAGCAGTACTCAAGTACCTTCTTAACGTTCCCCTAGTGTGAAGAAGGAGTGTCCCCATTGCAGGAAGACACACGGTGGTTCGGAGTGTTGGATGGTAGCGGGAAAATGCTTAAAGTGCGGGAGCAGCGACCACAAGATCAAGGATTGTCCGAGACTTCAACAGGGAGTCCAGTGCGGAGCGCCAGCCCCAGCAGCGGTAGCAGCAGAAGCGCAGCTACAGGAAGACCAGGAAGGCCTTCGAGCCCCAGTTCGAATGTTTTCCCTAGCACGAGAGGATGCCGAGCAGGCGGAGCATGTCACCGAAGGTATAGTTTTACTTCTAGGTGTGCACGCTCGGGTTTTGTTCGATACGGGTGCCACTCACTCGTTCATCTCCGAGCGTTTCGCTAGGCAGTTAGCTCTAGAGGCAGGCGTAGAGTCAGAGGATTTAGAAGTCCCGCTATCTATACACACACCTACGGGTACAATATCGACTGGGAAGTGTATTCCGTCGTTACCTGTGTGCATTGAAGATAGAGTCCTAGAAGGGTGTTTCTTCTTGCTAAAGATGAAGGTCTTTGATGCTATTCTTGGTCTGGATTGGCTAGAGGAGCACTATGCATTAGTAGATTGTCGTGGGAAGAAGATTGTTTTCCGCATTCCTGGTGAGGATGAGTTCCCTCATATCTTGCCAAGGAACTTGGCAAGAAAGTTAGTCATCTGTGCCATGAAGGTGATGCGCATGGTAAACAAGGGTTGTGACGCTTTTCTTGCCAGCGTAGTGTTAGTACCCAGGCTGTTGAGTCACCTACTCTTGCAGAGATCGAGGTAGTGCAGGATTTTCTAGACGTCTTTCCCGATGATTTGTCTGGATTGCCACCGGATAGAGAGATAGAGTTCAACATAGAGTTGCTTCCGGGCACCTCTCCTATCTCGAAGGCTCCATATCGGAGGGCACCTGCAGAGTTAGCCGAGTTAAGGAGGTAGTTGCAAGAATTGCTAGATAAGGGATTTATTCGCCCTAGTGTTTCCCCTTGGGGCGCACCTGTCTTATTCAAAGAAGAAGGATGGATCACTTAGGTTATGCATCGATTATATGAAGCTAAACCAAGTGATAGTGAAGAACAGGTATCCCTTACCTAGTATTGATGATTTGTTTGACCAGCTGCAAAATGCATCAGTCTTTTCTAAGATCGATTTGCGATCTGGTTATCATCAGTTGAGGATCAGGACCGAGGATGTGTCAAGACGACATTCAGATCCTGTTATGGACATTATGAGTTTTTGGTTCTTCCTTTCGGATTGACCAACGCCCCTGCAGCGTTCATGGATCTCATGAACAGGGTGTTTAGGCCATATTTAGATAGCTTTGTTGTAGTGTTTGTTGATGATGTGCTGGTCTACTCTCCGGATGAGGCCACACACCGACAGTGTTTGAGGGTAGTATTAGAGGTTCTCCGTGAGCACAAGCTGTATGCAAGATTCAGCAAGTGCGATTTTTGGTTGCGTGAGGTTCATTTTCTTGGGCATGTTATCTCCGGTGCTGGCGTAGCAGTTGATCCAGAAAAGGTCCAGACAGTTATGAATTGGGAGACCCCCAAGACCCCTTTGGAGATTCGTAGTTTTCTGGGTTTGGCTGGTTACTATCGGCGATTCATTGAGGGATTTTCATCCATCGCCGCCCCATTGACTTAGCTTACCAAAAAGGGGTGAAGTTTGTGTGGTCCGAGACATGTGAGAGTAGCTTTCAATTATTGAATGCTAAACATACTTCCGCTCCAGTATTGGTATTACCTAGTGGTGCTGATGGTTTTGTCATTTATACCGATGCATCTCGGATTGGGTTAGGTTGTGTACTAATGCAGCAAGGAAGGGTAGTGGCGTATGCTTCTCGCCAATTGAAGGAGCATGAGCGTAACTATCCGACTGATGATATGGAGCTTGCGACAGTGGTTCATGCACTAAATTTCTGGAGGCACTATCTTTATAGTGTCAGATTTGAGGTGTTCACTGACCATAAGAGCTTGAGGTATCACTTCTCCCAGAAAGAACTAAACCTACGGCAGAGCAGATGGATTGAGTTCCTCAATGACTACGACTTCGATCTTCAATATCATCATGGAAAGGTGAATGTCGTAACAGATGCTCTTAGTAGGAGGAGGTCTTCGCTCCAGCAGGATTGGAAGATGTTGGAGGATGCGGCGTGTTTGATGGCCGAGTTAGAGCCCTTATGTCAAGCTTTTGTTCCTCAGTTATCCCTTAGGTCTTCGGTGTTGGATGAGGTGATCGAGCAACAGAAATCCAACCCTAGACTCCAAGAGTTAGTGGGCAAGGCAGGCATCGCTCGTGATGAGGATGGTGTGATTAGATTCCACCACCGAGTGTGTGTTCCTACTATTGTAGATGTCCGTGAGCATGTATTAGCAGAGGCTCATAGGTCGAGATTCCCTATTCATCTGGGAAACACCAAGATGTACCAAGATTTGAAGAGGTCCTTTTGGTGGTCTGGCATGAAGAGGGATGTAGCAGAATATGTATCCCGTGTTTAGTGTGCCAGCAAGTGAAGGCCGAGCGGCAGGGACCATCTGGTCTTATGCAGAAGATGGAGATCCCAGTTTGGAAGTGGGAAGCTGTCACTATGGATTTTGTTTTGGGTTTGCCTCGATCTAGACGGGGCAATGACTAGATTTGGGTAGTCGTAGATAGATTCTCGAAGACTGCGCATTTCTTGCCTATGAAGAAAAAGTAGTCGGTTGAGAGTTTGGCTAGATTGTATGTCAGTAGCATTATTAGATTGCATGGTGTGCTGAAGTCGATCATTTCAGATCGAGATCTGAGATTTACTTCGAGGATGTGGAAGGGTCTTCAGGATGCTTTAGGTTTGGAGCTGAAGCTCAGTTCGGTGTTTCATCCCCAGACAGATGGACAGTCTGAGAGGACTATCCAGACGCTCGAGGATATGTTGAGGGTGCGTGTGTTGGATTGGAAGGATGATTGGGAGCGTCATCTACCGCTAGTTGAGTTCGCATACAACAACAACTTTCATGCGAGTATTGGTATGGCTCCATTTGAGGCGTTGTATGGAAGGCCTTGCAGATCTCCTTTATGTTGGGAGGAGACCGACGATAGGTAGTTGATCGGTCCGAAGTTAGTTCAGGAGACTTCGGATGAGATCGAGCTTATCAGGAAGAGGCTTGTTGCGGCGCAGGATAGGCAGAAGAGCTGTGCTGACAACAGAAGGAAGGATTTGGAGTTCGAAGTGGGTGAGCATGTCTTCTTGAAGATATCACCTACTCGAGGTGTTGTCAGGTTTGGCAGGCATAGTAAGTTGAGCTCTAGATTCATTGGCCCGTATAAGATTCTCAGACGATTGGGCAACGTGGCATATGAGCTAGCCCCCAGCTTTAGCTAGTGTTCATCATGTATTCCACATTTCTATGCTTAGGATGTATGTCCGAGATCCATCTCATGTGATTAATCATGAGCCAGTGGAGTTACAACCAGATCTGTCATATGTGGAGCAACTAGTAGTTATTCGTGACCGGAAGGTTCAGCATCTCCGGAACAAGAGGATTATGTCGTCCACATACACTTGAACAACAATGATGTGTGTGCGAACATTCTTTGTAAAGAGAGTTTGGTCTACTTTACCTCGTGAGTAGTTTTTGCTTACCATAAATTGGCATAGCCTGTCGTACCAAGCTCGGGGTCCCTGTTTCAAACCATAGAGAGCCTTGTGCAATTTATATACATGGTTTGGTTTGTCATGAAGTTCAAAGCCAGGTGGTTGAGAGACATAAACTTCCTCTTTGATGCAGCCATTTAAGAAATCAGTTTTAACATCCATTTGATATAGTTTGAACTTGTTTGAACATGCATAAGCTAACAAGATTCTGACTGCTTCTAGTCTAGCTACAGGTGCAAAAGATTCTTCAAAATCCGCACCAAATTCCTGATTATAACCCTTTGCAACCAGTCTAGCCTTGTTTCTCACCACCTTTCCCTCTTCATTTAGTTTATTCCTAAAGACCCATCTTGTCCCAATTAAGAAATTTCGGGGGTTCTAGGAACTAAACTCCAGACATTGTTTCTTTGAAATTGGCCTAGCTCCTCATGCATAGCATCAATCCACAAATTTTCGTTCAAGGCTTCTTCAACATTTTTAGGCTCCACTTGAGAGACAAAGGCTAAATGATCCTGTTCAACTATTTGATGAACTTGAGACCTACTTTGAACTGAATCATTTATGTTACCTATGACATTCTCAAGTGGATGTGCTTTAGAGTACCTCACATTAGTGATTGTCGAAGGACCGGGTTGATCTTGCACTTGAGGAGACTATTCTGGAGGAGGGGTGGCTGGAGGACTTTCATGGTGTGGTTCATCCTCGTGTTGTGGATCTTGTGCAGGTACTTCATCTTCATTTCTGAACAGATGTCCGTCATCTTCATCATTGTACCTGCGTAGATAGCCACTGTTTTTTTTTTTGAACTGACTTAGAGATTGTATTTGGTTTGCTTTGCAGTTCTTCATGTGTTGTATCTTCAGTTTCATCTTGAAACCTGTAAGGATTAGAACTGTTAGATTTGGTTTGAGATTCATCAAATACAACATGTGGAGTTTCTTCCACTTTTCTGGTTTTAAGATTAAACACTCTATAAGCTCTAGAGTGTTCTGAGTATCCAAGAAAAATACCTTTGTCGCTTTTGGCTTCAAATTTGTCCAAATCAGTTTTATCATTGTTATGTATGAACACCTTTGAACCAAAACTCAGAAGTATCCAAGAGATGGTTTCTTACCTTTTAGAAGCTCATAGGACGTTTTCTTGAATACCGGTCTTACCATGACTCGATTAAGAGTGTAGCATGACGTGTTTACCGCTTCTGCCCAAAAGGTTCTTGCAAGTTGAGTTTCGACCAGAAGCGTACGAGCCATCTCCACCAAAGTTCTATTCTTCCTCTCCACAACCCCGTTTTGTTCTGGAGTTCTTGGGGAGGAGAACAAGTGTTCTATTCCTTGGTTCCTACAGAAATCAGTGAAGGAGTTGTTATCAAATTCTCCCCCGTGATCAGTGCGGATGGAGCATATCTTGTGGATATTTCCATGCTCAATTTTATTGAAGAATTCTTCAAAGACATTAATTGCATCATTCTTATGAGCCAGAAATTTCACCCAAGTGAACCTAGAAAAATCATCTACAATGACAAAGCCATACCGTTTGCCATTGAGACTCAGTGTTCTAGTAGGTCCAAATAGGTCCATGTGCAACAGTTCAAAAGCTTTGGAAGTACATACCGGTGCTTTCAATTTGAAGGCTTTTCGGTCTGTTTTCCCTGTGCACATGCATCACAAAAATTTTCATTTTTATTGAATGGGATTTCAGGAAGTCCACTTACCAGTTTGAGCCTCATGATCTTGTGCAAAACATTGTAACTCGCATGACCAAGCCTACGATGCCATAATGTAAGCTCATCCTGTTTATTTGCTACAAGACATAAATCATTATTTTCTGGATCATCTAAATCAACCATGTAGATGTTATTCATTCTTTTTCCAGAAAATTTGAGACTTCATGTTTCCTTATCAAGAATTTGACATGAATTTGATTCAAAGACAATTTTATGGCCCTTATCACACAATTGACTTATGCTAAGCAGATTGTGATGAAGACCATCAACTAATAGTACATTATCTATTGAGTTGGAGGCAAACTTACCTACCTTACCTGAGCCGATGATCTGGCCTTTGTTGTTACCTCCAAAGACAACGTGACCTCCGTCTTTTTCCACGAGCAAACTGAATTTTTCTTTATCGCCCGTCATATGCCTCGAGCAGCCACTATCCAGGTGCCATTTATTTTGATTGTGAGCTGTTAGGCATTCCTGCACATGTGAATTAGACAAGAGGTTTTGGTACCCAAATTACTTTGGGTGTCGTTTTATCATTTATGCCAAACAATAAATGCTTTGGAATCCAAATTTGTTTGAGTTTCTATTTTATTGGATTGTTCCAGCATTGTTTTTCATTGTGCCCAATCTTTTTACATATTTTACATGATGATGGCTTATGAACAACAGTGGGCTTTGGATTCTTAGGAGCATGTATAGGCATCTTACCCTTTTGTTGCCTAGTGAACTTAGCTTTAGGCACTTGTTGTTTTTCCTTGGGACATCCCTGTTTGGGGTTAGTAGCAAACTCCTTAAGCTTAGTTGGAACAAATTTGGTAGCCTTAGGTTCCTGGTTTTTACCCTTGGATTGATTTTTCCTTTTCTTTGAGGGATTTTGATTGCTAGAACTTGGGGTAGGATCAATGAAATCAGTCAACAGATTTTTGCCAATTTCCTTTGGCTTAGGATTTTGAAACACAATCCCATGTCTAGCAACAATCACATTGGATCCTAAGATTGCATCTAGATTTTGTTTGCTCTTGACAAAGCTAGATAGATCCTTTGATTTGCCATTTAACTCCTCTTCAGCTTTTTCCAATTTCTCTTTTAGATTAGCATGCTCACTGTTTAGAGTTTCAAGAGAGTTCATTAGATCATCTTTCTCTTTTTGAACTTCTTGAAGCTTAATTTTCATGCTATCCATCTCTTCACTGTGTGTTTGTTCGTCTATTTTCAGAATGTCAATTACCTTATTCAGAGATTCAATTTCATCATTATTATCGGTTTCATGAACAAGGGAATTAACTCTCTTCTTGAGTGCTTTATTTTCTGATTTGAATTGACAGAATTTTTCAAAAAGGACAGTGTAAGCTTCTTCCCATTCAGTAGTAGAAAAAGATTCAAAGGAAGAGTTTACCTCATAGGAGTCATCACTCCTTGCCATAAGACAGTGAATCTCTTCATCTCCTGAGGTAGCTTGAATTTTTTCGTCATCGTCTTCATCACTCCATGTAGCCAGCATTGCTTTGGCTTTCTTGAAAACGAACTTGTCCTTTTTCAGTTTCTTCTTGAGCTCGGGGCACTCTCCTCTCATGTGTCCCTGCTTCTGGCACTCATAGCACACAACATCAGATTTTTTATTGAACGAATCAAACCTGTTGGTGCCCTTTTGGAAAGGTTTGGAGTTTCCTGAACCTCTTCTTTTGAATTTTAGGAACTTCTTAAATTGTCTAGTGAGCAAGGCCATTTCGTCATTCTCACTATCAGTGGAGGTTTCAGACTCAGAACCTTCCTGTTGGGCACTCTTTTGGAACCTGAAGATACTTTGTTGGAAGCCTTCAAGGCAATAGACTTCCTTGGATTCTCTTCAGTTTCTTTTCTTTTTACATTTAGTTCATAAGTCATGAGAGATCCAATCAATTCATCCACTTTCATTGTTGAAAGATTCTTGGAATCCTCGATGACAGTGACTTTGGTGTTCCAAGAGGATGGAAGAGACCGAAGTATCTTCCTCACCAAATCACTCTCTGAGTATTCCTTTTTAAGACCATTCAATCCATTTATAAGTACCATGAATCTAGCAAACATGTCAGAAATTGTCTCATCACGGTTCATCTTAAACATTTCATATTCTGAGACGAGCATGCTTACCTTGGATTCTCTCACCTCAGACGTACCTTCATATATCAACTCGAGCTTGTCCCACATCTCCTTAGCTGAGGTTCATGTGGAGACTCTTGAATACTCCTTTGGGTGAACTGCACACTGCATCATATTGAGGGCGCTCCAGTTGAGTGTCCCTTTGGCAATCTGGTCCTTGGTCCATGTATCTTCGTATTGAGGCAATCCATATGGTCCTGTTCTGACTATCTTCCACAATTCAAAGTTTTCTGCTCGTAGAAACACCTGCATGTGGTTTTTCCAATAGGGATAGTCAATGCCATCAAAGAAGGGTGGCCTGGTCACAGAGTGTCTCTCGGCCATATACCCCTTGGTAGATTCCATTTGACCGTGAATCTCCTGATCGTAAGATCAATAGATAAAGCAATAAATCGGAGAAACCACGGCTCTGATACCAATTGAAGGGTTGCGGAATTCCCAATATGGTAATCTAGAAGGGGGGTTGAATAGATTACTTTCTCTTAAAAACTATTATCACATTATTTTTCTTAAAGAACAGATTAACAAGACAATATCAAGATCTAAACTATGTGTAAATGAAGTAGAAACCTATCTAGCGTGTGATATGCAACTTGCCTATCAAACATCTATCGTAAAGACGATCAAACCACGAGACACGCAGATTTACGTGGTTTGGAGTACACAACAGTGTATCCTACGTCCACGACACACACACACACACAGAATAAATTGCTTATGAGCGAGTTCGGTGACTACAACTCACACACGCACGTGTTTTCTGATGTGCACCCACGATCAGAACAACACACACAAGTGGTCTCAAGCACAAGAGACACTTGAATCACACAAAAACACACACACGATGGATAAGAATTGTGAAACAGGAAGAGTTCACAGTATAGGAGTAAATCCTGATGTGGAACTCTTCTGAGAACATCTGGATGGAGTTCAAACTTCGGCTTGACTGCTTTGGATTGATGGAGAAGGTTGAATCCACGACGATCTATCTTCAGTACTGTAGAACCAACAGATCTTCCGGTCTCTGCACTGCAGATTGAAGCAGAGCAGCAGCAACTCTTTTCTCTTGGACTTGGCTTTAGGGTTTTTGGTTGTGGCTGCTTCTGTACGAGATTCTCTTCAAAAGGATGCTTATATAGTTGTGTTTTCATGTGGAGAGTCGTGGGACTTGAAAACACGATCTTGGATATGAAGGAAGGTTTCCGTATTTGAAGATCCTCTGCGTCTGTCGACAGGTATTGAGTATCTGTCGACAGATTGCAACAAATATGCAATAGACAGATTTCAGGTCACTCTGGCCTGTGGCATCTGTCGACAGGCGACACCTATCTGTCGACAGGCAGAGTCAGTTTTACCAAAACACAGAACTCTGGCATTTCTGTCTGTGACATCTGTCGACAGGTCTCTGAGCATCTGTTGACAGGTGCTCTTAGTACTTTTCTGTCTGATCACAACTGTGGCATCTTCGACATATGCCTTGGGTCTGTCGACAGGTACATGTATACACTGTACTTGTGATCAATTTCTCATGATTTGAGAAGGCTTGGTTATATGCACTTGTACCTACATGATAAAACATGTATAGTTAGGTATAATGAAGACATAGATAACTAAATATTGTATCATGTTAATTGACATGTATGAAACCTCAATTCAATTATTCATCATTCAAAAACATTGTTTGATTATCATTTAGAATGTGAATTTCCAGTAGAAATATGAACCCAACAAAGAAAATGAGAATTGATTGACTTTTCTCTTCAGATGTACTCCTTGTAGAAAGTCGAATTGTGAAGAGCTTGATCTCTAGAGGTTCCTGGACGATGCTCTGTAACTTGATCTTCAGGATCTTCCTCGAATTCTTCACAGAAGTCGGCTTCTACTTGCTCTGCCTCCTTGAGGTGCTTCTTCAACGATCGATCTCCCCTTCCCACACTTGAACAGATGAGAAATGGCTTCAGGAGACACCACGAGAGAAGGAGTAGGGAGATGAACTTTTCTTGTCGCCAAAACCAATCTCTGGAGGCTCTGAGAAGGTTCTTACTGATGGATGCCCAATAGGAGGGTATTTATACCCTAAAAGTCCAAGTGTACCCTTGGGGGTCGTGGGCACACGATCCAAGGCTAATCCAACAATTCCCTAGGGTGCCACGTGTCCAGGACAAAGTTTAAGTCACAGAGATTCCGGAGTGTGTCGACCTGCCCATGAGGTGTGTCGACACACTGTCCCAGACTGGCAAACAATTCCCTGGGAGAGGTCTCTAGTGTCGACCTGAGATGATCTCGTGTTGACCTGCTGTCCCAGACAGCAAAATAGGCCTTCTGGGAAAGCCATCTAGTGTCAACCTGATTCCATTTGGTGTCGACCTGAGATAGAAGCATGTTAACATATTTCTCTAGGATCTGTCACTAGTGTCGACCTGCCCTGGTCTAGTGTCGATACTAGTTGATCTTTTCTTCACATTTTTGCCTTTGCTCTAAGCCATTGTGTCGACACCATAGATGGTTGTGTCGACACTGCTTTGCAAGAAAATGTTTGTCCCTGAGAAAATAACACATAAATCATTAGTTAAAATATTATCATGAATATAAATGATAAATGTGCTTGGAAACATGCTTTTTGAATATTGTAATTTCAGGTGTGATGTATTTCACATGTTCCAATTTTATGCATTAAAATCACAACTGTCATCATTAAAATGTGAGGAGAAATGTATTATATTCACACTCAACCTAACAATCTCCCCCTTTTGATGATGGCAACATTAAATTCATATGGAAGTAAAAAGTTTCAATGAATTGAGATTTTAAGCATTTTCATTTCCTTTTATTCATACTTGTCAAGGACCTTTGAACATTTTTAGTGACATTTGAAAGTTGAACACATGAAAGACATAATGTTACTAAAGATAAGCTATTCTCACACAAAGGTCAAGCAGCTTGACAAGCATTCATCACATTCACATTCAATCAAATGATTTACAATCACATTCATTCAAAAGTTTTTTAGTCACATTGAAGGCACAAAGATTTATATTCTTTTCATTAAAGATGTGAGCATTACAGTCTTTCAAACAATCTTCTCCCCCTTTGACATCATCAAAAGAAATTACATTAATGGGGAGGAGGAGGAGGAGGAATGGGTAACAATATGGTCTCAATATCCGTTAGTCTCTTTTCCATTGAAGTTAGACTAAACTTCATTGAGCTTGGATAGTTGAGAGTCTTGTGTGCAAAAGATGTTCCATCCTCTCTGAATTCTCTGACATTGAAGCTTGAAGTGCACTGAACTCATTTGACACTGGCTGTGAAGATGAGGAGGAACCAGTTGACCAACCAGGCCTATTCAAAACTTTGAATTCCCTCTTAAGTGCAGACATCTCTTCATCAATATGAGCAGAGAGATTCTTCATGCTCTCCAATTCATCTACCAAATGTGCAAAGGATAGTCTTGTCTTTGAAATCTGAGAAAGTGTTTCCTTTGTATTGAAAACATCGGCTTGGGAATTTGTTAAAATTTCCTTAAGGACTGTCTCCAACTTCTCTTGATGTTCTTTAAGGTCCACTGAAGCATCTGCCAAGGTGCCAATGAGCCTGTTGAATCTTTGGGTTGCATGGTCAGAGGCTGCTTTCTGTTCAATGAATCTGACAGACACAGAATTCTCCAACCTCTGAATCCTCAATTCAAAATTTTCTGACATGGATTGAATGGAAGTGTTCAAAGCATCAAATTTATCATTCAAAAAGTGTATAGCTCTGGTGGAACAGAAGGTCCACCAAAGGAGGATGATGCATGAACTGGAGGTTGTGGAGAAAAGGATGGGATTTCAGTTTCATGGTTCATGGAGGAGGAGGGCTGAAGTTGAGGTGAATGAGAGGCAAGAAATGGTTCATCAACTTAAGTTGCTACATGAGGCTGATCCTCATTTATGGGAGGCTGGTCCTCATGAACTTGAGGCTATTCCTCTGTAGCTGGAGGTTGATCCTCTTGCACTGGAGGCTGTTCCTCTTGTACTGGAGGTTGTTCCTCTTGGACCATAGGGGCCTCTACTGTAGCTGGCCCTCTCCTCACTTGATCACCCACAATCCTAAAGCCCATAAATTTTTGAACATTTAAAGCAATAGATGTTGGACTTAGGAATCTTCTCAGACTTCTCATTCTCTAGAGACACACCAAAGTGTTTAAAACTGAAGTCAAATGGGCTGCATAAGGAAGTGATCTATGCAAATCTGCCTAGTGGTCTCAGAGATAATCTGGTACATAATGACATGAAGATTGACCTTTATGTCCTTGCTCATGCAGTAAAGCACAAATCTTTGAATGTCGGTGAGTCTGTCTCTCCCACCACCTTGAGGTGTTATGATAGTTGTAACATCCCATGTTACCCTGACCAGTCGCCCCTCCTTCAAGGATGGCGACATAGGGTATGTCGCCTTCTGAAGACGACATGAAGCATGTCGCCTTCCCGTTGGGAAGGCGACGGGCCCAATGTCGCCTTCTGTTGTGCTGCCAGCCGCATGCACTTTGTCATTTTGCTGTCTGAAGAGAGGTGACAGGTGTCTGCATCTGGCAGTAAGGAGGCGACAGATCCTTGTCGCCTTCTGGTGTCAGGCCTACATGGCTGACACGTGGCGATGTCGCAGGCCGACTTGACCATTGAGCAGGGGATAGCGACATTGTCTATGTCGCCTTCAGGTTTAGTGAAGGCGACGGGGCCCATGTCGCCTTCTCAGTTTCACTGGTTTAAGTGCCCAAGCCGTGAGCACAAGCCCCAGTTCGGCCTTCTCTCTGAGAAAACTCTTTTTTCCGGCGAACTAGAGCTTGGGAGCTCCGTGGAGCTGGGAGGAGCCTTCTTGGCTCTCTTGCGAGGTAGGTGATGTGGTCTTTGTGTTTTCCTTTACCTTGTGTTCTCTCTCTCTCATAGTTCTTCCTCTCTCTCTTGGCATGCATGGATGCTCTTCAAAGGAGAGGAGGTGCTCGGTTCGTGGGAGGAGGCTCGTGGATCGTCGGAGCTCGGAGGTGGAGGGTTGCTAGCCTACGAGAAGAGCCCTTGAGGTTGGATCTTCATCTCGAGGTAGGAACCCAAACCTTCCCCCTAGATCCACTTGCTAGCATCCTCACCCTCTTCCAGGCCTAGATCTACCATGCTAGGTTGTTTTCATGCCTTGTGTGATTGTGGTGATTGGTGGTTTCCCTTGCATGCAATGGGTTTGTCTTGAGGTTTGAGGGTTGTTCTCCATGATGAGTGAGATGCATGTGAGTGTAGCCTAGTTGCATGCTTGTTGGGGTTCCTTTGAGGGTGGTTTGAGCTCATTAGAGCTATGTTTAATGCCTACATGCTCCCCTCCCCACGGTTGTGGTTGTGGGTGGTTGAGGCCCTGAAGAAGGGAGCCTCGGTGTGTTGTGCACTGTGAAGGAGACACCTTTAGTGTCGCCATCAGGTGGCGACACATTGATGCGTCGCCTTCAGGAACTCCTGAAGGCGACAGCATCTATGTCGCCTTCTTAGTGGCGACATGGGGGCTGTAAGGCCCTCGAATTTCCATCGCATTATTTGTATTTGTGTGTGTATACTTGATCTTGTGTATGTATATACATATTTACGTACGTAGTGATTAGTACAAGTACGTGTGCATATGCTTATATTAGATATAAATAATGCATGTATTGAATGGTGATAGTATGGATACACTACCTCATACATATTGCATGTATATATGCATGCTATGCATGTTTTCTGCATATTTTAGAGTTCTGGACGAAGGCCATCTTGGCGTCAACCCCAGGCAGTTGAGGTGGTGTCAGCGTGCAGACATGGACGCCAACACTAATCCAGCCGTCCAGCGACATGGACGCCAATCTCTCTGGCCTGCATGCGCAGCAGAGCTACAAGCTTCTGAAACAAGAAAGCCAGCCATTGGGGGGCTGTCCCCAATGGCTCTGAAGGTTGTCAAGTCACCTGGTGAGTGGGAGAGAGACTCTCCTTATGTCTAAACCCGAAATGGCCTCTTCCCACTCCTCTCTTCACCCTTTCAAGAGGAGAAAAGAGAAAAGAAAAACCCTAGAGAGAAACGGAGAAAAAAACCCCACCTTTTCACCCAAAAACCCGGACTTCTGAAGCTTGAACCGGCGTTCCACTGCACTGGAGGCTAGAAGGATCATCGAGGAAGGCTTCCCCGACCTCGGCTTGCTGTGGATCTTGCTCAAGAACCCGGAGGAGAGCTCATTTGGAGGCTTCTTGGGACAACCCAAGGAGAGCTTCTCCGAGCCCTAGATCCCTTGTCAAAATTTTTAAAAGGCAAGTGACCTATCCATGATGTTCCCGTATGTGTCTAGGTCGTTTCTATTATTTTTATGGATTTTTCCTCGAGTCCTAGACCCTCCCATTCACCCAAGTTTGAGAGCTCAGGTCTGTGTTTCTGCATAGACCTGCATTGACGGCAAGGTCAATGAACGCCGATATCATGCTTGGCGTCCATCGACCATGCCGCTGACCATGAGTCAGCGGCCAAAGACCGCCGCCAAGTTCCTCTTGACAGAACAGTGAACTGTTCTGCCCTTCTTATACACTAATTTCGGTATGGTTTCCGTGATGAGGATATATGGTAACCCTATACTCTATGTACATTGTCAATTGTGGTGTGGTGGATGAGTGTGATGTATGATGGTGAATGTAGGAAATCTTATACTGTGAATGTGTAAGCATGAAATGTTGAAATTCTTGCCCATCCATGTTCCATGATTAGGATTAGTCTGAATGCCTTAGTTTTGTCAAAGCATGAAGATTTGTGGATCAGTATATGTATTCTCAATTTTGATAATTTTTCCATTGCTTGCATGAGTTGCAAATAAATTCAGTTCGGTAACTAGAAAGGCATGCAAGAACATTTGTGGTGATCGATTTGTGATTGTATGATTTAGGATAGTTCTGTATTCTTAGATCATGTATATGATAGTAATCTCTGTTAAAACAGCAAGTGGCAAAATCGCATGATATGTTAAATCCATGTAACTTAAGTTGTGAATAGCATGCTAAATAGGTGTTTCTTTACTGTAAATTCCATTTAGCTCAGAAAAATCTGAAAATTTGAGTGTAAGATCTAGAACCCGAAAATAGCATCTGGTTAAAATTTCAGGTCATTTGGACCAGTATATATGAGGTTATGTATTTTCCATGTGAATTATAGAAATCTACGTATGATATCGTAATGTGATTAGATAGTGCTTAAACCTAACTTGAATGGTGAAATTACTGTGTGTTAAGCTCCTAAAATCTGTAGTGCCATGTTAGGAAAAACAGAGATGTGCATGTGAGTGAGAAAGTGAATGAGATGAAAAGTGATATGTGTAAACCATGTGTAAAAATCGGTAAAATGTGTAAATGTGTAAATTGTGCCAAGTGTGACATTGCTTCCATAGAGGGCAGTGGAACTGTATCGGGGAAAAGTCCCCCTAAGAAAGTTCAGTGTGTTAGTGACCCTAAGGGCATTAGGGGGAAATCCTGGAGGGGACAAGTACCACTAGTTAGGGTGGAGACTTTTCTCCCGGTCTGCGCAGTCCAAGAGTCGCCATTGGATGCCTAGATGGCGTCTATGTGTAATGTGATGTGTATATGTTCTTCTTTGGTGGTTTGGACTATGTGTCACGGCACCTAAAATGTGTAATGTGAAATGTGTAATGTGTATGTGTCCATGTGTAAATGTGCAAGTGAACAATGTGAATGTGTATGTGTAAGTGTAACCATGTGAAAGAGAAAACTTGTGTAAAGAAATGTGAAATTCTAAATGTGAAAATATGTTGTTGAAATCCATGTGAGACAAATCTGAACCATGTGAAATCAGTAAATTCATGTTTTATTATCATGTGTATGTGTGCAAAAATGCCTAGAATCCATGTTAGGGATAATTAATGAGCACGTGTGCAAATAGCATGATTGATTGTTCGCATGATATGTTTTAAGCGATATTGTAGCTCTCATGTGTAGGTTTACAACCATTAAACCATGTGAAACCAGCAACTTAAAGCATGTAAAAATGTCTATGTATGTGTTTAAAAACATGTAGGATCCATGCTAGTCGTGTTTTCCTTTCATATATGCACAAGGTTCATGTTGGTAACTCTCATGTCTTGATCCTTAAAGACAAATTCTCATGAGTAAATTGAATAGAGAGCATGTGATAGGTAAAGTTTTATTCTTAGAAATCTGAAAGCATATTCCATGTATAAACTTGTAAAACTTTCATGATAGGTGGAAACCTTCAATGATTTGCATGCCATGTGTTGTAAATGTTGAATGTGCATGTAGAAACCCCTATGACTTATGCGTGTATGTTATGACTAGTGTTTCTTGCTAAGTCTTTGGACTCACTCCTTGTTTCGGCGTACAGGTGTAGTTGGTGACGTGGCACCTTTGGAGGAGACAGTGGAGACGGACTCCGAGCGCGGAGATTAGCTAGTTTTGGAGCTTCATTGTGATTTGTGTATTTCTCAGTATGTACTTTGAACATTGTATTAGAATTATCATGAAAAGAATGTATAAGTGTGGACATTATGTATTCTTATTTAAGCAATTTAAATTATGTGAACTTTTAGTTCCTTGTTGTTAATTTCAAACTTCATGTATGTTAAATGTGGATGATGAATGAATGGAGACAGTTGTCTTTTACTTCTGCTACTCTGTTGTATATTCTCGTGTATCTCAGCTGTATGTATCGTTTGGGTAAATGTCCCACTGTGGGACTCTCGCTATACCGATGTGGGTTGGTATAACCATACCGGTATAATGAGGGCCGTCATAGAGATTGGTATTAGAGAAACCGGTTGAGATTGCACATGAATATACCTAAGTCATCATCCCATTGCATGCTAAGTATGTCCACATGTGTAGAAAACGCTAATGAGAAGTGAAAGATAGATAATAAAATGGTTAGAAAACTTAGTAACCTAGCTCTAATGGTGGCTGAAATTTTATTACAGTCATGGCTTCGAGAGGTAGGCGTGGTGGAGCGTCGGCTCGTGAGGACGAGCCGCGACGTGCTGAGCAGGTGGAGCAACAGCCCCGGCACCGCGAGGTCCTGTACTTCCCCCACCGCCGCCTGTGGATTACGGAGTATTCATGCAAGGTCTGGTACAAGCCATGCAGATGCAGGCTCATACCCAAGCAGCACTCCAGGCCCAGTTGGAGGCCCAGGTAGAATAATGAAACAACTAGTAGTTTGCTATCTAAATTGCATGATATTGTGTTTATTGTGATTGTTATTGTTTAATGTGGCAGGCTCAGGCACCAGCTCAGGACCATGGTGGACCATCCATCATGGAGCGATTCAAGAGGATGACCCCACCCTCTTTTAAGGGGGAGAGTGATCCATTAATGGCAGAAAGCTGGTTGAGGGAGACGGAGAAAATCTTCTGAGCCATCAGGTGTCCTGATGAGGATAAGGTGACACTAGCCACCTACATGCTACAAGTAGACTTTTAATTTTGTATGCTAGTATGTTCTGCTTAATTTAGAAATTGTTTGTCACGTCCGAGAATTTCGCAGCGGATATTATTAATTAATTCGAGTCGATAATTCGAGACGTGGACAGTCGGCAAATAAGCCTCTAGCTAGCACGCACTAAATGTGTAACATCATAATAGGGCCCATATGTTGAACTCAATATGAATTGTATTCAAATCTCAACTTATTGTATTCAAAGTGGAAACTTTTACAGGACTAAGACTCAATAAACAAAAGTACATGATACTTCTCACTTCCTACTACATGTTCTAACTCTCAGAGCGAATTACTATAACTAGACTCATAGTTGGAACGCTCATCACTCGGACACATTCCCATCCTCGACTTGCTCTTCCTATTGAACTTCATAGTCACCTAGATGGGGTAAAAGTAGGGAATGAGCAAACTAGCCCAATAGGATTTATATCTCAATGTGCGGGCAATGATATAAGTGATAAGCAATTTAAGACTAGGCAAGTACGATGAATGATATGCAAGTACAAATAAAACTCGTTAAAACATGATATATAAAACAAGCTAGGAGAGAGATCATGATAGAACAAGATTGATGAATAAGATGACAAGAGAGAACTAGAAATAGATCACTTTGTACAAGCACGCAAGATATCATGTAAATTGTAATAAATGCAGGATGGCCATATCACGCAAGCAAGCAAGCAAGAATGTACGAGCACGATCAAGTAACACTAATCAGGCACGTAGACACTAATGTACATCGAGAAAAGATCCATCAAGAATGTACACTAGGACACGTTATATGGTATTGTATCTATCATTCAACACGCACGCACGATTTTCCCAGCGCAGATGCAACGCCAGTAATCATTATACCCCATGGTTAACAGTATATCTATGACTCGCCGTCATTGGGGCTAGATTGGAGCCGTTCGACACACGCCGTGCCTTCTCAGCATCTCACTTAAATTTTTAAATGTAGATACCCACAGTCATTTATAATGGCCATTGAGAGTTTCAATAAGTAAGCATGTGTAATGTCATGTTCATGATGATGAGGAGAACAAGTAATAAGTAATGGAACATGATTTCACGAGTACTATGGTCAAGAGATAAATTGGCAACATAACGGTACAATTTATACTTCGTTCAATCTTTACATTAATGGCTTCAGTCCAGTTTGTAAGTCTCACTCACGAGACAAGAAGAGAAAGGAAGTGCACGCTATCTCCAAGGAACTTCAATGGTACAACCAACTCGTCAGCCATGTGGGAATCCATGGTCAGAGGAGATTTACGGAGGCCTTGGTGAAAAGGTCGCTAGTCTACCGATTCGGAATGACCGGTAGAGAGTTTCCAATTTCCCAAGAAAGGCTACCTAATAGTGCTAGTGTGTAGGCGGTACGCGTGTCTCAATTCTCAAACCATCGGTCTCAAACTCGCAGGAAGCACTAGACAATAAAATATGGAATAAAACTATGCACTTTAACTCATCATGGTTTGCATGATTTTATGATAACCATTATCATTTAAACGTGGAAGAACAGTAGGAAGATTAAATCACAAGTAGCACGAATGGATCATAACATTAAGGAGCACTTAGAATAGCATTCAGTAATTAAAGCTTTTAAAGGGTTTAACACTTTTAAGTCATTAAATAACAATCATGTAATGATCAGACCTAAGACATGCAACTTACACAGTAAATATCATATTTAAACAGATTTGGTATATGAGGAAAACTATGCAGGAAAACACGTGGTTTCAGGTAAAATCCTGAGATCGCGACATATCCATATAAGGAAGGCGACGGGGTCGTCATATCAGGCAGGCAGAAGGCGACATGGGTACTGTCGCAACCAGAACGCGACAGAGGTACTGTCGCGACCCGACCTCGAATGCGACATATCGGGCCGTCGCGTTCACAGGGTCTGCGCCTGAGTCCGACATGGATCTGACATGCTCTTGGTTCAGACTACCATGATTTGACACAGGGTGAAATTCATGAAACACCTATATCTCTCTATATGCTGACCTTTAGACAAAACTCACAACATAGAAAATGTCGAGGATATCTATTGGAAGAACTTTTGTGTTGTGGGCTGGTCTGAATCGGTCTCTAATTGCATGAAATACATGAAGAACGTGGGAAAGCCCTAAACATGCATGACTTCTTGGCGAATTACATGTTAGACTTGTAACATGAGATATATTGATATTTGGACAAAAAGTCTAACATAAAAGATGACAAGGACAACTAGTATAAGAACTTTGTTGTTGGGGTTTTAACCTAATTCGGTATTGAACCTAGTGAAAAACATGAAGAAGTGGAAAGTTAAATGCAAACAGAAAATGCAGTATCATGCATGACTCTATTATGAAGTTTATAACTCTCTAAATAATGATATTTAAGCAAAAACTTTAACATCAAAGATGACCATATCGACTAATACAAGAACTTTCATGTTGGAGGCTTGACCTACTTCGGTCTTAAATCTCGAGAAAAATAGGAAGAACCTAAGGCTAACTGCAAACCCTAAAAACACAATATATGTATGACTCTCTTACGAGGTTCATAACTCTCTAACTAAAGACTTTTAGACAAAACTTGAACATGAAAATGATCGTGACTACAATTAAAAGAACTTTGATGTTGATGATTTAGTCTAATTCGCTCTCAAATCATGTGAATAATAAGAAGAACGGGAAAAGCTCTAACAGTGCGCGACTTTGGAAAAATGCTTATAATTCAAAATCTACTAAATGAAATTCGATGAAACCAGTGGGAAATGAAAGTTAACTTGATGCTCTACACATTGGTATAGGATATGTTAAGGTTTGGCCCAAGAAAACCTACCTTATGGGTTGAAGAAGTCTCGTTCTTCCAGAAAACCAGTGTTCAGACCACTTGGAGGAAAACACTTACTACTCCGGTATACTGCATGGAATTTGGGCATTCCACTGGGGTTAGAACGTAGACTTGACCATATTTCCAGGGGTATAGGCCTTGCAAGGTTTGGTTTAGGTTTGACTCACCTTGGGTCTACTTTAAGAGAGGGGTTTGTGCAGGTTGTAGCAGACTAGAAGGGGAAGAAGAACGGCTTCTTGTGGTCGTTCCACAGCTCCTAAGCCACCAAGAGCTCCTCCACACGACCCTAGCAAGTTCTAAATTCGTTCCTAGGGTTTGGGTGAAGAGTATTTAAGTAACCATGGTGTTTAGGAGTCCTATTATAACTAGGAAAAGAGGATTTCGGGATTGGCATGTTTGGTTTCCTATTTTTGATGATTCTCTCCCCTTTGAGTGTGTGAGACATTAGGAAATCTCCCCTCATAGTTAGGCACGAATTTGGGTTGCCATGAATGCATGATTGCATCCCAATTCAACTCTAATTGCTCTTTTTAATTTCAGCTTATTTATGGTTACGAATTTCTATGTATTTTCTAGCTTTATTTGATTTTTGGGCCAAATGTTGCCCATTGGCCCAATTATGATAATGGGTCATCAATATAATGTTGGAAGTCTCCCCAACACTTTTATTTAGTTTTTGATTGCGTCGTATTTCCGTGTTAACGGTTTTCATTAAAGGATATTATTTGAAATCTTTTATGATTTTTTTTAATTTCCTGACCTATTTAATGACTTATTCATGAATAATAGTTGCAATACTCTTAAACTTAGCCCAAATGATTTTTATTGAACCAAATTTCTTGATGGGTCATTAAAGATATTATTGAAATCCATTTATGATTTTTATTAATTTCCTGACATGTCCAAGTTGTGTGATAATGATATTTCGACTTATTCATGAATTACGATAATAAGTCGGAAACACTTTCAACATAGCTAATCCATTTTTCTTGTCACAAATTTCTTTGTGGTGGTAATTGTTAGTGGGTACTTATGAAGGTGGTTGCAGGAGAGAGTGGATGTATGGTGGTTCTCCCTACTTCGTACACGCTTTGAGGACGGAGCAGTAGACGTGACGTGGGACGCGTTCGTGAGGCTCTTCCGAGCCAAGTTCGTCCCAGAGCATATCCAGGACAAATGGAGCAGGAATTTCTCTCCCTGACGCAAGGCTCCATGACTGTGCTGGAATATGAGGCAAGGTTTTGAACTTTCTAAATATGCACCGCATATCGTAGAGGATGAGCGCAGGAAATGAAAGAGTTCGTGATGGGACTCAAAACATCACTGCGGACGAGACTCGTGGCGTTTGACCACCGCATGCTAGACGAGGCCCTCAGCGCTGCCTGCAGACAGGAGGGAGAAATGGAACAATATCTGGAGGAGAAGAAGGCTTCGCAGAAGAGGCGGCAACGTCATTCCAGCGGCAGGATAAAAGGAAAATGGTGTACCAGACACCGCAGAAACCATGACAGTCAACAACTCTTAGGTACCTACTTCCCCCCTGGTGCGAAGAAAGAGTGTCCCCATTGTGGGAAGATACATGGTGGGTCCGAGTGTTGGTTGGTAGCGGGTAGATGCTTGAAGTGTGGGAGCAGCGACCACAATCAAGGACTGCCCAAGACTTCAGCAGGGAGCTCAGCGTGGAGCGCCAATACCACAGTAGCGGCAGCCGCACCAGCTACGGGAAGACCAGGAAGGCCTCGAGCCCCAGCTCGAGTGTTTGCTTTAGCTCGCGAGGACGCCGAGCAGCGGAGCATGTCACCGAAGGTACGGTTTTGCTTTTCGGTGTGCACGCTCGGGTTTTGTTTGATACGGGTGCTACTCACTCGTCATTTCCGAGCGGTTCGCTAGGCAGTTAGCCCTAGAGTCAGCATAGAGTCTGAGGAGTTAGAGGTTCCTTTGTCTGTGCACACCCCTGCGGGTACGGTATCGACTAGGAAGTGCATTCCGTCGTTACTTGTGTGCATTGAGGATAGATTCCTAGATGGGTGTTTCTTCTTGCTAAAGATGAAGGACTATGATTTCATTCTTGGTCTGGATTGGCTAGGAGCACTATGCGTTAGTGGATTGTCGTAGGAAGAAGATTGTTTTCCGCATTCCTGGTGAGGACGATTCTCTCATCCCTTGCCAAAGAACTTAGCGGAAAGTTAGTTATCTCTGCCATGAGTTATCTCTGGCGATGCACATGGTGAACAAGGGTTGTGACGCATTTCTTGCCAGCGTTATGCTAGTACCCGATGCTGGTTCGTCACTGACTCTTGCAGAGATCGTTGTGGTGCAGGAATTTCCAAATGTCTTTCCCGATTACTTGTCTGGATTGCCACCGATAGGGAGATAGAGTTCACTATAGAGTTGCTTCCAGGCACCTCTCCTATCTCGAAGGCCCCATATCGGATGGCCCCTGCAGATTAGCCGAGTTGAGGAAGCAATTGCAAGAATTGCTTGATAAGGGATTTATTCGCCCTAGTGTTTCCCCGTTGGGGCGCACCTGTATTATTCGTCAAGAAGAAAGACGGGTCACTTCGGTTGTGCATTGATTACAGAAAGCTAAACCAAGTGACTGTGAAGAACAGGTATCCCTTACCTCGGATCGATGATCTATTTGACCAGTTGCAGGATGCATCAATCTTCTCTAAGATTGACTTGCGATCTGGTTATCATCAGTTGAGGATTAGGAGTGAGGATGTGTCCAAGATGGCATTTAGATCCCGTTATGGACATTATGAGTTTTTGTTCCTTCCCTTCGGATTGACCAACGCCCCTGCAGCATTCATCGATCTCATGAACCGGTGTTTAGTCCGTATTTAGATAGCTTTGTTGTTGTGTTTATTGATGACGTGTTGGTCTATTCTCCGGATGAGGCCACGCACCGTCAGCATTTGAGGTTAGTCTTAGAGGTTCTCCGTGAGCACAAGCTGTACGCGATGTTCAGCAAGTGCGAGTTCTGGTTGCGCGAGGTTCACTTTCTCGGGCATGTCATCTCCGGTGCTGGTGTTGCAGTTGATCCAGCAAAGGTCCAGGCAGTTATGGATTGGGAGATTCCCTAGACTCCTCGGAGATTCGTAGTTTCATTGGGTTAGCTGGTTATTATCGGCGATTCATTGAGGGTTTCTCATCCATGCCGCCCCTTTCACAAAGCTGACCCGGAAAGGTGAAAAGTTCGTATGGTCTGAGGCATGTGAGCGTAGCTTTCAGCTACTGAAGGGTAAGCTTACTTCTGCTCTGGTATTGGTATTGCCTAGTGGTCTAGAGGGCTTTGCCATTTATACGGACGCATCTCAGATTGGTTTAGGCTATGTACTCATGCAGCGAGAGAGGGTAGTGGCTTATGCTTCTCGTCAGTTGAAGGAGCATGAGAGGAACTATCCGACTCATGATTTGGAGCTCGCAACAGTGGTTCATGCACTAAAGATCTGGAGGCACAATCTTTATGGTGTCAGGTTTGAGGTGTTTACTGACCACAAGAGCTTGAAGTATCTTTTCTCCCAAAAGGAATTAAACCTGAGGCAGAGGAGATGGATTGAGTTCTTGAAGGACTATGACTTCGACCTTCAGTATCATCCTGGAAAGGAAATGTCGTAGCAGATGCTCTTAGTAGAAAGAGGTCTTCGCTCCAGCAGGATTGGAAGATGTTGGAGGATGCAGCGTGCTCTATGACCGAGTTAGAGCCATCGCTGTGTCAGCCTTTTGTAGCTCAGCTATCCCTTAGATCCTCAGTCTTGGATGAGGTGATTGAGCAGCAGAAAGCCGACCCTAGATTGTTAGAGTTAGTGGGTAAGGCGGGCATTGCTCGTTATGAGGACGGTGTGATTAGATTTCAGCACCGTGTTTGTGTCCCTGATGTAGTAGATGTCCGTGAGCATGTGTTAGCGGAGGCTCATAGATCGCGATTCTCTATTCATCGGGTAACACTAAAATGTATCAAGACCTGAAGAGATCATTTTGGTGGTCCGGCATGAAGATAGATGTTGCGGATTATGTGTCTAGATGTCTAGTATGTCAGCAAGTGAAAGCCGAGCGGCAGCGACCATCCGGCCTTATACAGAGGATGGATATCCCCGTATGGAAGTGGGAAGCTGTCACTATGGACTTCGCATCAGGTTTGCCTCGATCTAGAAGGGGCAATGACTCGATTTGGGTAGTTGTAGATAGATTCTCAAAGACTGCTCATTTCTTGCCTATGAAGAAGAAGCAGTGAGTAGAGAGTTTGGCTAGATTGTATGTTAGTGGTATCATTAGATTGCATGGTGTGCCGAAGTCGATCATTTCGGATCGAGATCCGAGATTTACTTCGAGACTATGGGAGGGTCTTCAGGATGCGTTAGGTTCGGAGCTTAAGCTCAGTTTGGCGTTTCATCCCCAAACCGATGGACAGTCCGAGAGGACTATCCAGACGCTCGAGGATATGTTGAGAGCGTGTGTTCTGGATTGAAAGGATGATTGGGAGCGTCATTTACCTCTTGTGGAGTTCGCATACAACACAGCTTTCATGCTAGTATTGGTATGGCTCCATTCAAGGCATTGTATGGTAGGCCCTGCAGATCTCCTTTATGTTGGGAGGAGACTGGTGATAGGCAATTGACCGACCAGAGTTAGTTAAGGAAACTTCGGATAAGATCCATCTTATCAGGAAAGGCTCGTTGCGGCACAGGATAGGCAGAAGAGTTATGCCGACAACAGGAGAAAGGATTTGGAGTTTGAGGTTGGCGATCTTGTCTTCTTGAAGATATCGCCTACTCGAGGTGTTGTCAGATTTGGCAGGCATAGCAAGCTAAGCCCTAGATTCATTGGCCCATATGAGATTCTCAGACGTTTGGGCAGCGTGGCGTATGAGCTAGCTTTACCCCCAGCTTTGGCTAGCGTTCACCCTGTATTCCATGTATCTATGCTCAGGAGGTATGTCCGAGATCCGTCTCATGTGATTAGTCATGAGCCAGTGGAGATCCAGCCACATCTTTCGTATGTCGAGCAACCAGTAGCCATTCTTGACCGGAAGGTTCAGCATCTCCGGAACAAGAGTATTGCGTCGGTGAAAGTTCAATGGTGGAACTTCTCACGCGAGGAGGCTACGTGGGAGCTTGAGCATGCGATGAAGAAGAAGTATCCCCTTTTGTTTGAGTAGTGTCGTTCTAACTTCGAGGACGAAGTTTCTTTAAGGGGGAGAGGGTGTAAGGCCCTCGAAATTTCGTCGCATTATTTGTATTTGTGTGTGTATACTTGTGCTTGTGTATGTATATACATATTTACGTACATAGTGATTAGAACAAGTACGTGTGCATATGCTTGTATTAGATATAAATAATGCATGTATTGAATGGTGATAGTATGGATACACTACCTTATACATATTGCATGATATTATGCATGGTATGCATATTTTCTGCATATTTAGAGTTCTAGCCGAAGGCCATCTTGGCGTCAATCCCAGGCCGTTGAGGTGGTGTCAGCGTCCAGAAATGGACGCCAACACTAATCCAGGTCCAGCGACATGGACGCCAATCTCTCTGGCCTGCATGCGTAGCAGAGCTGCAAGCTTCTGAAACAAGAAAGCCAGCCATTGGGGGCTGTCCCAACGGCTCTGAAGGCTGTCAAGTCACCTAGTGATTGGGAGAGAGACTCTCCTTATGTCTGAACCCGAAATGGCCTCTTCCCACTCCTCTCTTCACCCTTGCAAGAGGAGAAAAGAGAAAAGAAAAACCCTAGAGAGAAACTGAGAAAAAAACCCCACCTTTTCACCCAAAAACCCGGACTTCTGAAGCTTGAACTAGCGTTCCACTGCAACTGGAGGCTAGAAGGATCATCGAGGAAGGATTCCCCGACCTCGGCTTGCTATGGATCTCGCTCAAGAACCCGGAGGAGAGCTCATTTGGTGGCTTATTGGGACAGCCTAAGGAGAGCTTCTCCGAGCCCCAGATCCCTTGGTGAAATTTTTAAAAGGCAAGTGACCTATCCATGATGTTCCCGTATGTGTCTAGGTCGTTTCTATTATTTTTATGGATTTTTCCTCGAGTCCTAGACCCTCCCATTCACCCACGTTTGAGAGCTCGGGTTTCCCATTCACCCAAGTTTGAGAGCTCGGGTTTGTGTTTCTGCACAGACCTGCATTGACGGCAAGGTCAATGGACGCCGATATCATGCTTGGCGTCCATCGACCATGCCGTTGACCATGAGTCAGCGGCCAGAGACCGCCGCCAAGTTCCTCTGGACAGAACAGTGAACTGTTCTTCCCTTCTTATACACTAATTTCGGTATGGTTTCCGTGATGAGGATATATGGTAACCCTATCTCTATGTACATTGTCAATTGTGGTGTGTGTGGATGAGTGTGATGTATGACGGTGAATGTAGGAAATCTTATACCGTGAATGTGTAAGCATGAAATGTTGAAATTCTTGCCAATCCATGTTCCATGATTAGGATTAGTCTGAATGCCTTAGTTTTGTCAAAGCATGAAGATTTGTGGATTAGTATATGTATCTAAATTGTGATAATTTGTCCATTGCTTGCATGAGTTGCAAATAAATCGGTTCAGTAACTTAATGGCATGCATGCGAACTTTGTGGTGATCGATTTGTGATTGTATGATTTAGGATAGTTTCTATATTCTCAGATCATGTATATGATAGTAATCTCTATTAAAACAGCAAGTGGCAAATTGCATGATATGTTAAACCCCATGTTAACTTAAGTTTGTGAATAGCATGCTAAATAGGTGTTTCATTTACTGTAAATTCCATTTAGCTCAGAAAACTCTGAAAATTTGAGTGTATGATCTAGAATTCGAAAATAGCATGGGGTTAAAATTTCCGGTCATTTGGACCAGTATATATGAAGTTATGTATTTTCCATGTGAATTATAGAATCTACGTATGATATCGTAATGTGATTAGATAGTGCTTAAACCTAACTTAATGGTGAAATTACTGTGTGTTAAGCTCCTAAATCTGTAGTGCCATGTTAGGAAAAACAGAGATGTGCATGTGAGTGAGAAAGTGAATGAGATGAAACGTGATATGTGTAAACCATGTGTAAAAATCGGTAAAATGTGTAAATGTGTAAAATTGTGCCAAGTGTGACATTGCTTCCACAGAGGGCAGTGGAACTGTATCGGAGAAAAGTCCCCCTGAGAAAGTTTAGTGTGTAAGTGACCCTAAGGGCATTAGGGGGAAATCCTGGAGGTGGACAAGTACCACTGGTTAGGGTGGAGACTTGTTCTCCCGGTCTACGCAGTCCAAGAGTCGCCATTGGAATGCCTAGATGGTGTCTATGTGTAATGTGATGTGTATATGTCCTTCTTTGGTGGTTTGGACTATGTGTCACGGCACCTAAAATGTGTAATGTGAAATGTGTAATGTGTATGTGTCCATGTGTAAATGTGTAAGTGAACAATGTGAATGTGTATGTGTAAAGTGTAACCATGTGAAAGAGAAACTTGTGTAAAGAAATGTGAAATTCTAAATGTGAAATATGTTGTTGAAATCCATGTGAGACAAATCTGAAACCATGTGAAAGTTAGTAAATTCATGTTGTTATTATCATGTGTATGTGTGCAAAAATGCCTAGAATCCATGTTAGGGATAATTATGAGCACGTGTGCAAATAGCATGATTGATTGTTCACATGATATGTTTTAAGCGATATTGTAGCTCTCATGTGTAGGTTTTACAGCCATTAACCATGTGAAACCAGCAACTTAAAGCATGTGAAAATGTCTATGTATGTGTTTAAAAACATGTAGGATCCATGCTAGTCGTGTTTTCCTTTCATATATGCACAAGGTTCATGTTGGTAACTCTCATGTCTTGATCCTTAAAGACAAATTCTCATGAGTAAATTGAATAGAGAGCATGTGATAGGTAAAATTTTATTCTTAGAAATCTGAAAGCATATTCCATGTATAAACTTGTAAAACTTTCATGATAGGTGGAAACCTTCAAATGATTTGCATGCCATGTGTTGTAAATGTTGAATGTGCATGTAGAAACTCCTATGACTTATACGTGTATGTTATGAGTAGTGTTTCTTGCTGAGTCTTTGGACTCACTCCTTGCTTCGGCGTACAGGTAGTTGGTGACGTGGCACCTTTGGAGGAGACAGTGGAGACGGACTCCGAGCGTGGAGATTAGCTAGTTTTGGAGCTTCTTTGTGATTTGTGTATTTCTTAGTATGTACTTTGAACATTGTATTAGAATTATCATGAAAAGAATGTATAAGTGTGGACATTATGTATCCTTATTTCAGAAATTTAAATTATGTGAACTTTTAGTTCCTTGTTGTTAATTTCAAACTTCATGTATGTTAAATGTGGATGATGAATAAATGGAGACAGTTGTCTTTTACTTCCGCTACACTGTTGTATATTCACGTGTATCTCAGCTGTCTGTATCGTCTGGGTAAATGTCCCACTGTGGGGACTCTCGCTATATCGACGTGGGTTGGTATAACCGTACCGGTATAATGAGGGCCGTCATGGGCCGTCGCCTTCTTCCTGCTTTTCCCCGTTACAGTTTCCGGGGTCTGTCCTGGAGCACTGACATGGTTGCGACATAGCCTATGTCGCAACCAGATCAGTAGGGTTACGCCGTCCTGGGTGTTGCCTTCCTGAAGGCGACACCAGGCCTGTCGCCTTCTCAGCCAGAGAAGGGACTTGGCAACCTGCTCAGTGTCTTGCTTCCGCTGCGACTCGGTTTTCTCGGCACCTGTGCTGTTTCCTAGTGTAGTGCTACTGCTAGTCGTTCTCTTTTCGCCCGGTGCTAGGCACTTGAGGGCTTGTCCGCGAGACAGGTTGTTACCGTTACCTGGGACCCCCGGTTCCCGCGCATCTGTGTCAGAGGGTGTTGCTCCAGACGGCGGGGTTTGCTCGAGTCGTTGACTCTGGTAGCAGTAGGGGAAAACGGTGGGACAGCGACGTGGTCGTTTGTGGAGCTCTCTTAGCTGAGGCTAGGACGCCGGTAGTGTGTGACTCATACGGCGCAGTTCAGCTAGTCCTTTCTCACTGCCTCACTCTACGTGGTTCCGGAACCACCAAGAGGTGTCAGGCGTGGGACCGTAGTATGGCCAGACTACGGCAGTTTGTGGTTACTTGTGGTTCCGCGTCTCACTCCGATGGGAGGTGTCACACATGGACCGTTGGTCGAGGGTAAGACGCGCGGCGCTCCTGACTAGCTGACTAGAGTAATGTACTCTAGCTAGTGTGCTTGTCCAGGCAGTTCGTTGTCTGTGTTTACAGTTGGGTTCTTGTGGTGCCTTGGTTTGTACGGGTTTTCCGGTCCCGCCGAGTGGCTTAGACCGACGACTGTGTAGTTCTTTCACGCTTCCGCACTTTACTCTGTTTAGTAGATTAGACTTTACTGCTTTATTTAATTATTGCACTAGTATATATTTATGCTTGTGGAACCAGTGGGAGATTGGTAGTCCCTACTAGGCTTCTTCGTGAAGCTCACTCCTTGTTTTGTAGGTGAGACTTCACAGCAGTTCCCTCCGCGGCGTAGCGAGGAGACGGGGCCGCAGTAGCTGGCGTCTCTAGTGGCAGTGTTTCCCCCAGTGTGTACTTCACCCTCGGGGTATGCCCCTAAGGGACGTGTTATTCCTTTTCCATTCTGCACTTGTGCTTTTACTACTTTGGGACTTGTACTAGACTTGCACGTTGTGTTAGACTTCTTCTTGCACTAGTTGGTACATCTTTGGTACATTTGTCTTTACTTACTTTCCGTCACATATCTCGTTAGACCGATCCGTTAGCCCTTCTGGGTCTCCGGACCGTGGGCGGCGGTGCCGACGGTCGGATCCTTGGTGGGAGCCGGGGACCCGGGCGCCGGGCCGTTACAGTGGTATCAGAGCAAGCGGTCTATCAAGACTTGTGGTGGAAATGAGTAATGACGTAAAGTCCCTTAGGAAGTATAGGTGAACACTGCTAGCCGTCGGAGTCTTAAGTGTCAATAACTAAATCTGGCTGTTTTGCAGATCATGCCTCCCCGCACTCGTAGGCAGGCTCATAACATGGTGGAGCGTCAAGAAACCAAGTCGGACAGTTCGGTTGCAGCCGAGCAGGTGCCGTTCGGTGCTCAGCCCTAGCAGTTCGAGCAGCCAAACGACCCGTTGCCGCAGGGAGGACCGCAGCAGCAGTAGGGGCAGCAGTGGTATCCACCTGCACCCCGCGGCCGTCATGGAGCAGTGGTGGAGAGCGATGTTTTAGGGTCCGTGGCAGTACCCGCTGCAGCAGCAGTACCAGCCGTACCAGCAGATGCCAGCAGGAGGTCCGCAGTTTGCAGAGATGGCAGCAGAGGAGCAGCCACCACCGACCCCGCAGGCAGCACCGGTTCAGCCAGAGGTACGACCTGTAGTTCGGCAACAGACTCCCAGTAGCAGTAGCAGCACCTGAGGACCGCACTGTGCTTCTGGAGAGGTTCCTTTGTCTTCGACCTCCTACGTTTGCAAGCGACCGCGATCCGGATAGAGCAGAGAGTTGGGTCCATGAGCTCGAGCGCACCTTCGAGACCATGGACTGTGCAGAGTTGGATCGGGTTCGTTTGGCAGTATATTAGCTAAAGGGGTCAGCCGATGGGTGGTGGCGAGCGGTAAGGCTGACCAGGTTTCAGGGCAGGAGGTTGGAGCAGATCTCTTGGCAGCAGTTTCTGGAGGCCTTCCTCGGCGAGTACCTTCCCGACTATGTCTACCGAGACAGGAGGGACTTGTTCCACGAGTTAGTCCCGGGAGACTTAACCGTGGGACAGTACCATCAGAGGTTTCTGCAGCTACTTCGACAGGTTCCCCACGTGGCAGCTAGTGAGCAGGCTCGTACCGAGCGGTTCATTACCGGGCTACGTCCCGACTTGAGGTGGGCCATGGCTGGTCACCTCTGCGACACCTTGTCAGTAGCAGTGGCGGGAGCTAAGGCCCTGGAGCGGGAGTGTCGGTTTCAGCCGCAGAAGAGTGGAGGTTCCGGGAGATCTTCTCCGTACCAGTGCCTCGCAGGCAGTCGGTGGAGTGTGTCTTCTTCTTCCTCTTCGGGAACAGGCGGTGCTGGCCTGACCTCGAAGTTGAAGAAGTTGTTCACTCGTGGAGGCAGGCATCACCCGCAGCAGCAGAGGCGTCAGACCTTGCAGTTTCCAGCAGAGCAGTCCGTCCACCAGGGAGCAGAGCAGAGCCAGCAGGGTACGGGTTGTTACCACTGCGGGCAGGAGGGGCACTTTAGGCGAGAGTGTCCGTTGAGGCACCAGCAGGAGCAGGCACCTCAGGCGCAGTAGCGTCCACCCCAGCCACCTCAGCGCCAGCAGCAGTACCAGGGTCAGCAGCAGCAGCAGCAGCAGCAGCGGCAGCAGCAGCAACCTCAGTTAGGTCGTGGACGCGGTCGGGTGATGAACATCACTAGAGAGGAGGCGGAGGCCTCTAACCTGGTCGTCGGTACGATTCCCATCCTTGGTAGAGCTGCTAGAGCTTTGATTGATGCGGGTGCTAGGCACTGTTTTGCTTCAGAGGAGTTCTTTGCTACTTTGACCGAGTTTGCTCCGGAGCGGACCTGCGACCTAGCTATTGAGCATCCGACGGGTGACTTCGTTCGTACCCTTGGTTACTTGGAGGGTGTCACCGTCGAGGTGCAGGGCCACCAGCTACCAGCCAGACTGTTTGCCTTACAGCTCCACGACTTCGATGCCATTTTGGGCATGGACTGGTTAGAGGCACACTCTGCTTAGGTAGATTGTCAGCGAAAAACTGTGCGGTTCGACTTACCTGGAGCACCTGTGCTTTGCTTCCGAGGTACCCGGTCTGTCCGCCGACCCTTTGTTTCTTTCTGTAGAGCTCGGCATCTTATCCGAGACGGTTGTGTTGCTTTCCTGGCTTCCATTTGTGCCTCGGACTCGAGTGAGTTGGCTGTTTCTGACGTGTCGGTTGTTTGTGAGTTTGCTGACGTGTTTCCGGAGGATCTACCTGGGTTGCCGCCTGAGCGGGAGGTAGATTTCTCTATTGAGTTGCTTCCGGGGATGATGCCTGCGTCCAAGGCACCGTACCGGATGGCGCCGGCGGAGTTGCGGGAGTTGAAGCGCCAACTAGAGGAGTTGCTTGCGTTGGGCTTCATTCATCCTAGCCGCTCACTGTGGGGAGCGCCTGTGTTGTTTGTGAGGAAGAAGGATTGTAGCCTGAGAATGTGTATTGATTATCGTCAGCTGAATCAAGTTACCATGAAGAATAAGTATCCTTTGCCTAGGATCGATGACTTGTTTGACCAGTTGCAGACAGCTTCAGTGTTCTCGAAGATCGACTTGAGGTCGGGTTACTACCAGTTGCGGATTCGGGAGTCAGACGTTCCGAGATCAGCCTTTCGCACCCGCTACGGCCACTTCGAGTTTGTCGTGATGCCTTTTGGGCTCACGAATGCCCCAACAGTGTTCATGAAGATGATGAATAGTGTTTTCAGCAAGTACTTGGACCGGTTTGTGGTGGTGTTCGTCGACGACATCCTGGTGTACTCAGCGACGGCGGAGGAGCACGAGGTTCACTTGAGACTGGTTTTGCAAACTTTGAGGAGTCACCAACTTTATGCCAAGTTCAGCAAGTGTGAGTTTTGGCTAAAGGAGGTGCACTTCCTTGGGCACGTTGTTTTCTGGTGCAGGTGTGGTGGTCGATCCCGCCAAGGTTGAGGCCGTCGTTTCTTGGGGCCAGCCCACTTCAGTTGCTGAGATTCGCAATTTCCTAGGGCTGGTAGGCTACTACAGGAGGTTCGTGTAGGACTTCGCCAGAGTTGCAGAGCCTTTGACCCATTTGACCAGGCGGGAGACCCGGTTTGTGTGGACGACAGAGTGCGAGCAGAGTTTCCAGGAGCTGAAGAGTCGGCTGACTTCAGCTCCAATCCTTGTTGTTCCTTCTGGCACTAGCGGCTTTGTTGTCTACACAGACGCTTCGGGTACTGGTTTGGGTGCTGTGTTGATGCAGCACGGTCGAGTAGTTGCCTATGCTTCTCGTCAGCTGAAGAAGCATGAGCAGAACTACCAAACGCACGACCTGGAGCTTGCAGCGGTCGTGTTTGCCCTGAGGTTGTCGAGGCACTACTTGTACAGTGAGGTGTTCGAGGTCTTCACCGACCACCGCAGCTTACAATATGCCTTCACGCAGAGGGATCTCAACCTCAGGCAGCACAGGTGGCTTGAATACTTGAAGGACTATGACTTTAGTCTTTCCTATCACCCAGGGAAGGCTAATGTCGTGGCAGATGCTTTGAGTAGGAGAGCCCACTTGAGTTCTTTGTTGGTTAGACACTGGAGACTCCCGGAGGATGCCGCACAGAGTGTGTTTGTGCCGTCGAGCCTCCGGGAGGGGGCAGTGGAAGCCGTCCTGACCGTTCGCCCGTGGATCTTTCAGCAGGTACTTGAGGCTCAGTGTGCAGACGAGGACTTGGCAGACGTGTTGCGGTTGCCCGAGGTAGCACTGAACGAGGACAGCGAGGTTCGTTTCCGAGGTAGACTCTACGTTCCAGAGGACGCCAGGGAGGAGGTACTGTCCGAGGCTCACCGGTCGCGATACTCTATTCATCTAGGCTCTACCAAGATGTACCATGACTTGAGGGTACTCTTTTGGTGGCCGGGGATGAAGAGAGATATCGCCAAGTTTGTTTCGCGCTGCCTTACCTGCCAATAGGTGAAGGCAGAGCACCAGCGTCCTGGTGGTAAGTTGCAGTCGCTTCCCATTCCAGTGTGGAAGTGGGAGCATATCACCATGGACTTTGTTTCTGGCTTACCTCGTACCTCTCAGGGGCACGACAGCATTTGGGTCATCGTTGACAGGTTGACGAAGACCGCTCGCTTTCTTCCAGTTAGAGCAGCTTGGTCAGTTGACAGACTTCCCTGGTTGTTTGTGGACAGAGTGGTACCTTTGCGCGGAACCCCGGTCTCTATTGTCTCAAATAGAGATCCGAGGTTCACCTCTCGTTTCTGGCGCAGCTTTCAGCGTGCACTTGGCATTGAGCTAGGCTGAGTTCGGCGTACCACCGACAGACAGACGGGCAGTCTGAGCGGACTATACAGACCCTCGAGGACTTGTTGAGAGTGTGTTGCCTAGACTGGGGCGGCACGTGGGAGTCGCACCTTCCCATGGTGGAGTTTTCTTATAATAATAGCTTTCACTCCAACATCGGGATGGCGCCCTACGAGGCTCTGTATGGTCGGCCGTGCAGGACACCATTGCACTGGCATGAGGTTGGTGAGAGGCAGTTGCTGGGTCCAGAGCTAGTTCAGCAGTGTGCAGACTCAGTGAGGCTGATCCGGCAGAGGTTACAGACCGCGCAGAGCAGACAAAAGAGCTACGCCGACGTCCACAGGAGACCGCTTCAGTTCGAGGTTGACGACAGAGTGTTCCTTCGGATCTCGCCTACCAAAGGCGTTCTCAGGTTTGGGAAGAAGGGCAAGCTCAGCCCGAGGTTTGTTGGCCCTTTTTCCATCCTAGAGCGTGTGGGCGAGGTCGCTTACCGGTTAGCCCTTCCATCTGAGTTGGTAGGTGTTCACGACGTTATCCACGTTTCGCAGCTGATGAAGTACATGCCAGATCCGTCGCATGTGCTCGACTACTCGCAGCTTGAGGTCGCCCCCTACTTGTTCGTGCCGGAGTACCCAGTCAGCGTGGTGGACCGCAGAGTGAAGCAGCTTCGCAGGAGAATTATCCCACTCGTCAAGGTGGTTTGGGAGCACCGCGCTGGTGGCGAGGCCACTTGGGAGCGTGAGGAATAGATGCGGGAGCAGTTTCCTTACTTGTTTGAGTGACAGGTACACTGTTTTACTTTTGTCCCCCTGGTTTCGCCCTAAATTTCGAGGACAAAATTATATTTTTGTTGGTTAGATTGTAACATCCCATGTTACCCTGACCAGTCGCCCTCCTTCAAGGATGGCGACATAGGGTATGTCGCCTTCTGAAGACGACATGAAGCATGTCGCCTTCCAGTTGGGAAGGCGATGGGCCCAATGTCGCCTTCTGTTGTGCTGCCAACCACATGCACTTTGTCGTTTCGCTGTCTGAAGAGAGGTGACAGGTGTCTGCATCTGGCAGTAAGGAGGCGACAGATCCCTTGTCGCCTTCTGGTGTTAGGCCTGCATGGCTGACACGTGGCGATGTCGCAGGCCGACTTGACCATTGAGCAGGGGATAGCAACATTGTCTATGTCGCCTTCAGGTTTAGTGAAGGTGACGGGGCCCATGTCGCCTTCTCAGTTTCAGAGGTTTAAGTGCCCGTCCGTGAGCACAAGCCCCAGTTCGGCCTTCTCTCCGAGAAAACTCTTTTTCTCCGGCGAACTGGAGCTTGGGAGCTCCGTGGAGCTTGGGAGGAGCCTTCTTGGCTCTCTTGCAAGGTAGGTGATGTGGTCTTTGTGTTTTCCTTTACCCTTGTGTTCTCTCTCTCTCACTGTTCTTCCTCTCTCTCTTGGCATGCATGGATGCTCTTCAAGGGAGAGGAGGTGCTCGGTTCGTGGGAGGAGGCTCGTGGATCGTCGGAGCTCGGAGGTGGAGGGTTGCTAGTCTACGAGAAGGGCCCTTGAGGTTGGATCCTCATCTCGAGGTAGGGAACCCAAACCTTCCCCCTAGATCCACTTGCTAGGATCCTCACCCACTTCCAAGCCTAGATCTACCATGCTAGGTTGTTTTCATTCCTTGTGTGATTGTGGTGATTGGTGGTTTCCCTTGCATGCAATGGGTTTGTCTTGAGGTTTGAGGGTTGTTCTCCATGATGAGTGAGATGCATGTGAGTGTAGCCTAGTTGCATGCTTGTCGGGGTTCCTTTGAGGGTGGTTTGAGCTCATTAGAGCTATGTTTAATTGCCAACATGCTCCCCTCCCCACGGTTGTGGTTGTGGTGTGGTTGAGGCCCTGAAGAAGGGAGCCTCGGTGTGTTGTGCACTGTGAAGGCGACACCTTTAGTGTCGCCATCAGGTGGCGACACATCGATGCGTCGCCTTCAGGAACTCCTGAAGGCAACAACATCTATGTCGCCTTCTTGGTGGCGACATGGGGGCCGTCGCCTTCTTCCTGCTTTTCCCCGTTCCGGTTTCCGGGGACTGTCCTGGAGCACTGACATGGTTGCGACATAGCCTATGTCGCAACCAGATCAGTAGGGTTACGCCGTCCTGGGTGTCGCCTTCCTGAAGGCGACACCAGGCCTGTCGCCTTCTCAGCCAGAGAAGGGACATGGCAACCTGCTCAGTGTCTTGCTTCTGCTGCGACTCGGTTTTCTCAGCACCTGTGCTGTTTCCTAGTGCAGTGCTACTCCTAGTCGTTCTCTTTTCGCACGGTGCTAGGCACTTGAGGGCTTGTCCGCGAGACAGGTTGTTACCGTTACCTGGGACCCCTGGTTCCCGCGCGTCTGTGTCAGAGGGTGTTGCTCCAGACGGCGGGGTTTGCTCGAGCCATTGACTCTAGTAGATGTAGGGGAAAACGGTGGGACAGCAACGTGGTCGTTTGTGGAGCTCTCTTAGCTTAGGCTGGGACGCCGGTAGTGTGTGACTCGTACGGCGCAGTTCAGCTAGACCGTTCTCACTGCCTCACTCTACGTGGTTCCGGAACCACCAAGAGGTGTTAGGCGTGGGACCGTAGTCCGGCCAGACTACGGTAGTTTGTGGTTACTTGTGGTTCCACGTCTCACTCCGACGGGAGGTGTCAGACATGGACCGTTGGTCGAGGGTAAGACGCGCAGCGCTCCTGACCAGCTGACTAGAGTAGTGTACTGTAGCTAGTGTGCTTGTCTAGGCAGTTTGTTGTCTGTCTTTACAGCTGGGTTCTTGTGGTGCCTTGGTTTGCACGGGTTTTCCGGTCCCGCCGAGTGGCTTAGACCGACGACTGTGTAGTTCTTTCACGCTTCCGCACTTTACTCTGTTTAGTAGATTAGACTTTACTGCTTTAATTAATTATTGCACTAGTCTATATTTATGCTTGTGGAACCAGTGGGAGATTGGTAGTCCCTACTGGGCTTCTTCGTGAAGCTCACTCCCTGTTTTGTAGGTGAGACTTCACAGCAGTTCCCTACGCGGTGTAGCGAGGAGACGGGCCCGCAGTAGCTGGCGTCTCTAGTGGCAGTGTTTCCCCCAGTCTGTACTTCACCCTCGGGGTATGCCCCTAAGGGACGTGTTATTCCTTTTCCATTCTGCACTTGTGCTTTTACTACTTTGGGACTTGTACTAGATTTGCACGTTGTGTTAGACTTCTTCTTGCACTAGTTGGTACATCTTTAGTACGTTTGTCTTTACTTACTTTCCGTCACATATCTCGTTAGACCGATCCGTTAGCCCTTCCGGGTCTCTGGACCCGTGGGCGGCGGTGCCGACGGTCGGATCCTTGGTGGGAGCCGGGGACCCGGGCGCCGGGGCCGTTACAATAGTGGTGAGGATATGATGGGTAAGCCTCAACATTGGAGGAAAAGTGTTGGTGTTGAATTTAGTGACATGAGTTTGCTTGAGATCAGACTCATCTGCCTACAATCCAGTCAAGATGGTATATGCTTCATGAAGGTTGAACTCAAAGTTATGGTAGTCTTCTCCTTCATCTGGAATTTTGAATATGGTGGGTGCTATGTCTGTAGGCATATCAATATCATTCCCTTTGACTTTTGACTTGTAGCCCTCATCAGTGCATTCCAAATTCATATAGAATTCCTGGACAAGTCTAGGGTATATGATCTGAAACTCTAAGATAAAGGATTGCCAAGACTGAAATTTGAAGAAGTTTATGACCTCAGGAAAAGGAGAATTCAGTTCATTGTCCTCTAAATCCACAGTCCTAGGTTTCAAAATGGTCTTCCCTGCACTGAGTGGTTTGGAAGGAGTTCTCTTAGATGGCTGGGAAGACTCTGAGGATGATGAGGATGACTGCTCAGAGACTTCAGGAGAAGATTCCAAAATTTTCCTCCTAGGGTATGCAAACCCTCTACCTCGCCCAGAAGATGAAGCCCTACCTCTCTTAGCAGGTGATGGGGATGCAGAGGAAGACCCTGGCTGCTCTACAGGGTCATGGCGCCTCTTGGTTCTCCTCTAAGTGGGAGGAGCATCATCCGCCGGAATGGGCCTTGCCGTAGCCCTGGATCTTGCTCCACAGCTAGGTGCTTGCTTGTGCGCCATGGGAACAAGATTGAGTGGAATAGAAGAAGGTGGAGAGGAAGGAAAGATAGAAGACGGATAGGGATGGAATGGAGGAGGGAAGAGGTGGAGATGGATTCAAAAACCTGCCGGATTCAAGGAAGAAGATGACCATCGGGTCGACCTGGAGAAGAAAAAGGGGATTTAGGGTAAGCTATCCCCGCAAGAACATCAAATCCTTAACCGGCGCCCACGGCGAGAAAGACTCTGGCAGGGGGGTCAGTGTCGACACTAGAGGAGGTGAGTGTCGACCTGGCCTGATGAAAAATTGAGATTTAAGTATGGAAAATTTTTGTGAGCTTTTGGGATATCTTTATAATGATAAGCAATGAGTGGAATAATCATTTCAAGGATTTTTAAGAGACTAAAAAATTCATTTGTAATATTTTGCAAAAAATTCAACACAATTCAAGTTTTACACAATATCAAACAGGATATGAACATTCAGTGAGTTGAGTCATTAAAATGATAATTTGAGGGATATAATACATTTAACAATCAACTACACACTACCATATTCTTCAAGTCCAAAGAAATAAAAAAACTCTTTTAGACTGAGATCAAGTGTGTTGAAAGTGTTTACTTATTAAGAACAACTTGATGATGGATAAGAATGATTCTTTTAAAACAATTCTCCAATGATTACACATTTTGTTTTTAAAACAAACTATCAAATGAAATACATCTTGTTCACTCAAGAACTAATGCTTTTCACACACTATAGTCCCTGGATACTAAAGATTTATCCATTATCAAGTCTCAAAGGGGTAAATGATGACCTTTTGACATGAAAATATACGTTTTTCAGACGCCAATATTTCCAGTTACTCAGTCATCATCAAAAAGGAATAGGACATATTTATTTTGCTTTGCATTTATTTTTAATTTGGAACCCCTTTGAACAGAGATAGCATTAGTGCCTCATGACATACATGGCACTTCATTCATTGTGAAGGTGTGCAGTTTCTCAGCACATGTGCCATTGCTCTACTGAATTGACAAATTTTAGAGAGTTTATGACAAAAAAGACATCATCTATATCCAATCATCAGTTGCAAACAAAAAACATGTTTAAATTCAAAGCACACATTATTCTTCAGTCTTTGAAAGAAATCTGAATTTCTATAGTTTTGAAGAATATAGATGAGAGTTGACAAATGAATATAGTAGATCACTCAAAGGATCATTTTGAGACTCTAGACACCTGAATGAGGACATCATGCAAGAAAATTGATGTAATGCAAGAAAGGTTTTGAATTTTGCAAAGGACATTATTTAAATTTTCTAGCTCCCACTGAGATGAGGATTTCAACCACTTTTCATCAGAATAAAGATATGCAATATTTTGAAATCAGGAAAGATTCTCTTTAAACAATAAAAGCTCCCCCTCAATAATTGCATTTTCATTTATTGGTACTTGGCGGAGACATATACTCTCGCATAGTGAAAGTGTCTAGACAAGCATAACTTGTCCTTCTCCAAATCACCATTTGATATACCAAGAAGTTCAACACAATGTGTGTTGAAGAATTCATTGTCAAAAAAAAGGGAATTGAAATGGAGAGAGATATGATCAGTATGAATCAAGGAAGCAAAAGATTATGAATATGCAAGAACTCCCCCTCAGAAGATGCCTAACACTCAACCCAATCCCAAAGAGAGAAATCAAGAAAATGGACATTTACAAAGATCCAGTTCTCTCCTTAAAGATGAGAATCTACTGTCAGGATGGGGTTTGGTGAAGATGTCAGCAATTTGTTTTTCAGTTTCTATGAAGTGGAGTTCAAAGGATTTCTTTGCTACCTCATTTCTCAAGAAATGATAAATCAGACATCAAGGAATAATTCTCCAACATTTCACTCAAAGATTCTTTGGCTCACTTCCCATAAGATATACATGATTTGAAATGACCATACAAGCAATTCAGATATGTTCATTCAAGGTACTTTGCACCGAAAGAATATGAACATGATCAATCATGCATTAACAGGCAATTTTAAAAAAAAATTTGCACTTTTTCAAATTTACTCCCCCTTAATTAGTGCATGGAATGAAAAAGTTAGCATGCAATTCACACATGATTATGAGCACAATTTGCTTTAAGCATAACATGACTTTTGGTACTTGGCGGAGTATTTTACTCACGCATAATGATAGTTTCCAAACAAGCATAACTTGTTTTTCCACATGTCATCATTTGATATACCAAGAAGTCAAAGCAGTTAATATGTACACAGACTCATGGGAACAGTTAAGCATGCATGATAAAAATAAACTTGATTCCAATTGTTATGACATAAAGTTCATTAATGGGAGTAGCATTGAAACACATTTCTCATTGTTCAGATAAAAATTAACATTCATTCCAATTCAATCATTTCAAGTTTCAAATGATAAATAGATTTTACCTGAACAGTCTTCATTTCTTTCTCAAAGATTTTACCTGTGTTTTCCAGTCATTTATAATCTTGCACAGCCAATATCTTGAATCCATTTACAATGTATAGCTGCAAGACTTCTCAGCTTGCTGATCAAGCTGGTTTTGGGACCCACACATGCTTGGGTCCTGCAATGAAATCAATGTTAGATTGCAACAAAGATTTCTGAATCCAAAATGATTTTATTTTGGGTGCATTTTGCTGAAGACTAGAAATACTGAAATTTTGGTTTCTAATGTTAGAGTTATTGGTATAGAATGCACCACTGACACTCTGAACATTTTGTTTTCTATTTTTCAGATTTTTATCATGGAGATTTTTAGCATGGAATTTAGAAGAAATCTTTTGTGCAATAGTTCCTTTTTCATGTACATAGAATTTCTGAGTGTTTTCAGTATGAACATAATCTTTATTCTTATGTACATTAACATGAAACATGGGAGTATGCACAAGATTATCAATTCTATACCAACATTCCCTAGAAGTATGCCCAAATTTATGACAATAAAAGTATTGGACTGATTTGACATGTTTATTGAAATGTTGATCTTTATTCTAACAATGTTTGGCAAGAAGACCATGTTTATTACAATTAAAGCAAATGAGAGGATTTCTTACCTGGTACTTACTTTGGCATGTATGCATTTGCTGAAATCTCCTTTTCATGTGAGGAGGCTTACCATGAGAAGAAGGAGGTGCCTTTTTGTAGCTCTTGGCATGATGTGAATTTGGAATTTGCCTTGGAGCTTTTTGGATTGATTGAGGAAGTAGATGAGTCCTCTTGACAGTAGCATTCCTCTCTTTCCCTGTATGTTTCTGAACAAGAACTTTCACTAGCTTTTCATTAGACTTAGAAGAGTTCTTGTTTACAGCAGATTTAACAAATGTTAATTTTGTTTTGTTCTTATTTTTCTTATCCCTCACAGAAGTATTCTTCAATTCATGTTGAAGCTTCTGTTTTTCAGATTTTAATGCAATTACTTCCTTTTCTAAAATTTGAAGTTTATTTAGCATGACATCTAAACCATTTTTCATCTTGTTCTTTTCAGTTTCAAGTTGAGCAATTTGTTTTTCCAAATCAGATATTTTATTACTTAAATTGTTGTATTCATTGTCCAATGGTTTGTCATGGTACAAGCATTCAATCTTCCTTTTTAAATGATGATTTCCTTCAACAAGTTGTTTGCATCTTTCATTTATTTGATGATCATGAGCCATATTAGTGATTTGTTTGTTTAATTGATCATTATCAAATTTGAAATTGTTATTGAGATCAATCAATTCTTCTTTTTCATTTTCCAGGTCAATGACTTTTGATTTCAATAGCTCATGGTTTTCTTTCAATCCATTCAGTTTATTTTCACAGATGTGGAGTTCATCTTCCAACTTCTCTTTTTCATAATTTAAATTTTTAACTTCAATTTTCAAATTATCATTTTCTTCTGAAAGATCATTATCATTGTTCTGGTGCAATTCAAGTGTATTTCTCAAGTTTTCACTTTCTTTATGGCAATGTTTTAAGTTCTTTTTCAAGTCTTTATTTTAGTGTTCAGTTGTACATTAAGACTTTGTATCTTTTTACAAAATTTAATCAACTCAGCATAAGACATACTTTCATCTTCATCAGAATTAGAATACATAAATGGATCTGGAGTTGATTTACCTGACCTTTTAGACACATTTAAATTCTTGTGTTCTAATGAGGATGAAGAGTGCTCTGAGCTCTTAGAATGTGCTGTTAGAGCCAAAACCTTATGAATTGTTGATTTTGTGGATTCGTTGAGGCTCCTCTTTGCCATAATGTACTTGTGAATCTCTTTTGCTCCTTTTCTTTGTGCTTCCCTTGAAAAACTTGATGGAGGTGAGACTGGTGATTTCTCTGAAATTATAACTGGAGATTCATGCAGATTAAATAGATTTGCCATTATAACAAGACTCACAAAAGACTGTTAGATCTAATCACAGTGAATCAATGTGACAAAGAATTAGATCTAACAATTAGATTGGTTAATCTGCTCTAATGCCAAAAGGAGGAATCAGAGCGATTAAGCACACAGATCAAGCAATTAATACAGAGATCAGCCATAAGCAATCAAATCAGATCAGTAACAGACATTAACCCGCTCTGATACCAATTGTTAGGAACGGATGGGTGGATGGATCAGATCTAGAAGGAGGGGTTGAATAGATCTAATACCAATTAACGCGGAAGCTTAAGCAATTTAAAATTATATTGAATCAGAGATCAAAACACCCGATTAACTTACTGATCTGAAGTATGATTAGAGTGTGAGCAAGTTAATTAGTATTGTGAACTAAATCCCTATACATGCATCTAGCGAAATGCAAAGTCAAACCACAAATCAAACCATTGCATAGAAGACTTTTTAGGTGGTTCGGAAATCACCTCCAGTGACTCCTACATCCACCCCTCACACAGTGAGGCCACACTACTCAAAAACCCTGAGTACAACTCACACAGGAGCACGACGTCTCCAAACACCTGGAGCACGACGACTCCAAACTGAGCACGACGGCTCAAACAACAACCGGAGTACAACGACTCCAAATTGAGCACGACGGCTCAAACCACACAGTGAGTGCGACGACTCACAAACTCCTAAGCACACAGGCTCACAAACAACTTGCTAGAAAAACACAAGACTTAGATCCTCTAGCAACAGATGTAGTCCAACCAGAGTTAATTCATGAGACTCATGCAACAACCCATGCATAATCTCAGAACCACTAAGAAGAGAAAAGGAAAATGAGAATTGATTGATAGACTTTTCTCTTCAGATGTACTCCCTTGTAGAAAGGCGAATTGTGAAGAGCTTGATCTCTGGAGGTTCCTGGACGATGCTCTGTAACTTGATCTTCAGGATCTTCCTCGAATTCTTCACAGAAGTCGGCTTCTACTTGCTCTGCCTCCTTGAGGTGCTTCTTCAACGATCGATGTCCACTTCCCACACTTGAACAGATGAGAAATGGCTTCAGGAGACACCACGAGAGCAGGAGCAGGGAGATGAACTCTTCTTGCCGCCAAAACCAATCTCTGGAGGCTCTGAGAAGGTTCTTACTGATGGATGCCCAAAGGAGGGTATTTATACACTAAAATTCCAAGGGTACCCTTGGGGGTCGTGGGCACACGATCCAAGGCTAATCCAACAATTCCCTAAGGTGCCACGTGTCCAGGACAAAGTTTAAATCACAGAGATTCCGTAGTGTGTCGACCTGCCCATGAGGTGTGTCGACACACTGTGCCAGACTGGCAAAACAATTCCCTGGGAGAGGTCTCTAGTGTCGACCTGAGATGATCTCGTGTTGACCTGCTGTCCCAGACAGCAAAACAGGTCTTCTGGGAAAGCCATCTAGTGTCGACCTGATTCCATTTGGTGTCGACCTGAGATAGAAGCCTGTTAGCATATTTCTCTGGGATCTGTCACTAGTGTCGACCTGCCCTGGTCTAGTGTCGACACTAGTTGATCTTTTCTTCACATTTCTGCCTTTGCTCTGAGCCATTGTGTCGACACCATAGATGGTTGTGTCGACACTGCTTTGCAAGAAAATGTTTGTCCCTGAGAAAATAACACATAAATCATTAGTTAAATATATTATCATGAATATAAATGATAAATGTGCTAGGAAACATGCTTTTTGAATATTGTAATTTCAGGTGTGATGTATTTCACATGTTCCAATTTTTATGCATTAAAATCACAACTTGTCATCATCAAAATGTGAGGAGAAATGTATTATATTCACACTCAACCCAACAGTAAGACCTTTGGAAAGACATCTGAGTAGTCTTGGACAATGGGAATCTCATCTACCTTTGGTTTCTTTTGTTCCATTTCTACGAAGGAGACAAGGAAGGCGTCACAACCTTGGTTGATCAGCTTGGAAGTTTTTAAGGATGAAATAATGATAGGATGTTTGTGGTAACAGATGCCCAGGAAAGAAAACTTTGGATGGTCTAGCTTAGCAAAGGTTACCCTTCTATGGCGACAATTGACATCCGCATTATACTTAATCAACCAATCAACAGACAATATAGAGTCATACCCCTTCATATCTAAACATATGAGATTGGCAGGGACGTTATGCCTTCCTTTCATGGTTTCACATGCTGGAAAGTAGTGTGTGAGTGTTGATTCCGAACCCAGAGGAGAAGCCACAATGATCATGGATTTCATGCGAATAGGTTTAACAGGTAAAGCTGATGAAATAAAGGAATATGCAGCTCCAGTATCAATGAGAACAAAGTAGGTTGAGAGTGAATATGAATGGTACCTTCCACCATACCCCCTTCCTCATGTAGGTCAGCTTAGCATTAAGGCGTCCCTGACGCCATGGTATAGTTTGTGCTTCCCCTGGCTGGTCTTTCAACATCGGACAGTCGGGTATGCAGTGATCACGTCCACCACATCTTAGACAGGTGCGGAGCTTCTTTCAGCATTCCTCAGCTCAATGTCCCGGCTTGTGGCAAAAATGACAATTCTCAGCTAACTGTCTTCCCTCCACTTTGATTTTCTTTTCCATGCCATAATCCTTCCCAGTATTTGGCCTTTTATAGTTGTTGTTATTGTTGTTGTTGCGGAACGCACCCATTGTTTTGCCTGCTTCTCTTTTAACGAAGACTGGATTCGCAGTCTCCTTCCCTCTCATGCCTTCAACCATGGCCATTGTGTCTTCCACAAGTTGGGCTCTCTAGACCATCTCCGCATATGTACGAATGTTGTGTGGTCCCAGCCTTTCAATGAACATGGGCCGCAGCCCATCCATAAACCTATTTGCCTTCAACCCCTCGGTTCTCACCAGGTGCAAGGCATATACTGCCAGACGAGCGAACTAAGCTTCATACTCAGCCATTGACATCCCTCATTGTTTAAGTGCGGCAAATTCTGCAGCTTTCTTCTCTTTCACCCTTTCAAAAAAGCATTTTTCCCAGAATATCTCCAAGAAGCCTGCCTACTCCAGTTCTGCCACATTGGGCAGATGAGCCAATGTGACCTTCCATAATGCCCTAGCGTCCTTGCTAAATTGGAAGGTGCAAGCAACACCTTCTCTCGATTGGTGCACTGCATGACTTGGAAAACCCTTTCCATTTCCTCCTACCAGTTCTCAACCTCATCCGGGTCAGGAGATCTTGAGAACCGGGGCAGATTCAGACTTCTAAAAATATAGTGTAAATCACTGGCTCTATTTCTTGCTCCATTTCTGGCTCCCGCTTGGTTTTTGGCCTGCACCACATTCTGTATGGCTTGTGTGAGCCATGCCACAATTTCCTACATAGCTTGCCATTGATTACGGGCCATTGCAACAAAGGTTATACGAAAACAGCAACCAATCATTATCTTAGTTGATGAAGTAAATGATAGGAGTGGGACATTTTATTTAGCATGTGTTGTGAGTCTATGAATTAAGCTTATCTCAAGCTCTACCCATACTCACTGAGTGACTTATAGGAATCGTTCATGATGTAAGTCGTTTAAATATACCGTACACATTGGACTTAAAACCCTTGTTTGTTCTTAGGCTCTCATACCACTAAATTATTACGTTCCAAAGCATGGCAGCAGAAGGATTATTTGATCGTTGAGACATAAACAGTCGACAAATAAGCCTCTAGCAAGCAATCACATATAACACAACTAATTTGCCCATATAGTAAAACTTAAACTGTTTATTTCATTTCCACGATGATAATTAATACATACTCCATTCCAAGTTCTAACTATAGAACTAAGACTCAATAAAAAGGAAAATACATTGCATCTCACACCCACTACATTATTCTATTCCTCTCATACTTATTTATAGTACTATGATGCTAAGATGACAAGACTTCAACGCTAAGGCTTGAGAGTGCTCTTCACTCTTTTTCCTCCCGAATAAAGTCTTCGTTCTCTATGTCATCCATATCTAGTTCTCCTGAAATGTTGGAAAGTAGGTAATGAGCACACTCGCCTAGTAGGATTTACATCTTCCAGCAATAATATAAGTATTTAACAATTTAAAAGATAGAGGGTATGAACATGGTATGTACTATGCAATTAAATCAACGGTAAAAACACGTGAATAGTGTATCGTGCAAGATAGTAAGATTAAGAGATGTAGTGATCAATCTACCAAGAAGGTTGTATCCAAGATTTCCAGATAGAATGAGCATTGATCTAACAAGATGGCAACTTCACGAACAATAACACGATAGCATGTAACAAGATTGGCCATTTCATGAGCAAGCAAGCAAGAACCCATGAGCAAGAACTTTTAACATGTAACAATAATCAGGCAAGAAGACACTAATGTGCCCTAAGAATCTATGCCACTTGGAATGCACACTAGGCCACGTGTATGTGGTTTATGTATCTAGCATTCAACATGCAAGTACTCCCAGCGCAGATGCAATGCCAGTGATCATTACACCCCATAGTTAACAATATATTTATGACTCGCCATCGTTGGGGCTAGACTGGAGCTCTGGGACACACGTCGTGCTCTGTCAGCATGTCACTATTTTGAAATGTAGATACCCACAGTCATTCATGGCTAACAACAAGAGTCCAATAGTGTCAAGGTAGTTGAGGTGATAGTTCAAGAGTTTAATACGGAAACATAATGATGTATTTTAAATTTAGTCCAATCACTTATTAGTAACTTGGTCTTATGTTCAATAGAGATGTACTCCAGAATCAAGATGAGAAGAGAAATATCTCGTCAAGAATGCCAAGAGAAGAGAGATACGTGCACACTAGCTTTCGGGTACTTCATTGGTTCAACCTGCTCGTCGGCCATGTAGGAATCTATGGTTAGAGGAGACTTAAGGAGGCCTTGGTCAAGGGGTCACTAGTACAATAGAAGGAATATCCGACAGAGAGTTCACCAAAAGCCAAGAAGGGGTTTTCTATCATGCTACATTGTATGCGCATGTCATGCTTGAGAATCGTTCGAGTGTGTGTGTGTGAATCCAATTATGGAAACTCCAGTTATGGAAACTTCCTTATAAAAACTCCAATTATGGAAAGTATCATGAATGCTAGATCAGGAAATACTAATCATGCATGACCAATTTTAGCAAGTACTATGTGTTTTTAGCAAGTTTGGTAACAAGGCAAGAAGGAAGTAATCGGCAAGTAGAGAGCATGATCATTAACATAAGATCAATTAAACACCATGTAAACATTTTTTAATCTTCATATGGGCTGATATATGCATGCTATTAGTAACTATCTTTGTACAGGAAATGATGGGGCACGAAAGCGACGCAAAACGGGCCAAAAAGGGCTGAAATGGCCACTATGGTCAGAAGGCGATAGGCATGATGTCGCCTTCATGAAGGCGACCAGAAGGATGTCGCCTTCCGATCCATTAAGGCGACAGCCTTCCTGTCGCCTTCTGAAGGTGACAGGTCAACTCGTCGTCTTCCCATTTCCAGTGCAAGGGTGCTTTAAATAGATGTTTTCCTAATCTGGTTCAAACTAGGTTTGACACCTATGGGTTCGAAAAATCAAAACTAATGCTAGGGTGATCCAAATCAGATGAAACCATCTCTGTTATTTGTTGAGAAATTATCTTCTATGAAAATTATTTAAGACTTTAAATTATTTTAACATGGTGATTTTTCTATGACAAAACGTTTTAAAGGCGTTCTACAAATCAAATCTACTAGAATATATCACAGAGAACATATTTTGTATAATACTATATCAATACTATCTTGAAAATTTACTAAGTCCATAGAATGCACTATGTATCCTACTGTCTCCGACTGTGGAAATCAAAGTGTTGTAACCCTCTTTGTTCTGGACTAACTCTTTGGAAATCGAAGTATGGACTCCATCTCCTGAAAAGTCGAATCCTAGACTCTGACTCTAAGAAGTCGAAGTAGGATATCGATTTATGAACAACTCTTGAGAAGTCGAAGTCCTCACTCTGACTTCCAAAAGTCGTAGTCCACTCTCTGACTCCAGAAAGTCGAAATCTCTGCATTGATCTCCAACTCCTAGGAATTCGAAGAATTCACTCCGACTTCATAAAGTCAAATTTTTTTATTCTCACTAGGACTTACTTAGAGTCAAATTTTAGTCTGTTTCTCATGTTTTAGACTCCTACTCTAGAGAGTCGAAGTACATCTCTTTTGGTCTCCGACTTCCCTGACAACTTCTGTACTTCACTTTTTTCCATGCTAATATTATTTTATAGTCTCATGAAATATTGATTGTTTGGTATTACATTTGCTTAATGAGATCTTCTGCAAAACACATAGTACCAATATATCATTCAGAATACTATCGTGTCATGTTATCATTATTTAATGTATTTTGACAGATATGATATATTATACTAAAAACAACCACAAAAAAATTATCTATAAAAATGCCTGAAACATTTATTCAAATTGGTCTCTTGCTTTATGTCAAAAGTTCAAGTTTTCTTTTTGCTCAACAGATGCCTTGCAGTTAATATCATCAGACGCATGGGGTATCTGACAGAGGCTCACCTACCACTATCAAAACCTTACCTTACCTTCTGATGCAACTGTCTATCTGTATTTATTTTGCACTGAACTTGTGTCTATCCTAGGTATCCATACTTTACATATATCACTGACTCACCTACCTCAGAAAAGTATGGAGTTATCCTTTCTTTTGTCTCATCCTTGTTGCAGAACATTTATTAGGCACATATTCAGCATGGAGCATTCACAAAACATTAATTGAAGATTGACACCTAAGCTGTGAAGCTACAAGCATTGTCTGAAGCCATTGGAAAGCTAAAAAGTTGAATAACTAATGGATAATCAAAATCTCATATGCATCCAAAGGATCAAAGGTCACTCATCAAATAGCTAGATCCCCAACGGATAGTTTCAAACGGAAACATCCATTCAAGCATATATAGAAGCCGAAGTTTGAACAAGAGAAGACACCTGGTGTGTGAAACGAGGTAGCAACTCTTTCAACTCTCTCCTACCTTCTGCTAGCAAGAGCCTTCACAAGCCTTCTACTGAGCTGCAAAATAGAGACCCTCTACAGTCTGAAAATCTCCAAGCTCTCCTCTTCATAGAAGTCTTGTTTGTGTTCGGTGGAAGTTGTGTAACTAGATATTCTTCTAGTCCACCCTCCTTGATTCAGAAAGGATTAGTGTTGAAATTTCTATTTGTATTCCTTTCTAAATTTCCTATGTCTGCTCACTCGTCAGAGGAAACACACAAGTGTTTTTTGAAATTCTATCTTTGTAATCCACAGGAGGTTTGTTCTTGTAATGCCCCTCTTGTGAAGGGAAGACCTTGTTAAAGGTAGTCTTTGTACCCCTGTTGAGGGAAGACTTGCTTCGGAGCAAGTGGGATTGTAATACCTCTCAAGGGTGGGAGAAGGCCAAGTATTCTTGGCAGTTAGTGAAATCTCAAGTGGTTAGCTTGAGGACTGGACGTAGGACATCCATGTGGGAAGGGCCGAACCAAGATAAAATTTATTGTGCAATTGTGTGATTGTTTCTACCTATTTACACTTGAATCACACACTACACTTAACGCTAACATGTCAACTTTAGTGTTGTCTAATTTTAGATAAAAATGTTAAAAGGTTAAGAAGTCCAATTCACCCCCCTCTAGGACATCATTTGTGCCATCTCGATCCAACATTAGTTAGAGTACTTCCTAAACATGGTTCCTCAATAGGTAATCAAGAAACAAAAGTCGTTTGATTGGGTAACAAGATGTATTGTGACTGCCTATGCAAATATGACACAATGCATATGTACGGGCTAATACTCTCTGTACAGACAACAAAAATTCAGGAAACTAGTGCCAAATGAAACTAGACTAATAGGGTAACAACTTTAATGTAGAATGCTTAGTCTGAAATGGCTCCACAAAGATATATAGAACTCGTAAGACAAGTCAGGGTTTAATTAAGATAGCACAACATACTGATCATACTAGATTTAATTCATGAAATCCACATGATAAAAATTGGAGAAAACAGTAATAACATGATCTAAACACATGTATGCAAGCATGAACGAGTTTAATTAGAGTATGGCATGGAGATGACCTATTTTTTGAGTTCAATCAAATTTAGTCTCTAGAAAGCCCTAGTTCTAACCACTTGGAGAAGAACACCTAATACTCACGATCAACTGGATAGAAATTGGGAAAAATAGTTCCATAAGAAACTAGACTCATAGATCATTCCAGGGTTATATAATTTGCATGGTTTGGTAGAGGTTTTACTAACCTTTGGTGATGATCTTGAAGGGGTTAGCCTGCAGGTCACAAGGGGAGATGTGCATGAACTTGCTTCTTGCTCTAGCCTCCACCTCAAGATCTACAACCACCACAGCCTCCAAGCACGACCTCAGCAACCCTAGGGGTCGTCCCACGGGAGAGAGGTGGCTTATTTAAAGAGGTATGGGTCTATACTTGCCTAATTTAAATTAGGAAACTAATGGGTACAAATTTGCTATAGCTTTCCCTCAATGAACGATTTCTCTCCCTAATTAGTGTTGGGAAAGTTATGGAAATCTCGTAACCACGAATTTGAGCTTGGTTTGAAGTCCATTGGTGGTCTATTGGGTGAGATTTTACCCTATTATGGTCCATTATTGAATATTTTCAAATTTCAGGTTATGTTCTTAGCATGAATTATTTTGTGGCCCAAAAAACTTCTTTTGGTCCAATTATTTCATTAGGTTGTCAATACCCAATGTTTGAAGTCCTCAGTGATTTTTATTTTATTTTTGGACTCACTTAAGTACCAATAATAGTAATTTTCCTACTTATTCCCTAATTACAATAATAATTCGCTAAATGCTTTAACTTAGCTAATCTGATTTTTCTTCGCCGAATTCCTTCGTGGGTCATTAGGGAGCATTGTTTAGAGATGAACTATGATTTTATGGAATTTTTCTATGTGTTTCGGCATCCGTTATATTTGTACGTATGTGTTTTCTAATTCAGAAATATTAAATTATTATTTTTTAATTTATTCTAATTTTTCAATTAATAAAATATTTGGGCGCTAAAATCTTCCAAATGTAAATCAAAGCTTTCGTAGAGGAAAACCTTTGGTACTGGTCTGGGGTGAAGAAGGAAGCATCTAGTGCCCTAGATGAGGCCATGTGGACAGAGACGATGGAAACGACTTCGAATGATTCTAGAGAATGGATGAGATGTTCGAAATAGGGTTCAAGATCGTACCTTTCTTCAGAAAAGATGAAAAAATCAAGAGGAGCACAACAAGAGTTCCATTGGAGTTGAGGATGAACACAGGAACCAACAAGATGATGAAAGGAGTCGATGATACTTCGAATGTGTTAGTTGGAAATGAGAAAGAAAGGAGTTTATATATAAAGAAAAGGATATCGACGACATGAGATTTATTGGTCAATGACTGAGATTTAATATCGATTTTGAAAAATGACAGACAAATGAATAAATGAACATATTTTATTCACTTTTTGTAAGACCTGGCTTCCCGGCTTTCCGTCCGATGTCTGGGATGACTGGCCACTAATGCGTCCAGGCTAGGCGACGCGTTAGTGTCGCATCGTGGGTGTCCGACGCAACAGTCATCCTTGTTACGAAGAGCTTATGCGTCGTGTTCTTGTCGCGCCTTGCTTCTCCGTCGCGTCTTTCTGTCACACCAAGTCAACGGGTCGCGACAGTGTTCCATGCCTTTTGTCGTCTGGCAGCTGTCAGGGTGGCAGGCATGTCAGTAGGACTTGTCGCATTGTCGCGGCGTCCCTGGGGGACGCGTTCTTGTCACAGTGCGTTGACCTGTTGCGTTATGGTCCTTAACGCGACGCGTCACCCCGTCTCGTCATGGGTGTCGAACACTTATGTCCTTGGCCGGCAACCCCTTCTTCCTTTTCTTCTTTCCCCACTTTTCTCCTCCCCCTCCAGTGGTGCTCTGCCTCCCTCTCTCCCTTTGTGCGTTTCAGGTGAGGAGGAGGGCCGTCCTCATGTCCTTGGTGTTGTGGAGGTTGCATGGAGTGAGAAGGAGGTGGCCAATCTGACGTGAAGGACCCTATTGGGTCCATTTCTTCGTTTAAAGTAGGAATTGCTTGTGCTCTTCTCGATCTGGGTGGATTGGGAGCTTCTCGTGCTTTCTAGTTAGTTTAGATAACTTCTCCATACTCCCCTCCCCCGTATGGTATGCATGTGGCTTTTGGGCGGCCCTGGGATGGAGTGTGATACCTCGAAATTTTCTATCTTATATATTGTGCATGTATCTTTACTTGTTGCGTGTATAGCATATGTATTCAATTATGCATATTACCATTTATATACTTCTCATGAACATATGCATGTATATATATATGATATTTCATATGAAAATAGGCAATTAACTAATATGTGTATATTATCTATACTAAAATACTAAGTAATATTATGCATGTTTAATCTAATTACCTAGGTGCATGTTGTATATGTGTGTATATTTATACATATGTTAATTCAAGTGTGTGTATGCAAGAAGTAATTATTGTTGTATAGATTATTCTAAGCTAACATATTGCATATTGCATCTTAAAGACACCGTGCATATATTACTATCTAAATCTTGAAGTGCATATTAGATTATCTATACCATGGATATTGTGTGTAAGTATATGAAGTGTAAATGTAAATATGTATGTTATCATATGCATGTGATACCTATCTATCTAATCATATGTACATCAAATCATCTATAGTATATAAATAGTACTTAAATAGCATTGTGCATGAGATAGGTAAGTTTAACTGTGGATCATGTAAGTACTGTTAAAGCAACTTCCTCCAAGACTTCAGGAAATTAAGTATTTTTGATAAGACAAATCTTTAAATGAATATTTTGCGTCTACCATGATAAATTCTCAGTTATATATATATTTATTTCAAAAAATATAGATATACTACAAAAAATTCTAGACAGCTTCAATATCCTGAAAGACCAAAGCTTTTCTAAGTATACAACTTTATATTGTATTCGATTCATGACTTCGACTCATACAGTCGAACGTCTTTGTACTGTATTCGACTCATGACTTCGACTCATACAGTTGAACGTCTTTGTACTGTATTTGACTCATGACTTCGACTCATACAGTCGAACGTCTTTCTACAGTATTCGACTCATGACTTCGACTCACACAGTCGAACGTCTTTGTACTGTATTCGACTCATGACCTCGATTCATACAGTCAAACATTTTTACACTGTATTCGACTCATAACTTTACACCTTATTCATCTAACGATTTCCTTCTTGAGTCGAATTACACTATTCTTTCTAAATCGAATCATGTTCACTTTCTGAGTCGAATTACCTGTTCTACTAAATTCGACTACACTATCAGCTATAGTACCTTTGTCAGTTCTAAATTGTCATTCCTGTTCGAAAATTATAAAATCTATGACATATCTCTTGTTGCTTATCATATACTCCTAAGATCGTACAATAATATTATTTTAATATATTTTCTTACAACAAATTCAGTTCATTCACATATTTACATTCATATAAAAAAATATTTCTCTGAAATATACTTCTGGTTTTGATGTCCGTTGCCTCAATCTATTCTTTCTAAAAAGACTCAAAGCATTTATGTAAAAAAAAAAATAGACACATAGTATCTAACCATCTCACTACCACTGACAGACCCATACCTCAACTTTTGTCTGTCTTCCTTATTTTTCGAAAGGACTAAGAATACTAGGTTCCATACTATGTGTTGTACTTCACTGACTTACCTACCACAAAGGTATGGATTTGCTTTTGTCTTTGTCTTGTCCTTTCAAATAGGCATTTATTAGAACGCATGTTTTAGCATGAGTTGCTCAGTTCAAGTCTCAAAGAGCTTATCTTCTAGCTGTGACAACGGCTCCTGCTTCCAAAAAGGACTTTGGAAAGAGGCAAAGATTCAAGACTCTATGGATATAAGTCCCAAGATCTAAAGGATCCCCAAAACTCTCCTCAAACGGATAGTATGCAACAACCATCTTACTCCAACGGCTATCTTCCTCAACGGCTAGTTCTTTTGAATATTATAAAGAGATGGAGAAGAGCTCATGATACACAACAATTTTCGAAGTGTGCACAAAAAGAGAAATTCCTTCAAGCTATCTCTCTGAAAAGCTCATCTTGCAAGCTCTCTCAGCCTTCCTGTTCAGCCTCTGTGTGAGAGCTCATCTTCAGGAATTTCTATTCTGAAAATCTGTCTATTGGGTGGCAATTGTAATTGCTCATTCATTTGAAGTCCACCCAAGTAGCTTCAGCTAGGATTCAGACTTCACTTCTCTTCATTCAATCCTACTGGAAAGTGTGTGTTTTGTGCTCATCTTTGAGGAAAACACACAAGGTTTATTTGTCTGTTATTTCTGCAGAAGTTTTTCTGCTTTACCCCTCTTGTGAAGGGAAGGCCTTTGGTATAAGGCAATTGTGTTTTACCCCTGCTTAGGGAAGACTTGCTGTGGAGCAAGTGGGTGTTGTAATTACCTCTCAAGGGTGAGAGAAGGCCAAATCCTTTTGGTAGTTTAGTGATAAACTCAAGTGGTTGGCTTGAGGACTGGATGTAGGACTTCCATGTAGGAAGGGCCGAACTAGGATAAATCTCTTGTGCAATCTTCTGTGTGATTGTTTCCGCCAAGGTCTTTCACTTGAATCACACACATCACACCAAGCACTAACATATTTATTTAGTGTTGTGATTTTCAGAAGAATTTTCTAAAAGCTAGAAAAGTCCTATTCACCCCCCCCCCTCTAGGACTGTGTATTTGCCATTTCGATCCAACAAGTGGTATCAGAGCGAGGGTCTTCTCAGAAGAATCTAAAGATTTGAGAAGAAATGGCATCTGAAGCTCACCACTATGAAGGCCAATCAGTTTGAAGACCACCATTCTTCGATGGTGAAGATTATCAATACTGGAAGATGAGAATGGAATGCTTCATCAGAGGAACAGACTGCGATCTTTGGCAGGTAATTGAACAAGGTGATTATGAAATAGTTGGAGCAACTTCCACTTTTGCTGGTTTATCTATTGCTGATAAGAGAAATATGTCCCTAAATTATAAAGCCAAAAATTATCTTTGATGTGCCTTATCTAAAAGAGAATTCAATAGACTTTCAGGTTGTAAGACAACAAAAGAAATGTGGGATAAATTACAGGTAACCTATGAAGGAACCGATAGGGTTAAACAAACCAGAATAGATATACTAGTATCTCAATATGAACAGTTCAAAATGCTTCCAAGTGAAATATAACACAAATATACAACAAATTCTCAAACATAATTGTATGGTTAAGTGCCTTAGGAAAAATCCTAACCAATGAAGAAACTGTTAGAAAAATACTACGATCTCTAACCAATGTATGGACCCCTAAAGTTACAGCCATTGAGGAAGCCTATGATCTCACTGAATTATCCATTGAGACAACGAAAGATTTTTCTCTAACCAATGACTGGATAATTCATATGTACGGGCAAATACTCTCTGTACAGACAACAAAAATTCGGGAAACCAGTGCCAAATGAAACTAGACTAATAGGGTAACAACTTTAATGTAGAATGCTTAGTCTGAAATGGCTCCACGAAGATATATAGAACTCGTAAGACAAGTCAGGGTTTAATTAAGATAGCACAACATACTGATCATACTAGATTTAATTCATGAAATCCACATGATAAAAATTGGAGAAAACAGTAATAACATGATCTAAACACATGTATGCAAGCATGAACGAGTTTAATTAGAGTATGGCATGGAGATGACCTATTTTTTGAGTTCAATCAAATTTAGTCTCCAGAAAGCCCTAGTTCTAACCACTTGGAGAAGAACACCTAATACTCACGATCAACTGGATAGAAATTGGGAAAAATAGTTCCATAAGAAACTAGACTCGTAGATCATTCCAGGGTTATATAATTTGCATGGTTTGGTAGAGGTTTTACTAACCTTTCGTGATGATCTTGAAGGGGTTAGCCTGCAGGTCGCAAGGGGAGATGTGCATGAACTTGCTTCTTGCTCTAGCCTCCACCTCAAGATCTACAACCACCACAGCCTCCAAGCACGACCTCAGCAACCCTAGGGGTCGTCCCACGGGAGAGAGGTGGCTTATTTAAAGAGGTATGGGTCTATACTTGCCAAATTTAAATTAGGAAACTAATGGGTACAAATTTGCTATAGCTTTCCCTCAATGGACGATTTCTCTCCCTAATTAGTGTTGGGAAAGTTATGGAAATATCGTAACCACGAATTTGAGCTTGGTTTGAAGTCCATTGGTGGTCTATTGGGTGAGATTTTACCCTATCATGGTCCATTATTGAATATTTTCAAATTTCAGGTTATGTTCTTAGCATGAATTATTTTGTGGCCCAAAAAACTTCTTTTGGTCCAATTATTTCATTAGGTTGTCAATACCCAATGTTTGAAGTCCTCAGTGATTTTTATTTTATTTTTGGACTCACTTAAGTACCAATAATAGTAATTTTCCTACTTATTCCCTTATTACAATAATAATTCGCTAAATGCTTTAACTTAGCTAATCTGATTTTTCTTCGCCGAATTCCTTCGTGGGTCATTAGGGAGCATTGTTTAGAGATGAACTATGATTTTTATGGAATTTTTCTATGTGTTTCGGCATCCGTTATATTTGTACGTATGTGTTTTCTAATTCAGAAATATTTAATTATTATTTTTTAATTTATTCTAATTTTTCAATTAATAAAATATTTGGGCGCTAAAATCTTCCAAATGTAAATCAAAGCTTTCGTAGAGGAAAACCTTTGGTACTGGTCTGGGGTGAAGAAGGAAGCATCTAGTGCCCTAGATGAGGCCATGTGGACAGAGACGATGGAAACGACTTCGAATGATTCTAGAGAATGGATGAGATGTTCGAAATAGGGTTCAAGATCGTACCTTTCTTCAGAAAAGATGAAAAAATCAAGAGGAGCACAACAAGAGTTCCATTGGAGTTGAGGATGAACACAGGAACCAACAAGATGATGAAAGGAGTCGATGATACTTCGAATGTGTTAGTTGGAAATGAGAAAGAAAGGAGTTTATATAAAGAAAAGGATATCGACGACATGAGATTTATTGGTCAATGACTGAGATTTAATATCGATTTTGAAAAATGACAGACAAATGAATAAATGAACATATTTTATTCACTTTTTGTAAGACCTGGCTTCCCGGCTTTCCGTCCGATGTCTGGGATGACTGGCCACTAATGCGTCCAGGCTAGGCGACGCGTTAGTGTCGCATCGTGGGTGTCCGACGCAACAGTCATCCTTGTCACGAAGAGCTTATGCGTCGTGTTCTTGTCGCGCCTTGCTTCTCCGTCGCGTCTTTCTGTCACACCAAGTCAACGGGTCGCGACAGTGTTCCATGCCTTTTGTCGTCTGGCAGCTGTCAGGGTGGCAGGCATGTCAGTAGGACTTGTCGCATTGTCGCGGCGTCCCTGGGGGACGCGTTCTTGTCACAGTGCGTTGACCTGTTGCGTTATGGTCCTTAACGCGACGCGTCACCCCGTCTCGTCATGGGTGTCGAACACTTATGTCCTTGGCCGGCAACCCCTTCTTCCTTTTCTTCTTTCCCCTCTTTTCTCCTCCCCCTCCAGTGGTGCTCTGCCTCCCTCTCTCCCCTTTGTGCGTTTCAGGTGAGGAGGAGGGCCGTCCTCATGTCCTTGGTGTTGTGGAGGTTGCATGGAGTGAGAAGGAGGTGGCCAATCTTACGTGAAGGACCCTATTGGGTCCATTTCTTCGTTTAAAGTAGGAATTGCTTGTGCTCTTCTCGATCTGGGTGGATTGGGAGCTTCTCGTGCTTTCTAGTTAGTTTAGATAACTTCTCCATGCTCCCCTCCCCCGTATGGTATGCATGTGGCTTTCGGGCGGCCCTGGGATGGAGTGTGATACCTCGAAATTTTCTATCTTATATATTGTGCATGTATCTTTACTTGTTGCGTGTATAGCATATGTATTCAATTATGCATATTACCATTTATATACTTCTCATGAACATATGCATGTATATATATATGATATTTCATATGAAAATAGGCAATTAACTAATATGTGTATATTATCTATACTAAAATACTAAGTAATATTATGCATGTTTAATCTAATTACCGAGGTGCATGTTGTATATGTGTGTATATTTATACATATGTTAATTCAAGTGTGTGTATGCAAGAAGTAATTATTGTTGTATAGATTATTCTAAGCTAACTTATTGCATATTGCATCTTAAAGACACCGTGCATATATTACTATCTAAATCTTGAAGTGCATATTATATTATCTATACCATGGATATTGTGTGTAAGTATATGAAGTGTAAATGTAAATATGTATGTTATCTTATGCATGTGATATCTATCTATCTAATCATATGTACATCAAATCATCTATAGTATATAAATAGTACTTAAATAGCATTGTGCATGAGATAGGTAAGTTAACTGTGGATCATGTAAGTACTGTTGAAGCAACTTCCTCCAAGACTTCAGGAAATTAAGTATTTTTGATAAGACAAATCTTTAAATGAATATTTTGCGTCTACCATGATAAATTCTCAGTTATATATATATTTATTTCAAAAAATATAGATATACTACAAAAAATTCTAGACAACTTCAATATCCTGAAAGACCAAAGCTTTTCTAAGTATACAACTTTATATTGTATTCGATTCATGACTTCGACTCATACAGTCGAACGTCTTTGTACTGTATTCGACTCATGACTTCGACTCATACAGTTGAACGTCTTTGTACTGTATTTGACTCATGACTTCGACTCATACAGTCGAACGTCTTTCTACAGTATTCGACTCATGACTTCGACTCACACAGTCGAACGACTTTGTACTGTATTCGACTCATGACCTCGATTCATACAGTCAAACATTTTTACACTGTATTCGACTCATAACTTTACACCTTATTCATCTAACGATTTCCTTCTTGAGTCGAATTACACTATTCTTTCTAAATCGAATCATGTTCACTTTCTGAGTCGAATTACCTGTTCTACTAAATTCGACTACACTATCAGCTATAGTACCTTTGTCAGTTCTAAATTGTCATTCCTGTTCGAAAATTATAAAATCTATGACATATCTCTTGTTGCTTATCATATACTCCTAAGATCGTACAATAATATTATTTTAATATATTTTCTTACAACAAATTCAGTTCATTCACATATTTACATTCCTATAAAAAATATTTCTCTGAAATATACTTCTGGTTTTGATGTCCGTTTCCTCAATCTATTCTTTCTAAAAAGACTCAAAGCATTTATGTAAAAAAAAAACAGACACATAGTATCTAACCATCTCACTACCACTGACAGACCCATACCTCAACTTTTCTCTGTCTTCCTTATTTTTCGAAAGGACTAACAATACTAGGTTCCATACTATGTGTTGTACTTCACTGACTTACCTACCACAAAGGTATGGATTTGCTTTTGTCTTTGTCTTGTCCTTTCAAATAGGCATTTATTATAACGCATGTTTTAGCATGAGTTGCTCAGCTCAAGTCTCAAAGAGCTTATCTTCTAGCTGTGACAACGACTCCTGCTTCCAAAAGGACTTTGGAAAGAGGCAAAGATTCAAGACTCTATGGATATAAGTCCCAAGATCTAAGGATCCCCAAAACTCTCCTCAAACGGATAGTATGCAACAACCATCTTACTCCAACGGCTATCTTCCTCAACGGCTAGTTCTTTTGAATATTATAAAGAGATGGAGAAGAGCTCATGATACACAACAATTTTCGAAGTGTGCACAAAAAGAGAAATTCCTTCAAGCTATCTCTCTGAAAAGCTCATCTTGCAAGCTCTCTCAGTCTTCCTGTTCAGCCTCTGTGTGAGAGCTCATCTTCAGGAATTTCTATTCTGAAAATCTGTCTGTTGGGTGGCAATTGTAATTGCTCATTGATTTGAAGTCCACCCAAGTAGCTTCAGCTAGGATTCAGACTTCACTTCTCTTCATTCAATCCTACTGGAAAGTGTGGTTTTGTGCTCATCTTTGAGGCAAACACACAAGGTTTCTTTGTCTGTTATTTCTGCAGAAGTTTTTCTGCTTTACCCCTCTTGTGAAGGGAAGGCCTTTGGTATAAGGCAATGTGTTTTACCCCTGCTTAGGGAAGACTTGCTGTGGAGCAAGTGGGTGTTGTAATTACCTCTCAAGGGTGAGAGAAGGCCAAATCCTTTTGGTAGTTTAGTGATAAACTCAAGTGGTTGGCTTGAGGACTGGATGTAGGACTTCCATGTAGGAAGGGCTGAACTAGGATAAATATCTTGTGCAATCTTCTGTGTGATTGTTTCCGCCAAGCTCTTTCACTTGAATCACACACATCACACCAAGCACTAACATATTTATTTAGTGTTGTGATTTTCAGAAGAATTTTCTAAAAGCTAGAAAAGTCCTATTCACCCCCCCCCCTCTAGGACTGTGTATTTGCCATTTCGATCCAACAAGTGGTATCAGAGCGAGGGTCTTCTCAGAAGAATCTAAAGATTTGAGAAGAAATGGCATATGAAGCTCACCACTATGAAGGCCAATCAGTTTGAAGACCACCATTCTTCGATGGTGAAGATTATCAATACTGGAAGATGAGAATGGAATGCTTCATCAGAGGAACAAACTGCGACCTTTGGCAGGTAATTGAACAAGGTGATTATGAAATAGTTGGAGCAACTTCCACTTCTGCTGGTTTATCTATTGCTGATAAGAGAAATATGTCCCTAAATTATAAAGCCAAAAATTATCTTTGATGTGCCTTATCTAAAAGAGAATTCAATAGACTTTCAGGTTGTAAGACAATAAAAGAAATGTGGGATAAATTACAGGTAACCTATGAAGGAACCGATAGGGTTAAACAAACCAGAATAGATATACTAGTATCTCAATATGAACAGTTCAAAATGCTTCCAAGTGAAAATATAACACAAATATACAACAGATTCTCAAACATAATTGTATGGTTATGTGCCTTAGGAAAAATCCTAACCAATGAAGAAACTGTTAGAAAAATTCTACGATCTCTAACCAATGTATGGACCCCTAAAGTTACAGCCATAGAGGAAGCCCATGATCTCACTGAATTATCCATTGAGACAACGAAAGATTTTTCTCTAACTAATGACTGGATAATTCATATGTATGGCTAATACTCTCTGTACAGACAACAAAAATTCGGGAAACCAGTGCCAAATGAAACTAGACTAATAGGGTAACAACTTTAATGTAGAATGCTTAGTCTGAAATGGCTCCACGAAGATATATAGAACTCGTAAGACAAGTCAGGGTTTAATTAAGATAGCACAACATACTTATCATACTATCTTTAATTCATGAAATCCACATGATAAAAATTGGAGAAAACAGTAATAACATGATCTAAACACATGTATGCAAGCATGAACGAGTTTAATTAGAGTATGGCATGGAGATGACCTATTTTTTGAGTTCAATCAAATTTAGTCTCCAGAAAGCCCTAGTTCTAACCACTTGGAGAAGAACACCTAATACTCACGATCAACTGGATAGAAATTGGGAAAAATCGTTCCATAAGAAACTAGACTCGTAGATCATTCCACGGTTATATAATTTGCATGGTTTGGTAGAGGTTTTACTAACCTTTGGTGATGATCTTGAAGGGGTTAGCCTGCAGGTCGCAAGGGGAGATGTGCATGAACTTGCTTCTTGCTCTAGCCTCCACCTCAAGATCTACAACCACCACAGCCTCCAAGCACGACCTCAGCAACCCTAGGGGTCGTCCCACGGGAGAGAGGTGGCTTATTTAAAGAGGTATGGGTCTATACTTGCCTAATTTAAATTAGGAAACTAATGGGTACAAATTTGCTATAGCTTTCCCTCAATGGACGATTTCTCTCCCTAATTAGTGTTGGGAAAGTTATGGAAATCTCGTAACCACGAATTTGAGCTTGGTTTGAAGTCCATTGGTGGTCTATTGGGTGAGATTTTACCCTATCATGGTCCATTATTGAATATTTTCAAATTTCAGGTTATGTTCTTAGCATGAATTATTTTGTGGCCCAAAAAACTTCTTTTGGTCCAATTATTTCATTAGGTTGTCAATACCCAATGTTTGAAGTCCTCAGTGATTTTTATTTTATTTTTGGACTCACTTAAGTACCAATAATAGTAATTTTCCTACTTATTCCCTAATTACAATAATAATTCGCTAAATGCTTTAACTTAGCTAATCTGATTTTTCTTCGCCGAATTCCTTCGTGGGTCATTAGGGAGCATTGTTTAGAGATTAACTATGATTTTTATGGAATTTTTCTATGTGTTTCGGCATCCGTTATATTTGTACGTATGTGTTTTCTAATTCAGGAATATTAAATTATTATTTTTTAATTTATTCTAATTTTTCAATTAATAAAATATTTGGCGCTAAAATCTTCCAAATGTAAATCAAAGCTTTCGTAGAGGAAAACCTTTGGTACTGGTCTGGGGTGAAGAAGGAAGCATCTAGTGCCCTAGATGAGGCCATGTGGACAGAGACGATGGAAACGACTTCGAATGATTCTAGAGAATGGATGAGATGTTCGAAATAGGGTTCAAGATCGTACCTTTCTTCAGAAAAGATGAAAAAATCAAGAGGAGCACAACAAGAGTTCCATTGGAGTTGAGGATGAACACAGGAACCAACAAGATGATGAAAGGAGTCGATGATACTTCGAATGTGTTAGTTGGAAATGAGAAAGAAAGGAGTTTATATATAAAGAAAAGGATATCGACGACATGAGATTTATTGGTCAAAGACTGAGATTTAATATCGATTTTGAAAAATGACAGACAAATGAATAAATGAACATATTTTATTCACTTTTTGTAAGACCTGGCTTCCTGGCTTTCCGTCCGATGTCTGGGATGACTGGCCACTAATGCGTCCAGGCTAGGCGACGCGTTAGTGTCGCATCGTGGGTGTCCGACGCAACAGTCATCCTTGTCACGAAGAGCTTATGCGTCGTGTTTTTGTCGCGCCTTGCTTCTCCGTCGCGTCTTTGTGTCGCACCAAGTCAACGGGTCGCGACAGTGTTCCATGCCTTTTGTCGTCTGGCAGCTGTCAGGGTGGCTGGCATGTCAGTAGGACTTGTCGCATTCTCGCGGCGTCCCTGGGGGACGCGTTCTTGTCACAGTGTGTTGACCTGTTGCGTTATGGTCCTTAACGCGACGCGTCACCCCGTCTCGTCATGGGTGTCGAACACTTAAGTCCTTGGCCGGCAACCCCTTCTTCCTTTTCTTCTTTCCCCTCTTTTCTCCTCCCCCTCCAGTGGTGCTCTGCCTCCCTCTCTCCCCTTTGTGCGTTTCAGGTGAGGAGGAGGGCCGTCCTCATGTCCTTGGTGTTGTGGAGGTTGCATGGAGTGAGAAGGAGGTGGCCAATCTGATGCGAAGGACCCTATTGGGTCCATTTCTTCGTTTAAAGTAGGAATTGCTTGTGCTCTTCTCGATCTGGGTGGATTGGGAGCTTCTCGTGCTTTCTAGTTAGTTTAGATAACTTCTCCATGCTCCCCTCCCCCGTATGGTATGCATGTGGCTTTTGGGCGGCCCTGGGATGGAGTGTGATACCTCGAAATTTCTATCTTATATTGTGCATGTATCTTTACTTGTTGCGTGTATAGCATATGTATTCAATTATGCATATTACCATTTATATACTTCTCATGAACATATGCATGTATATATGATATTTTCATATGAAAATAGGCAATTAACTAATATGTGTATATTATCTATACTAAAATACTAAGTAATATTATGCATGTTTAATCTAATTACCGAGGTGCATGTTGTATATGTGTGTATATTTGTACATATGTTAATTCAAGTGTGTGTATGCAAGAAGTAATTATTGTTGTATAGATTATTCTAAGCTAACTTATTGCATATTGCATCTTAAAGACACCGTGCATATATTACTATCTAAATCTGAAGTGCATATTATATTATCTATACCATGGATATTGTGTGTAAGTATATGAAGTGTAAATGTAAATATGTATGTTATCTTATGCATGTGATATCTATCTATCTAATCATATGTACATCAAATCATCTATAGTATATAAATAGTACTTAAATAGCATTGTGCATGAGATAGGTAAGTTTAACTGTGGATCATGTAAGTAATGTTGAAGCAACTTCCTCCAAGACTTCAGGAAATTAAGTATTTTTGATAAGACAAATCTTTAAATGAATATTTTGCGTCTACCATGATAAATTCTCAGTTATATATATATTTATTTCAAAAATATAGATATACTACAAAATTTCTAGACAGCTTCAATATCCTGAAAGACCAAAGCTTTTCTAAGTATACAATTTATATTGTATTCGATTCATGACTTCGACTCATACAGTCGAACGTCTTTGTACTGTATTCGACTCATGACTTCGACTCATACAGTTGAACGTCTTTGTACTGTATTTGACTCATGACTTCGACTCATACAGTCGAACGTCTTTCTACAGTATTCGACTCATGACTTCGACTCACACAGTCGAACGTCTTTGTACTGTATTCGACTCATGACCTCGATTCATACAGTCAAACATCTTTACACTGTATTCGACTCATAACTTTACACCTTATTCATCTAACGATTTCCTTCTTGAGTCGAATTACACTATTCTTTCTAAATCGAATCATGTTCACTTTCTGAGTCGAATTACCTGTTCTACTAAATTCGACAACACTATCAGCTACAGTATCTTGTCAGTTCTAAATTGTCATTCCTGTTCGAAAATTATAAAATCTATGACATATCTCTTGTTGCTTATCATATACTCCTAAGATCGTACAAGAATATTATTTTAATATATTTTCTTACAACAAATTTAGTTCATTCACATATTTACATTTCTGTATAAAAATATTTCTCTGAAATATACTTCTGGTTTTGATGTTCGTTGCCTCAATCTATTCTTTCTAAAAAGACTCAAAGCATTTATGTAAAAAAAACAGACACATAGTATCTAACCATCTCACTACCACTGACAGACCCATACCTCAACTTTTGTCTGTCTTCCTTATTTTTCGAAAGGACTAAGAATACTAGGTTCCATACTATGTGTTGTACTTCACTGACTTACCTACCACAAAGGTATGGATTTGCTTTTGTCTTTGTCTTGTCCTTTCAAATAGGCATTTATTAGAACGCATGTTTTAGCATGAGTTGCTCAGCTCAAGTCTCAAAGAGCATATCTTCTAGCTGTGACAACGGCTCCTGCTTCCAAAAAGGACTTTGGAAAGAGGCAAAGATTCAAGACTCTATGGATATAAGTCCGAAGATCTAAAGGTTCCCCAAAACTCTCCTCAAACGGATAGTATGCAACAACCATCTTACTCCAACGGCTATCTTCCTCAACGGCTAGTTCTTTTGAATATTATAAGAGATGGAGAAGAGCTCATGATACACAACAATTTTCGAAGTGTGCACAAAAAGAGAAATTCCTTCAAGCTATCTCTCTGAGAAGCTCATCTTGCAAGCTCTCTCAGTCTTCCTGTTCAGCCTCTGTGTGAGAGCTCATCTTCAGGAATTTCTATTCTGAAAATCTGTCTGTTGGGTGGCAATTGTAATTGCTCATTCATTTGAAGTCCACCCAAGTAGCTTCAGCTAGGATTCAGACTTCACTTCTCTTCATTCAATCCTACTGGAAAGTGTGTGTTTTGTGCTCATCTTTGAGGCAAACACACAAGGTTTCTTTGTATGTTATTTCTGCAGAAGTTTTTCTGCTTTACCCCTCTTGTGAAGGGAAGGCCTTTGGTATAAGGCAATTGTGTTTTACCCCTGTTTAGGGAAGACTTGCTGTGGAGCGAGTGGGTGTTGTAATTACCTCTCAAGGGTGAGAGAAGGCCAAATCCTTTTGGTAGTTTAGTGATAAAACTCAAGTGGTTGGCTTGAGGACTGGATGTAGGACTTCCATGTAGGAAGGGCCGAACCAGGATAAATCTCTTGTGCAATCTTCTGTGTGATTGTTTCCGCCAAGCTCTTTCACTTGAATCACACACATCACACCAAGCACTAACATATTTATTCGTGTTGTGATTTTCAGAAGAATTTTCTAAAAGCTAGAAAAGTCCTATTCACCCCCCCCCCCTCTAGGACTGTGTATTTTCCATTTCGATCCAACAAGTGGTATCAGAGCGAGGGTCTTCTCAGAAGAATCTAAAGATTTGAGAAGAAATGGCATCTGAAGCTCACCACTATGAAGGCCAATCAGTTTGAAGACCACCATTGTTCGATGGTGAAGATTATCAATACTGGAAGATGAGAATGGAATGCTTCATCAGAGGAACAGACTGCGACCTTTGGCAAGTAATTGAACAAGGTGATTATGAAATAGTTGGAGCAACTTCCACTTCTGCTGGTTTATCTATTGCTGATAAGAGAAATATGTCCCTAAATTATAAAGCCAAAAATTATCTTTGATGTGCCTTATCTAAAAGAGAATTCAATAGACTTTCAGGTTGTAAGACAACAAAAGAAATGTGGGATAAATTACAGGTAACCTATGAAGGAACCGATAGGGTTAAACAAACCAGAATAGATATACTAGTATCTCAATATGAACAGTTCAAAATGCTTCCAAGTGAAAATATAACACAAATATATACAGATTCTCAAACATAATTGTATGGTTAAGTGCCTTAGGAAAAATCCTAACCAATGAAGAAACTGTTAGAAAAATACTACGATCTCTAACCAATGTATGGACCCTTAAAGTTACAGCCATAGAGGAAGCCCGTGATCTCACAGAAAATCTTTCAAAAAGTTCAAAAAGAAAGCTATGGCAGCAACATCGGACAACGAAGATGCTACCAGCTCAGACTCCTCCAGCTCAGAATCTGAAGAAGAAGAAAAGGCTAATCTAGCCCTCATGGCAGGACTAGAACAGGTAAATTCTGAAACATCTTTTACTTCCTGCTCCGAATCTGATTCAGACAGTCTAGAGGATGCCTTCAATGAACTTTATGAAAAATATAAGTCCGTTGTAAAACAAACAAAAATAATTAAGCTAAATTTGTTAAATCAAGAAAAGAGCAATACCTTTCTTAAAAATGAAGTTGAAAGGTTAAAGAAAGATTCAACTGAAACCAAAGAGCTAATGAACTATTATGTGAAGATTTGAAAAATAAAATAACAAGATATTAGAATTAGAATCAAATCTAAGAGAACTGAAGAATGAAGAAAAATTGCAAGAAGAAAATAGTTATCTAAGAGCCACTTTAGATAAAATAACTACCTGCAAAACTTCATTATTTATAAATCTGAAAGGTGCAAGAAAAGGACAAAGGAAACATGGAGTAGGTTATATACCCCCACAAAATGAAGAACATATTATTTATCCTAAAATATATCCAACTCCTAAATTTGTAAAAGAGGATGATATAAAAAGTACCAAAAGGTAAATCAACATGCTTATGCACAAAAACAGAATACAATAGAAATATACACAAGAAGAATTCTTTCAATTTATGTTGTACACACTGCAACCAACTAGATCACATAGTTAGCACGTGCACTATTAGAAACTTAAGATGGATTCCTAAAACTAACCATCAAGGACCCAACAAAATTTGGGTACCAAAAGTTAAAACTTAGCTTTATTTGTAGGGTCAGCTGAGGGCATTCAAATGGTATTTGGAGAGTGGATGCTCAAGGCATATGACAGGTGACAAGAAGCTATTACAAGTTTTAGAAAATAATCTGGTCAAGTTACCTATGGCGACAATGGAAAAGGAAAGGTGATAGGGTGTGGAACTATTGGTACTAAAGGAAAAGACTTAATTGAAGATGTCATGTATGTAGAAGGTCTCAAGCACAATCTAATCAGTATCAGTCAATTATGTGATAAGGGTCATTTAGTAAGTTTTTAGAATGATAAGTGTGTAATTCTGAAGGACAGCAAAAAGGTGTTTGAAGCTCAAAGAGTAAAGAACCTGTACACTTTGCAACTAGCAGAATTAAAAGGAGTAAATCTTTGTTTGGCTACTACCAAAAGCGAAGAAGCTGGTTTGTGGCACAGAAGACTTGGTCATGCAAGCACTTCAGTAATCAAGAAATTATTAAAGCATGATCTGGTTGAGGGTCTTCCCAAGATGAAAATTAAAAAATCTAGAATATGCTCAACATGTGCAAAAGGAAAGCAGACCAAGACCTCATTTCAGTCCAAGACAAATGTTACAACTTCCAAACCTCTGGAATTGATTCACATGGACCTATTTGGACCTATGAGGACAGTCAGCGTTGGAGGAAAAGTCTATGGCTATGTATTAGTTGATGATTACTCAAGATATACTTGGGTGTCTTTTCTACAAGCCAAATCTGAAGCTTTTCAAGCCTTTCTGAAATTCCGCAAAATTGTTCAGAAGAATCAAAAATTTCAGATTACCAGTATTAGATATCATCATGGAGGAGAATTCAAAAATGAAGAATTTCTGGAATTTTGTGAAGAAAATGGTATTGAACACAATTTCTCAGCTCCCAGAACACCTCAACAAAATGGTGTAGCGGAAAGAAAGAACAGAACATTACTGGATATGGCCAGAACTATGATAAATGAGTATAATTTACCAAGATACTTCTGGGCAGAAGCAGTAAATACAGCTTGCTACATTATCAACAGATGTATGATCAGACTTATCCTAAAGAAGACTCCTTATCAATTATACAAGGATAAGAAGCCCAACATCAGTCATCTTCGACCTTTTGGCTGTAAGTGTTTTATTTTAATAATGGTAAAGATAACTAGGAAACATAGATGCTAAAAGTGATGAAGGTTTTCTGCTAGGATATGTCTCCAAACCTAGAGGATATAGAGTGTTCAATAGAAAGACATTGACGATAGAACAAACTGTGCATGTTTTGTTTGATGAAACTAACCCCTCTATCAAAAGGATAGAAGAAGAGGAAGATGGTGTTGATAATCTTTGCAGGGATCTTGAAAAGACTTCTCTTGAAGAAGAACAAAACAAAGATGAAGAATCAGAAGATCCTCCACTAGAAGATCTTCAACAACAAGAAGAATCACAAGAAGGACTACCTAAAGAATTGAGGTACCATCGGGATCATCCTAAAGAAAACATAATTGGTGATCCTCAATCTAGGTTAAGAACAAGAGGATGCAAATTCCAAGTGATTTCTCTGCTTTAGTTTTACAAATTGAGCCTAAGACAATCAAAGATGCACTGAATGATGAATCTTGGATCCTTGCTATGCAAGAGGAACTAAATCAGTTCCAACGCAGTAAAGTTTGGACACTTGTGCCTAGACCTTCTGACCATCCTGTTATTGGAACCAGATGGGTTTTTAGAAACAAAATGGATGAATCAGGAGTAATCACTAGGAACAAGGCCAGACATGTGGCTCAAGGATACTCCTAAGAGGAAGGCATAGACTTTGATGAAACCTATGCTCCAATTGCTAGATTAGAGGCAATCAGGATTCTATTAGCATATGCTTGCTCTCTTAATATTAACTTATTTCAGATGGATGTTAAAAGTGCTTTTCTGAATGGTTTTATAAAAGAAGAAGTGTATGCTGAGCAACCTCCCGGATTTGAAGATACTAAAAATCCTGATCATGTTTTTCGATTAAAGAAAGCAGTGTATGGCTTGAAACAAGCTCCAAGGGCTTGGTATGAAAGACTAAGTGCTTATCTTATATCACATGATTTTGTAAGAGGAAAAGTAGATAGTACTCTTTTATGAAAAATTTCAGATGAAATTTTAATTGTACAAATTTATGTTGATGACATTATCTTTGGCTCTACTAATAAATCACTCTGCAAATTCTTTGAAGAACTGATGTAAAGTGAATTTGAAATGAGCATGATGGGTGAACTAAATTATTTCCTTGGATTACAAATCAAGCAAACCAAAGAAGGGACTCACATATGTCAAACCAAATACATCTCAGATCTACTAATCAAGTATGGATTTGACAAATGTAAGCCTTTAGGAACACCTATGAGCTCAGGCATTAAGCTAGATAGTGATCCCCTTGGTAAAAGGCAGATCAAAAAATGTATAGAGGAATGATAGGATCACTACTCTATCTCACTGCAAGTAGGCCAGACATAATGTTCAGTGTTTGTTTATATGCAAGATTTCAAGCTGATCCAAAAGAATCATATGTTCTTGCTGTTAAATAATTTTTAGATATCTTATTAATGCAAGTAAATTAGGTTTATGGTTCCCAGATGTTCAGAATTTAAGATAATTGGATATAGTGATGCTAACTACGCTGGATGCAAATTAGATAGAAAAAGCACCAGTGGTACTTGTCAACTCCTTGCAGGATGTTTGATATCTTGGTCCTTCAGAAAACAGAACTCAGTAGCCTATCCACTACAGAAGCTGAATACATTGCAGCTGGAAGTTGCTGTACTCAACTACTATGGATTAAGCACCAACTAGAAGACTATGGTCATCAACTTCAAGAAATTCCAATGCTGTGTGATAATACAAGTGCAATCAATTTGACCAAAAATCCAATTCAGCACTCAAGGACAAAGCACATTGAGGTTAGACATCACTTCATCAGGGATCATGTAAGTAATGGAAACATCTCTCTTGAATTTGTTTCTACAAAAAATCAATTAGCAGATATTTTTACAAAACCCCTACCAGAAGATAGATTTAGATCTATTAGAAAAGAAATTGATATGTTCAATCCTGATTAAAGTTTTCCTAAATTATCAGGCTTGAAGAATATTTTGTTCTCTGTGAAAATATATCCTAATTTTTTTTAAGTAAAAGATCGACTGATACATTCGATTCATGAAGAATCAAGGTATTCGATTCATGTTAAAAAATTGTCAGTCGACTGATGCAGTCGAATCCTTAAATCAATTACTTAAGTTCCTGAAACGTCTTATCATTTAAACCTCCTTAATTAACTCTCTATCAAGGCTTGTCTCTTCGTAACTCAAATCACGACCTTTCATGAAGAGACGGTCGTCATCCGACTCTTATATAAATATCCCCTCGTTTCCTTAAGGAAACACCCATTTGAAATCTCTCCTCGACTGCTCTGTCTTCTTCTTCGCGCCTTCTTGCTCTCCGACGACGAAATCTGAAGCCCTCTGATAGACCTCATCCTTTCGAGAAAAAGGTAGGATCTATAACTCTTTTCGAGTATATCTCCTTCTCCTATGAAGGTCTCCTAAGTTTCCCTCTCGTTTGTTTGTCTAGATGGCATCTTCTAGGGCTCAAGACACCGTCCAACTCACCTCTGACCAACTCCAACATATAGCCAAGATTCCCATTTGTTCCGGGAAGTCCGTTGAGTTCTCTCATCTGAATGGTAGTCTAGCATGGGTAGAGGAAACCGTCGCAAAAATGGGGTGGACCAAGCTATGTCAGATTTCAGAACCTTTTGTGGCCAGTGCAGTAAGGTCTTTCTATGCCTCCCTGAAAATTTCAACTGGAAACACCATTGTAGGGTATGTTAAAGGAACCAGAGTCACCATCTCTGAGGAATATCTTGTTGGGCTATTGGATTGTCCTAATATCGGACACTGTCTCAGTGAGTTCATTCCCTTAGAGAAACAGAAGCTAGGGATTATTGGGAATCTGGGGACTCTGTGCAAGAGAGGTCTACAAGTAAATGAGCTATCTGTAGAGAAGAGGTTGATTCACAGTATCATCACCAATATTATAACCCCTAGAGTAGGTACCCATTCCTCCATCACAATCAGAGATGGGAATCTACTCTTTTGGGCTATTTAGAGGCACAAAGTCAATCTTCCAGCAGTCATCTTAGAGAAAATGATAGCAGCAAAGGACCTACAAGAGTCTCTACCATATGGGTCTTTGCTTACCTTAATCTTTAAGAAATTTTCTTTGGATTTGTCTGAAGAAGTGCTGGTGAGCACTAGAGAGAAAATTGGACTCATTACTCTTAGAAGGAGTCATTACTCCTTAGTTGGAAAGAAACAAAACTTGTGGTTTAAAGACTTTGTTCCGGAGTGTGAGCATGAAGTGTATCCAGATGAAAATTAGTCTCCATGCTCACCCAAGACATTCCTATCGCAAATATTCAAATTGAAGCCCCAGCAGATCCAGAAAGGTCAGATATGTTTGTTTAGCCTCCTTCTTCAGCTATCCCTCCTCCAGTTCAAAATGAAGAAGTTCAGATTCTTGCCTCCTCTTTTAATGAGCAAGATGCTCCCTCTAAAAGTGTACGTGAAGTTTTGAAAGATCTCAGAGGTAAAGGAATTCTATCTGAGGATGTTCCTATCCCACCTATGGAACAAATGTTTGAATAGAGAGATCCTTCTTACTCCCCTTCCCAATTTGAGACCCGGCCAAGGTCTCAAGGGGAGAGTAGTAGCCATCTTGGTTCAATTCTGGAGCTTGTTCAATCCAACAAGAAAATCTATCTCTTCTTCATATGCAAGTTGAACTGATCGATGTCAAGTTTGACAGTTTAGCTGATGAGGTGAAGCAGATAAAAGAGCTTATGCTTCAGCTAGTGTGCCAGCAGGGCACTCCCAAGCCAACAGGGCCTTCACCCTCACAGCAGCAAGAAGAAGCAGCAGCTACTGCTCAAGAGCCACAGCACCAAGAGTCAACTCAAGAAAAGATTCTAAAGATCAAGTGCTTGAGCAAGTAGTAGAAAAGGATCAAGAGATCCAGGCTGACCAACAGCCCTTTTCCGATGAAACCCAGCAGAAGGATGAGCAAGCTCCCAAGCCTCCTCTAGAATTAGTTGTTTATCAACCTACTCAAGAGCAGCAACAGGAGTCAGTGGTGATCAGCAGCCTGGTATGGCAGCAGTTGAGAAAAAGGGACCCCTAGGAAAAAAGACCTCTTCAGGATTCTGAAACTCTCACTTTTAAGAGAAAGGTTAAGAGAAGGCTAGTGAAAGATGGCCATCCTATCCATCCCTCTCCTTCTTCCAGACCTACCTCTCTGGCCCCTCCTGTTGTTAACCTTCCAGAAATCACTCCTACAGCACCCTCATCCTTTGCTCTCGATATGCCTTCGCCAAGCATCCCAGTAGATCCACACTTCAAAGATATCAAATTTTCTATCTACCCTTTGCAATACCAACCGAAGCCACTCAAGGACGTAGCAATAACCTGTCTACCCAACCTCCTCAGTTTTATTCATCTCTGCCCACTATTCCCAAACCTGGCTCTCAGCAAACCCATTTACAAATGATTAAAATGGTTCCCAGTCTCCAATTACCAGCTTCCCGTGGTCCTAATTTGGGAGACAAAGTAGCCTTACTCCTTCCTCCTTTTTGGTATGCCTTTGTTTACCATTCTTCTCAGTTCATGGCTCTATTCAGAGAATATCTTCAAATTAGAGCCTTTCTTGAAATCCACAACATGCCAGGATTTACTTTTGAACACTGGCTTCCATCTTTGATCAACACCTCCCAGGTCTCAATCTCTGAACTTCAAGTGGTTTCTCAGAAGAGCCACTGTCTGACTCCTCAAGAGTTTGTTGATCTCTACCCTGAAGAAGCCATGAGATTTCAAGAAGCCCAATCACGAAACCACCATCTCAAAATCTATACTCACATCTCTCTCCGGTTTCATGATCTTTTGCCACTCTTCTCAGAGAATCTCAGGCAAATTCACTGCCATGAAAGCCTTTAATTTTGAGAGGTTCAAACTTGGTCTGCATGATGTCTCTCGAGGACAATATGACATGCTCATCAGAGGTCAAAACCAGTGGTTCCATCAATGACAGCAGCTTTGTTACCTGATCTCCATCCACCCCTTGTAGGAGCAGTTCTTATAGAGGTGCATTTGCTACTACCCTCTACAACAGATTCCTTCGGATCTCCACAAGGTTCAAGATCAAGTACAAGTCTAAGCTCAGCTTTCAGAGGTTCATCTTTCTTCACTTACACAATTTCAGAAGAACCTTCTTGACCTCCAAGTAAGCTTTGCTGAATCCGAACGGTTCACTGCTGATCAATGGGAGAAAGCTTATCCAGATCATCATCTTAAGTGCCAGAAAATGAAACTCACTCTGAATGAGTATCACTCCAAGAGCCTCCTTGACCTAAGAAAGCACCTAGGCCTTAAATGGGCACACAGATACTCATACTATTATCAGGCCAAGGATGCAGCCCTCTCCTCTGGTCTCCATGGAACATCACTCTGCATGAGTTCTTATCACTGGCAGTCTCTAAGAAGTTCACTCCCCTTCAAATCCGATATATAACGGATCCAGACAAGGCTAACCTCAAGCGCGCCTTTTACAGAAGACGCCACATCAAATCTCTGAAGAAATTACCCTTCACCAGCCCTACATACAATGTGGATTCTTCAAAGTTTGACCACATTTTCCCATCCAATGAGCTAAAGCTTTGGAATCTTATAGAGCCATTCTTGGCTAAAATTCCCCCAGCTCTCTATCTTCCTAGCTCTGGCATCAACTGAAAAACATTGTATTATTATTTTGTTTTTCTGAAAGTTGTAACTCCAACACTTATCTTTTGGTCCACGCATTTACTATCTTCTCCTGTCTCTTGCATTACCTACATTCATATCCTTTATGTTAATGTCACAAAGGGGGAGAAAAGAAAGACAAGGCAGCTACTCAGTTTCTTGTATCAAAAATTTATCAAATTTATATATATATATTCAGGCTATCAGCTAGCTACCATTTAAAGATTTTTGTCATTAACAAAAGGGGGAGAATTGTTGAAGCAACTTCCTCCAAGACTTCAGGAAATTAAGTATTTTTGATAAGACAAATCTTTAAATGAATATTTTGCGTCTACCATGATAAATTCTCAAATTTTATATATATTTATTTCAAAAAATATAGATATACTACAAAAATTTATAGACAGCTTCAATATCCTGAAAGACCAAAGCTTTTCTAAGTATACAACTTTATACTGTATTCGATTCATGACTTCGACTCATACAGTCGAACGTCTTTGTACTGTATTCGACCATGACTTCGACTCATACAGTCGAACGTCTTTGTACTGTATTCGACTCATGACTTCGACTCATACACTCGAACGTCTTTGTACTGTATTCGACCCATGACTGCGATTCATACAGTCGAAGTTTTTACACTGTATTCGTCTCATAACTTTACACCTCATTCGTCTAACGATTTCCTTCTTGAGTCGAATTACACTATTCTTTCTAAATCGAATCATGTTCACTTTTTGAGTCAAATTACCTGTTCTACTGAATTCGACTACACTATCAGCTATAGTACCTTTCAGTTCTAAATTGTCATTCCTGTTCGAAAAATATAAAATCTATGACATATCTCTTGTTGCTTATCATATACTCCTAAGATCGTACAAGACTATTATTTTAATATATTTTCTTACAACAAATTCAGTTCATTCACATATTTACATTCCTGTAAAAAAATATTTTTCTGAAATATACTTCTGGTTTTGATGTCCGTTGCCTCAATCTATTCTTTCTAAAAAGACTCAAAGCATTTATGTAAAAAAAAAAAATAGACGCATGGTATCTGACCATCTCACCTACCACTGACAGACCCATACCTCAACTTTTGTCTGTCTTCCTTATTTTCCGAAAGAACTAAGAATACTAGGTTCCATACTATGTGTTGTACTTCACTGACTCACCTACCATAAAGGTATGAATTTGCTTTTGTCTTTGTCTTGTCCTTTCAAACAGGCATTATTAGAACGCATGTTTTAGTATGAGTTGCTCAGCTCAAGTCTCAAAGAGCTTATCTTCTAGCTGTGACAACGGCTCCTGCTTCCAAAAAGGACTTTGGAAAGAGGCAAAGATTCAAGACTCTATGGATATAAGTCCCAAGATCCAAAGGATCCCCAAAACTCTCCTCAAACGGATAGTATGCAACAACCATCTTACTCCAACGGCTATCTTCCTCAACGGCTAGTTCTTTTGAAGATTATAAAGAGATGGAGAAGAGCTCATGATACACAACAATTTTTGAAGTGTGCACAAAAAGAGAAATTCCTTCAAGCTATCTCTCTGAAAAGCTCATCTTTCAAGCTCTCTAAGTCTTCCTGTTCAGCCTCTGTGTGACAGCTCATCTTCAGGAATTTATGTTCTGAAGATCTATCTGTTGGGTGGCAATTGTAATTGCTCCTTCATTTGAAGTCCACCCAAGTAGCTTCAGCTAGGATTCAGACTTCACTTCTCCTCATTCAATCCTGCTGGAATGTGTGTGTTTTGTGCTCATCTTTGAGGCAAACACACAAGGTTTCTTTGTATGTTATTTCTGCAGAAGTTTTTCTGCTTTACCCCTCTTGTGAAGGGAAGGCCTTTGGTATAAGGCAATTGTGTTTTACCCCTGTTTAGGGAAGACTTGCTGTGGAGCAAGTGGGTGTTGTAATTACCTCTCAAGGGTGAGAGAAGGCCAAATCCTTTTGGCAGTTTAGTGAAAAACTCAAGTGGTTGGGTTGAGGACTGGATGTAGGACTTCCATGTAGGAAGGGCCGAACCAGGATAAATCTCTTGTGCAATCTTCTGTGTGATTGTTTCCGCCAAGCTCTTTCACTTGAATCACACACATCACACCAAACACTAACATATTTATTTAGTGTTGTGATTTTCAGAAGAATTTTCTAAAAGCTAGAAAAGTCCTATTCACCCCCCCTCCTCTAGGACTGTGTATTTGCCATTTCGATCCAACAAGTACGTGAGAGTTATTTTCGTACAACTATAAATATATATAATGTGCATGCATTAGCTCGCTATCAGTGTATGTAGATCTCATGCATATGTACGTGTAGTACAATAGTAAGAAAGTATTATCATACATTTTGTAAATAATTATGAGTTTATTTACATGCATGCAATGGATATTTAAAATGTTATGAATTATTTAATTATTTAGATGCCCATTCTATTAAATATTTTATGCTGTTGTTGGTATCATGAATGTGTATATGTATTCATACATGTGCTAATCTTGTTTAAATGAAATCTATCTATTTTAAGCGTTTAAATTATTATGGTGTGTAAGTTACTTGAATGATAATGTGCATGCAGTATTAACTAAATGAACACATTTCAATCATAGGTTCATGCATAATGTATGTAATTATGTAATGTGTACGTATATGTGCATATATGTATATTATTGATGCATATTATCCTTAATTATGATTAGTGTATGTTGTATTTATTAAATATTATATAATGCAAGTACTTTATGTGGTAAAGATATATGTAATTATTTTTAAATATACTAAATTATTTTAGTGCATTTATGCCTTATTTTAGGGTTTGGCAAGGGTTTTCACTGCGTTGTGCAGTGGCGCCAGGACCTGGACACCAACCCACAGTGGGCGGCCACCCCTTGGACGCCAAACCCCTGTTGGCGCCCAGCATGTTGACGTCAACTGTGCAGTTGACTACAACCGATGTTGACGTCTATATCCTCCTGCGTAACGGTTCCAGAATTGTTAATACTCGCGTTTTGGCTGGTTCCAGATTAGGAAACCCATCATAACCCGTAGGAAACCTACCCTATTGTGTACCCCAACCCCCAAGCCTATAAAATACCCATCCTAGGTCGGGGAAAGGCTTTTTAACATTTGGTGAAACCCTAGCTCTGAGATGCTGAAAAGCTGAACTTCGAAAGGCCGGATTCGTCGACTGGAGGTGTTTCTCGAAGAGCTACACCAACTGGAGGATAGCCTATGCATAGGAGAAGAGATCCCAACTCTAAGGGACCGTCTACATCAACAGAAGAACCGGATCGAAAGAGTTTCTGAGCACCTTTTTGGCAGGGCCGAGAAGGGATTCATTGGCATATTTAGATCTTTGTAGATTTTTGTTAGAGGCAAGTAAACCTAGATCTTGATCTTATACATGTCCCCTTAAGTCTTAGGATTTTTATGGATTTTTTCTCTAGTCCTGTTTTCCCCTTTCTATTGAGTGATGTCTGTATGTGCTGCTGGGAAGAAGTTGATGGCAACATAGGTTGCAGTCAAGTTCTTGAGTTGACGGTCATGGATACCGCAGTTGAAAGTAAATGGCAACATCCCTTGACGTCTACTTATTCAGTATCCTGAAATTGTGCTTTTTGATCTTCTCTCGCTGTTTAAATGATTTCTGGACATAGGTATGTACTGAAATTTTATGGGTGATTGTATACTATTAGTAGGTCTTATCATGAGGTTGCCTAAATTTTTTATGACCATGTTAATTATTAAAATTCAGTGACTGAGTAATGAGCATAATATGAACATGTTTAAATCTAGTTTAAATGGATTTTATTGTGAATTAAATTTCATAAATTTTCCATGACAGATTGAATACTGGTATTAGGGTTCTGTTCTATTAATGCCCAAATATGTTAATGTGTACCATGCTTAATGATATTTTGATAAATATGTGTGAAATCTATATTTAATTGTGGAAATTATGTTTACTGTCCGAAAAATCTAGAAAATTTCATATGTGACATACTTACTGATAATAACCTGTGATAAAAATTTAGAACTAAATGGATGACAGTGAGTATAATTGTTAGTTAAACTGTGGAAATTGCTCATATTAAATGTGTTGAAATTGATCTTGTGCAACCCAGTAAATGTATAGCATGTTTAGGACTGTAAGTAAGATGTTTGTATTAAGATGTTTTATTTCGTAAAATAGTAGTATCATGATTAGGTTAATTGAGACATGTGCAATTGATAAATAGGATGTGTAAAGTGATTAATTAGTATATGTGAACAATGTAAACAAAGTGTGAAAATGTGAATAAGTGAATGTGAACTATTGGGCCAAGAATGACACTGCTACCCTAGAGGCATCGAGAGCTGTACATAGAAAAGTCCCTATGGAAAGCTCTAAATTGTAAAAGTTTGTCCTGAATGCATTAGGAAAAATCTGGAGGTGGATAAGTACCACATGATAGGGTGGAGAGGGCTTCTCCCGGTCTGCACAGTTACCAAGATTCACCACTTCATTGCCTAGGTGGTGGGCATGTGATATGAGTTATGTGATATGAATTGTGTTATAAAGTTATGTGTTATGAGATGCGATGAGTTATGAGTATGAGATATTGGTTTGTGTCCTCTAATAGATAGTTAGGACTATGTGTCATGCCGTTTTAATTATTGGAATATGAATAAAGTGTAAAATGATATGTTAAAGTGGCAGTGGATGAGTACAAATGTCATAATATGTGATAAGTGGAAATGAAAGAGTAAGTAATATGAAGATTGTGTGAAGAGATAAGGGAAAAGTTAATGTTAATAAGAATTTGCTTGCTTGTGAAAACTCATATTTTAATGCAATAAGTTCATATAATTTCAAGTATTAGTTACTTTAATTGTAATATCATGTTTAGTATCATGTCATGTGTTTTATTTCTCTTCATGAGATAGTGCATGTGAATCAACATATGTCATCATATCATTTATGTAATATGAAAAATGAGCATGTGAGATTACTAAATGAATGGGATTGTGTTTGAATAAGACTAAATTCATGTAATTGAGTTTAAGTCATGTCAAAACAACAAGTAAAGTATGGTTATGAATGTGATAAAAACAAGGAAGAATGTTTAGGTTCCATGTTAGATGTCATGTTCAATTAGTATAAAGTTTCATGCTATAAATACTTATTGTTAACAATCAACTTGATTATGTTTTAACTCTTCAATTCATACTATAAAATGTGAAACCATGCATATGAGATTTATTTACAGTAAACAGCAAGCAAAATGTGAAATTAAATATGAAAGTGCATGTGAAAAGTGAATAGTCATCATGTTAGGTTGTTCATTTCTTTATGCCAAATTCTATGATCTAGTTATAGAAATGTATTATGAAATGAAATTAATGTGTGGATGAATGATTCATGTTACATGTTAGGTGTGGAGAATATGTACAAGTGTAAATATAGTATCCATGATTTAGAATAAAAATGTGATAGAATAAAGCATGTCTAGGTGATCTAGAAATGTGTTGATAGTTAAAAGTATGTTCCACGTATGTTCTTGTAGTTTAAATAATAGCACGTATTCTTTAGTGTTTAAATAGCTTAATATGAATGTGATATGATTAAGATGAAGTCTTTGTTTTACTTGCTGAGTCCTTGGACTCACTCTTACTTCGACATACAGGTTGACAGGTATCTTGTATTAGAGGAAGACATAGTGAAGGTTGAACTTTGGAGGAGTAGCTTTTGAGGAGCGATTATCAGTTGTACTTTTATTTTTTTTATAGCTTGAACAAAGCCATTTATATGGACAATCATTTGGAAAATGTAGTTCTTTTATCATGTAATAATGTGGACTTGTCATTTTATTTCACTATATAGACTATGGAATGTGTGATGGTGATGGGTCAAAAGTTAAGTTATTTATTTATTTCCACTGTAATCAATTACTATCCACGTACGTTTCAACCTATCGGCTAGTGTTGGGTAAATGTCCCACTGTAGCAACGCTCTCTATATCGACGTGGGTTGGTATAACTGTACCAGTATAAGCAGGGTCGTTACAGAGATGGTATCAGAGCCCAAGGTTGAGATTGTACATGGATAGACCATCATCACCCCAATATTGCAAAGTCTTTATAGGAAATTGTCCATATATGTATAAATTATTAATAATGAATGGAAGATAGTTAAGGAAAATAGCTAGGATTTAGTAACCTAGATTCTAACTAAATTAAGTATTTTGTAGGATATGCCTGGACGTGGTAGACGTGGTGCTCAGTCTAGGAGGTATGAGCAAAACTGCAAGCTAAAGAATTTCGTGAAAGGACTCAAACCATCAGTGAAAGCGAGGCTTCTGGAGCTTGATCCCTGTAGTTTGGAAGAAGTTCTTGGCATGGTAAATAAGCAAGAGAATAAAGTGGAATCATATCAATGGGGAATTGAAGCTTAGAAGGAGGAAGCACCAAAGCCATTCCAAAGGCAAGAAAGGACGAAAAAGAAACTCATGGAAGGTCAGCAATACACTGTGGCATCAGGCAACGAGAAGCCCGAGTGCATTCATTATGGGAAGCGTCATGGCGGGAATGCATGTTGGCGAATGGAAGGAAGATGCCTTAGATGTGGCAGCAAGGATCATCGGCTTAAGGAATGTTCGAACCTGAAGACGAAGTTCATACCTAGAGATGTTTCATCAACAGCCATAAAGGAGCAAGGATTAGCCGAAGATGACCTCGGTGACGTCACCACAGGTACTTGATGTTGATGATCCGTTTCACGCGTCGTACCCTCGGTCGATTGTGGGGTTCTCCGATTGCTCGCGGACATCGCTGATCTCTCGTTGGCGATGATGGGTCGCTAGTTGACCCTGTTGACTCTTCGGTTGACTAGGTTGACTAGAGAGGAAACAAAGAAAACCAGCAAAGAGGAACGGAGTTTGTGATCGCCAGGGCCTTACATGTGCCCAAGGAATAATATGATCGCATCGGTGCAGCAACCTCACGCAGCGGATGGAGATGGAGCTTCAACATGTCCTCCTTCTGTCGACCAATGGAGAAGATGTGATCGCCAGGGCCTTACCTGTGCCCAAGGAATAATATGATCGCGTCGGTGCAGCAACCTCACGTAGCGGATGGAGATGGAGCTTCAACTTGTCCTCCTTCTGTCGACCAAAGGAGAAGAGCTCCGCAGTCTTCTACAGATCGTTCCTGCCACAGAAAGAGACTCTATTAGCCTAAAAGAAGTGTAGTGAATGCTCAGAAATGAGAATAACAGCCCAAAAGGAGAGTCCTGTACCGGATGCGGACTTGAGAAGAGGAGTGGCCAAGTGCTATGACCACCCTTCTTCCCTCCGTTTTTGGTTGGGAAACCCCTTTCTAGCTGTGTAGGGAAGTGGCCTACGTGCCTAGAGTGTGTAGGAAGGTGTGTGCAGCATGCAATGACTAAAGAAAATAGAAAGGAAAGAGAGGAAGAGGGGGAGTTGATCCTCGTTTGCAAGCATTGTAGACTCCTTGCAGGGCTCCTCCAGCTCCAAAAGAACTCTCCTAGACATCCCATGTGTTGAGAGAAGCAAGAGGATGAGTGATGGAAGGTAGGGTGCAAGTTTCTCTCTCCTCTCTCAAAAGGGTAGCATGTGGACGTCCAACCTCTCCTCTCCCTCTTAGAAGGCCAAAGAGGGAGTTAAATAGGCAGTGGGGTCGGAGCTTGGGAGCTTTGGATGCTTAGTGTGAAGAAACACACTTCACACTTGGCAATCCATGCATAAAGGCTCCAACCAATGGGGAGAGGCCAAGTAGGATTTTTACTGGGTCAAGGGGGTGCCATGGTGTCCAATATGCCTATTGGGCACAGCCCCATGTGGTGCATGGGCGAGAGAATGGCGCAAGTGAGCTAGATTCCCGGGGTAGTTGCGCAGACCAAGTAAACCAGGTTGACGTCAACCGATCCTACCGCCAACACCATGCAGACGTCCAGAGATGTGGACGTCAAGATGGGTCAATGTCCATGGGGATTGCCGTTAACATGTAGTCGGCGACAGTCGATGCTGTCGTCTACATGGCATCCGCGCAGGTCAACAAATGGTCAAACGGGCTTTATTGGGCCAAAGACCCACGCGGGGATGGGCCAAATCTCGCGTCTACAAAAGCCCCTCTGAGACATCCGGTCTTGCAAGGGAGCAGAGCGGACTGAAAGGTTGGTGTCTCGGTAAACAAAGGACGCGGAGACTTGATGAAGGGCCATCTCCGAGGATATGAATTCTAGCGAGCCAAATGAATGAGTTAGGCTAGAAACAAGTGACGGATCATCTGAGAGACAAATGTGGGTAAGAAGAAGAGTGATCTACCCGTGTAACTACAACTGCAACCCAACGGTCGGGTCCCTGGCATGGCCGTGTCGGACTTTGACTAGTTTCTGATGTGTCTGAGTCAAAGGAGTTGTAATATGACGGTTGAATCAGGAGAGTCTCATAACCGGAGCTCGTGGGCTCACTGGCCTAGTCAGGGCGTCTGTCCCGAATTTAGGAGGTCATGGAGATGAGGAGTTGGTTAATCTCTCAAAAGATTATCAAAAGATTCTAACTAAAATCAACGTTCGGAAAGCCTGAAGTCTGGAATTAAGCTCGCGACTGGCGAAGGCTCAAATGAACTCAATAAGTTTGCTTGACTGTTTGTGAAAGTCACGGTGGGACAACATGGAAAATGGGCAACAAAGACCCGATAACAACTTGGATAATCAAGAAGATGCTGACCCGGTAGGCTACTTGAGCTCGGGAAGCCATGGAGCAATCAAATGATCGAGGAAAATCACCATTTTGTTTTTTTTAGTCAGTGAGAAAATGTTAGCAGTGAAGATCTAAATGCATGCTGGTGTGGGTTGCCTATCTAAAAATGCAAGTTAGAACTAGAGGAAAATTCTAAAGGCCATACGAATACTGAGAGATCACAAACCCATCACGGTTTTTGGTAAAGGGGAACTCAGGGTTCACGGTTGCCAAATTATTCGCCTCTGGTGGGGTCCTACGTTAGACATACCTGTCACGCTCAAGGTCGCATGAGCGTTCCGAATCTGAAGTGTGGCTTGTGCTTAAAATATCTGCAAAACAACTTGAAGTACAAGACAAAGGATAATGGCCATATGAAAAATAAGACTTAAAGAATTTCCGAGGAGTAAACGTCCACATCGATGGCCGCCAGATCCCAGTTAATGGCAACAAATATTGCCACTAACCAGACACTGACATCAACCGATCTGGACGTCTATTGGCCAGCGGATCAGGCCGAAAACATAGGTGATAGGAGTCCATAGGGACTCTCCCAACTTCTACCTCTGTCCCTCTCTGTTCCTACTGCGAACCAGAGACTTTGGAGAGGACCTGAAGCAATGAAATGGCCTCTTCATCGACCGGACAGTCCACAAGCATGAACCCGGGGATCGTGAGCGAGGTTCCGGAACATCTGAGCACCAGACTGGCCAATGGGGAGGTAAGTGATGCTCATTTTTACTTCTTTCAGAACTGAAAATGCCCCCAAACCTCTCTCTTACAGCACCCCCTTGTGCAGGAGGTGCCCTCATTCCCGAGCTAAGGCCAGGTACGAGCCTTCTCTTGGCTCGTGAATCTGATGAACGCCATCATGCTAGACATGCGAAGCATCATCGGAATGTGGAATCTGAGCTTCATGGTGGTGCTGGCAAAGAACATGAGGAGATGTGGTGGGGGTTCGATGCCCTGGGAGCACTGGTGGAGTGGTGGCATCCACACACGCACACTTTTGTATTCCAGACGTTCAAGGCGAGTGTGCTGCTAGAGGAGGTGGAGCTGTTCTTGGGGTGGAGACGATGTTTGGAGTATGATGCAGCAACTCCTCTCCTCCCGTGGGAAGAGATTCCTGCGGACATCGTACGAGACAAGAAGGAGGTACTGAGGATGACGAACAAGCACGAGATCTTCCTAGATCGACTGGCCTGGTGGCTGATCCAGCATGTGAAGGAGATTGGAAGAGAGAGGGCGACTCGAGGACTGACAATCTGCCTGGCTGGTGTTTTCCTGTTCCCTACGAGTGGCAACTACATCCTTTACGAGCATGTGGGAATCCTGACTCTACTGTGGCGCGGACAGTCACTTGCCCCTGTAGTGCTGGCACACCTGTATTGTTCACTCACCATAATGAGCCTAGGCGGACGCACATGCCGGAGCTTGTTCCTGCTTCAGGTATGGATGGAGGCTCATTTAAAGTTTGATTTTGCTGACAAGCAACCTACCCCTTCCAGAATCTTCCTTCGGAGTTCGGTGCACTGCAGCAGGGCATGGTATGAGCCAGAGGATGAGATCAAGTGTGTGACAGCACACTTGAAGAGTAGAGATGCTTGGAGAGATTATTTGCCCTATCTGGTAATGGATGATTTCATAGTGAGGCCACTATTCATGAGGACTATTGAATTCAGAGCTCGAACCAGAGAGGACAGAAATTTGTGGTTGATTGGGGCTGATCAGATGGTGGTATACCAGCCACACCGGTGCCATTGTCAGCTTGGGATTCCACGGGGAATTCCTACTACATCCACTGCACCGATATGATAGTTACCAGGCGGAATGAGAAGCTGATAAAGAAAGCTAGGAAGACTTGGGCAAAGTACACAGTGAGCCAGAAGGTGGGATTGGCAGTGCAGGAGAAACGGGAAGATATCTGAAATATGAAGAATTCAATGACACTATTCGTCAAATTTCTTGTGATTTTTATATGGCCCGTAGGGCGAAATGATGTATTTTCCCGATTTCCAATAAGTGTAACGCAAAGTTAGATGAATAAAAGTGATTTGCATTGTGTTGAATGGCTTGAATTGTGGAATGTGTGCATTGAGTGTAGGACTGAGTGCGGAAGTGTTGGCGTCCACATCGATAACCGTCAACCACTGATAGACGTCCAAAGTCTAGTCGCCAACCAGCAGAGAGAGGGATTGACGTCCACATCGAGAGCCGTTTAATTCAAACTTAGCATCCAGACCTGGCCGTCGACCGTACTTCAAGGTCTGACACTGATGAGACATTGGCGTCAATATCCTAGACATTTAAAGTACGTCAATGGCTAAAAGCTTGACATCAAAAAAAGTGAGGATGACCAGACCTTGACGTCAAATTTGAAAAATAGCTTTTACTCAAACCGACCCTTCTCCGGCGCCATTTTACCTTCCCAAGCGCCGGAGAACCCCCCTTTCTCTCCTTTCTCCATCCTTCCTACACTCTCTCTAATCCTTCTTCCTTCTTCTTCTTCAAATTTGGACCCCCCCCCTTTATGAGGACGAGGGGAAAACGCTCCATCCTCCAGACTCGCTGCCAACCGGGGGGAGGAGGAGGAGGCTCGGGTGATGGCAGGAGACACGGCGGTGGAGGAGGTAGCCAGACCGTCGGTGGCCGGCGCCGGTGGTGACAGTGAACCGGAGGGAGAGGACACCGCCGAAGATGACGGAGGAGGGGATGAGAAGGAGGCGGAGGCACCCCGACGGCACAAGGTAGGTCTCATGACCCTTAAACACTCTGTGGAATGTGTGTTTGTTATGCGTGGAAAGAGGGGGAAATAGAGGAGACTCTCTCGGGTTTGATAGGAACTTGACGTCCACGTCGGTGGACGTTCAGTTCCTATCAATGTCCACCCTCTTTCCGTCTAAGTGAACTTGATGACAAGTGTTGGACGCCGACAGAGGAACTTGACGGCCATCCCTGGATGCTGATTCTAAGTAAACGGCAGACCTCTTGCCGTCAATTTGGGGTTAACGACAGTCGATGCTGACGCTTATTTTTTTGTGTTTTCTAAAGGGTAAGGGCCGGATGAGGAGCATGGTCACATGGGACCTATGCTGGGCTTGGTACACGGCGCTGCCAAAGGCCCAGCAGACCCAGATCGCCAGGATGGGGTTCGGGCACCTCCTGTCGGTACGTCCATTCCACGTGGACGTGCCGTACTTAGAGGCCCTGAGGGAGCGATGGGAGGAGGATTGCAAGGCATTCATCAGGCCTTGTGGTCACATGATACCCACGTTGTAGGACGTGGCGTATCTGATAGGACTACCGATTCTGGGAGAGCCAGTAGTAGGGCAGGAGAGGAGCGATTATCATGATGACATTGTGGAGTTGCTGGGGCCAGAGTTTGTGGCCGGGAGGAGGAGACCAATTCGGAGCATCGTGCTGGGATCGCTGTCTAAGGCGGTGGGCCTTAGAGGTCAGAGGAGAGGGCCCCTGGAGTCACTAGAGGAGTTCTATATGGGAGTGCGGGGAGCACTCGACCTTGGTGACATAAGCGAGGAGATATCAGTTAGGATTTTTGTAGCATACCTCCTCGGGCGCCTCTTGTTCGCAACACAGTCATGCCAGATGAACTGCAAGTTCATGCCGCTTTTCAGGGACTTAGCGCAGGCAGGACGATACGCAAGGGGTGCCGCGATGCTAGGACATTTGTTTTCCCTTCTTTCTAGCAGTTGGCGGCGCTCTCAGAGCACCGGGGGTTTCACCCCCTTTCTTCTGGTATGCAACTTTCTTTAAATGCTCATCATTGAATTTTAAATTGGTTAAATTGCCTGACTAACATTATTTTCTTTGCTGCTTTGTATATCTGGGGGTACACCCGCTTCCCCATGGGACGCAGGGTACAGGCAGAGGGGCGCCAAACCATTGTGCTTCTCATGGCGCAGTGGGAGGTAGCTCCTGACCCACGCGTGGCGGACAGGTGCGCGGAGGACGTGCGCATTGCCTTGGACCACTACCCGCATGATAAGGTACGAAACTCAACAAAATCACATGCATTCTAACAATTGCTGCATTTGATGTTACTGACCAGTGCTTTCTTCTCTTTCAGGTGGTGTGGATCCCCTATGCGGGGGAGGCGGACGCTTCGCATCAGGCGGTGGCAGTGGGCCGTCCTCTCTTCGACCGCCACCTGCTCCTTCTCTACCTGGGGACCTGCGAGGTTCTCTATCTTGAGCTCATGGTGCGAACCCTAGGCTGGCACCAGCCGGCCATGGAGGTACCATCCCTGGGCAGAGAGGGGCACTCCCGTCGTTGGTTCTTCGCCGAGGACTGAGACTGGAGTGAGGAGCATGGGAGCACGGTCTCCTACTGGCGAGCTGGAGGAGACCAGGTGCTCTAGCAGGCAGACCCTCCAGGACAGCTCGGCGTACCTGGAGGACTATCGTGTGCGCTACGCCGGGCGACTCCGGCTAGATCGGAAAGTGGTAAGTGAATTCTAACTCTAAGCCTTTGTCATTTAAATATCTTGATTCTAACATTGAAGTGTGAATGACAGCTACCGGAGTCACAGGCAGTCCACCTCCTGGAGGGATGGCTGGCGGAGAAGGAGGTTGAGCTCGAGAGTCTCCGAGCTGAGGTCCAGACACTAGTACGTAACATTTCAACCTATCTTGGGTTTGATTTGACTTGATGACCGACCAAGATATGTGAATGCAGAAAGGGGAGCTATCGAAAGTGCGGGCGAACCAACACACAGGGGCGAGCTTGTCCGCACGGCCGGCTGGAGGGGACCTGGCGGTCCGTCTATAGGAGGCCCTGGACTGGGCGCATGCGAGGGTCCAGGAGCTCGAGACGAGGACCCGAGAGTTGGAGGCGGAGGTAAGACACTGAAATACTACCTTTTGCACATGATTTAATTTGATTTCATTTTCTTATTTGTGTGCAGAGGCAGGGAGGAGGAGCGGCGACCATCCAGGCGCAGATGGAGAGTCTGCGACTGGAGCTGATGAGGGTGGAGGGTCACCTACTCGAGGCGAGGGACCGAGAGAGGGAGGCGAGGGACTGAGAGATGGAGGCAGACTGAGCCCGAGCCGACATTGCAAAGAACTACGAGATCTTGAAGGATCGGGTGCTGAGGAAGCCCCGGGAACAACAACGGGCGGCACAGCAGGAGGCACCGGGGAGGATGGCGTCTGCCTTTGCCTCTCTAGATGACATCGTGTCGCTAGGGTCCCGTCCGTGGCACGAGGAGGGCTGCAGCGTCCCGAGGCATCAACGTTGTCTTTTCTTTTCCCCTTTAGGCCTGATTTAGCATTCTGTCCCTTACTTTTTCTCGATTGCCCCTGTTTATGGTGACCTTGTACTTTAGATGGGAGTGGATGGTCCCCTACTCGAAGTTTGCTCCGCTTCCAGACATGGACGAGTGGGAGAAGAACAGGAGAAACATATTGACCGGATTAGACTATCCGAGTGTACTTGTGATTTTCCAACTAAATGGCAATATCTTAACATCGTGTGGTGTGTGAATAAACCCTACCTCACTAATGACCAAGTGGAAAAGGAGAGACTTAAACCCACACCGTTAACAAGTGATGAATAACCGACTTGACGGACTAACTGACTAAGGATAGAATTTCTTTAGGTAGACTGTGTTCCACAGATGTGACAACTCCACTCCTTCGGCATCTACCAACCTATAAGCGTTCCCTGAATATACTTCCTTGACAACGAACGGACTTTCCCAATTTTCTTGCAATTTGCTCTTGGGACCTGGTGCCTTTATAATTTTACGCTTTAGGACCATCTCACCAACTTTGAATTTTCTCTCAAGAACTCTTTTAGCATAAAAACGTGCAATTCTCTGACGGTAGACTTGAGCATGGTCAGCCGCTATTATTCGCGTTTCATCCAAGAGTTCAAGTTGTGCCAACAAGGCCTCCCGACGTTGATCGGGGTCAAGTTCGGAATCCAATTGAACTCTAAGTGAAGGGACGAAGACCTCATATGGGAGTATCGCATCTGATCCGTATGTCAAAGCATCGGGAGTTTGCCCCGTAGGAGTCCAGACCGAGGTGCGATAAGCCCAAAGAGCTTCAACTAAGCAGTCTGGCCAGTCAGCATTGTTGTGAGATTTGCATGTTTTCTTTATGATTATGATGAGAGTTTTATTAGTAGCTTCAGCTTGTCCATTACCTTGTGGATAATATGGGGATGAATGATGCAAGTTAATGCCATATTTACCACACATGTCGCGAAACTCCTGTGAAGTGAATTGAGGTCCATTGTCGGCGACGATGTCCCGAGGTACGCCAAACCTTGCAAGGATGTTGCACTTGATGAATTTGACCACTGTTGAAGCTTTGACCTCTATCAATGCTTCTGCGTCAGCCCACTTTGTGATGTATTCCGTGGCAATCAGGATGTAGGACTTCTTACGGATTTCTCTGATTCTGTCCGCGAGTGGACCGACCACGTCGAATGCCCACATAGAGAAAGGCCATGAGGCGATGAGAGGGTGAAGAGAAGAGGAAGGAGCATGAATTTTGTCACCGTGCAATTGGCATTTAGCTCAGTGACAGGAAAAATGACGACAGTCTTCTTCCATGGTAAGCCAATAATAGGGTCTTAGCAACTTTTGGGCAATTGCTCTACCATTAACATGGCCACCACATTCACTAGAGTGAGCGGCTTCAACAACATCTTGGGACTCGATTTCATCAAGACAACGGAGATAGACACCACTGAGAGACATTTTGTACAGAATGCCACCTATGATCTTGTAACGCTCCGAGACACGGCGAATGGCCCATCTATCGGTAGAGGTGGCATAATCAGGGAAGGATCCATCTTTGAGAAAGTTCTCGATGTCAAAATACCAAGGATGGCCATCTTCGAGGTCAATTTCTGGCTCTTTCGAGAGCGCAAGGACCCGAAGGGATGGAGAAGGAGATGTGAGTTGAGAAAACCAAGGATCTACATGGGAAGGGAATCTCAACCTTTAGACAGAGACGGTTGCAGAAGATCTTCCCAAAGGGATGGGAATGGAAGAAGCTAAGGAAGCGAGTGAATCTACTAGGATATTTTGAGCCCTAGGAGTGTGAACTAGGGTGAGCTTCCTAAACTGCCGGACCACCATGCCTACCAACTCTTGGTATGGTTTCAACTTGGGGTCTCGGGTCTGGTACTTGCTAAGAGATTGCCGAAGTATCAACTGTGAATCACCAATTATCCTTAACTCCTTGACTCCGAGCAATAATGCCATTTTCAGCCCAACTAAGAGTGCCTCATACTCGGCCACATTGTTCGTGGCTCAGAACGTTAACTGGTAGGCGTGTGGAATGACTACCCCTTCTGGTGAGAGGAGGACTGCCCCTATTCCACACCCTTTGGAATTGAGGGCCCCATCGAAGTAAAGTACCCACAAAGGTTCACCATCGAGAATGGTTCCTAACTCTTCATTGAGAAAGCTTTCATCAACGGGAGAGCATGAAGGTAAGGGGTGGTGGGCCAAATGCTCAGCAATAGCGTGCCCCTTGATCGACTTTTGGTTGACGTAGGTGATATCAAATTGATTGAGGAAACTCTGCCACCTCATCAACTGATCAGTAAGGACATGCTTCTCAAGCAAGTACCAAATTGGGTCCATACGTGCCAGAAGTTTCACTTCATGAGCCGGGAAATAATGCTTTAACTTCTAGGCAACCCAGACGACGGCTGCACACGTTCTTTCCATGGCGGTGTACTTCTTTTCAGCTTCATTGAACAACTTGGATAAATAATACATCGCTCTCTCCTTCTTCTCGTCATCATATTGGGCTAAACTGCTCCAGTTGAATATTCAGTGTTGACATATAGAGCAGTAAAGGCCGACCCGGGACCGAAGGAGCGAGAACCGGGGGATTGAACAAATAGCTCTTCAACTCATCAAAGGCCTTTTGACATTTCTCGTTCGAATCAAACTTAGCCTCTCCTTTAAGCATCTCATAGAAGGGCTTACAAAAGATTGAATGCTGGGAGATGAATCTCCTAATAAACTGAAGTCTGCCTATTAGCCCCCTAACTTCTCTGGTATTCCTAGGAGGAGGCATATAGATTATTGCTTTGGCCTTATTGGGATCAATCTCAATTCCCCGCTTGCTTACTATGAACCCCAGCAATTTCCCCGAGGAGACACCAAAGACACACTTTTTGGGGTTCATCTTAAGAATGTGTTCTCTAGACTATTGGAGAACTGCCCAAAGGACCTTATCATGGCCATGTCGAGTCCTTGATTTAACTAAGATGTCGTCTACATAGTCCTCCATGTGCACATGCATCATGTCATGAAAAATCTCCATCATTGCCCTTTGATAGGTTGCTCCCGCATTCTTCAATCTTAAGGGCATGAGGACAAAACAGTAGGTCCCCCAGGGCGTTGTGAAAGAAGTTTTCTCCTGGTCTTCCTCCGCCAGACGGATCTGATTATACTGAGAGAAACCATCCATGAAAGAAAACATCTAAAAGCCGGCAGTGTTGTCCACTAGGACATCAATCTGTGGGAGAGGGAAATCGTCCTTCGAGCAAGCACGATTAAGGTCACGATAATCTATACAGATTCTAACCTTACCGTCCTTCTTCATCGCAGGGACGATATTAGCTACCCATTGTCGATACAGCACAACCCTAATGAATTTGGCTTTATGCAACTTGTCAACCTCCTCTTTGATCTTGAGTGCAAGCTTGGGATGTAGCCTTCTCCGCTTTTGTTTGACGGCTTTCGCGTCGGATTTTAGGACTAACCGGTGCTCGACCAAAGAGGTGTCAAGTCCTGGCATGTCCTCATAGGACGAAGCAAAACCATCGGAGAATTCATTGAGAATAGCTACCAGAGCTTCTTCTTCTTCAACACTCAAGTTGGCAATAATCAAAACTACCTTCGGGGATTCTTTAGTGCCATGGGTTACCTCTTTAGTGGGCTCGTCCGCAGCCATGGTTGGCTCGTCGAACCTCTTTGTGCTATCCACATAGGAGCTCACTAGGTCCTCTTCTTCCAACCCAGGATCTCCCAGCTCACCCTTCTCATCAAAATCTAGTAGATAAACTCCTAAACCGTCATCTACAGAGTCGCCTTCTTCAAAAACAGATTCAACAAGGGCAAGCTCCTCAAGAAACTCTGGGACTTAACTTAACTTGGCACACCTCTCAGCCAAAGTGTGACGGCCCTCGTTACACCGGTACAGTTATACCAACCCACGTCGGTATAGCGAGAGTCCTCACAGTGGGACATTTACCCAACGATACAAACAGCTGAGATACACGCGAATATAAATAACAGAGTAGCGGAAGTAAAAGAGAACTATCTCCATTCATTCATCATCCACATTAAACATACATGCAGTTTACAATTTGCAAAAAGGAACTAAAATTCACATGATTTAATTTGCTGAAATAGAATACAAATGTCCACATATTACATTCTTTTAAATGATAATTCTAATACAATGTCCAAGTACATACTAAGAAGTACACAATCACAAGATCTCAAAAACTGGCTAGTCTCCACGCTCGGAGTCCGTCTCCGCTGCCTCCTCTGAGGGTACTGTGTCACCAACTATACCTGTACGCCGAAGCAAGGAGTGAGTCCAGGGACTCAGCAAGTAACACTATGCATGATATACACGTACAAGTCCTAGTGGTTTCTACAAGCACATTACACTTTACAACACATAGCATGCTAATCCATTTAAGTTTTCAACCTATCATGAAGGTTCTACAATTTTATACATAACGCATGCTTTCAGATTTCAAAAATAACATTCACCTATCACATGGTCTCTATTCAATTCACTCATGGGACTTTAATCAAACGTGCGAGCTATTGACATGAACAATTTACATACATGAACGGGGAACATAATTAGCATGGATTCCACATGTTCTTAAGTACATACATAACTTTTATCATACTTTAGGTTGCTGGTTTCACATGGTTCAATGACTATAAACCTACACATGAAAGCTACAACGTTGCTTAAACATAACACATGAACAATCCATCACGCCATTTTACTCACATACTCATTTGTTGTCCCTAACATGGATTCTAAACACTTTTGCACACATAAACATGAGAATAATGACATGCATTTTCTGAATTCACTTGGTTTCAGATTTAGTTTCACATGGTTTCTATAACACATTTACATATCTAAGATTTCACATTTTTCTTTACACTAGGTTCCTCTTTTCACATATTTACACTTTACACATACACATTCACATATCACTTACACATTTACACATGGTCACATACACTTTACACATTACACTTTACACTTATTTTAGTGCTGTGACACATAGTCCAAACCACCAATGAAGGACACAAACACATCACATCACATAGACGCCATCTAGGCAATACAATGGCGACTCTTGGACTGCGCAGATCGGGAGAACAAGTCTCCACCCTAACCAGTGGTACTTGTCCACCTCCAGGATTTCCCCCTAATGCCCTTAGGGTCACTTAACACAATGAACTTTCTCAGGGGGACTTTTCCCTGATACGGCTCCACTGCCTTCTCGGAAGCAGTATCACATTGGCACAGTTTACACTTTTACACATTTACCGTTTTACACATGGTTTTACAGTTGACACTCTTCATTTTCATTCACACTTTCTTACTCACATGAACACCTCTGTTTTCCTAACATGGTACTACAGAGTTTTCAGGATTCAACACATAGTAAACACACCAATCATGTGGGTTTTAGACAAAATCTAATCACGTTTCGATCATAAGTACGAATTATTCATAATTCACATGAAAACACATAACTTTTTATTTACTGTTCCAATTAACCTGAAATTTTAACCACATGCTGTTTTCGGGTTCAAAATCATACCCTCAAGTTTTCAGATTTTTCTGAGCTAAATAGGATTTACAGAAAATCAAACACCTAATTAGCACATTATTCACAATTTACGTTAACATGGAATTTACACATCATGCAATTTACCACTTGCTGTTTAGCCATAAGCTACCAACATTTGCATGAAATTAGAGTACAACGTTTCCCAAATTCATACATCTATGGATTTAACACTACGAATCATTTTTACATACTTCTATTCTATCGAACCGAAACTATTAACAAATTGCACAATCATGGATAAGTTTCCTAAATTTGCAAACACACATGCTGACCCACAATCTTCATGATTAGACTGAAATCAAGGCATTCAACTCACTGTAGTCATGGAACATGGGTTTGCAAAATTATCTACAAGTCATGCTCACAAGATTAAAGACACCATTTTTCCACATTCACCATCACGCCACATTCATTCACAACCACAATGCACAATATACATAGCTTATAGGAATACCATATATCCTCATCACGGAAATCATAACGAAATTAACGTATAAGAGGGACAGAACAGCTCACTGTTCTGTCCTGACGAACTAGACGGCAGTCTCTGGCCGCTGACTCAGAGTCAGCGGCATGGTCGATGGACGCCAAGGAAGAACTGGGCGTCCAGGGACCTTGCCGTTTACTCAGGTCTGTGCAGAAACACAGACCCGAGCTCTAAAATTCGGGTGAAATGGAGGGTCTAGGACTCGAGGAAATTTTCACAAAAATCATAAAAACCTCCTAGACTCATACGGGGACACCATAGATAGGTCACTTGCCTTTCAAAATTTCTTCTAAGGGATTTAGAGGCTTGGTGAAGACCTCCTTGGGCAGTCCCAAGAAGTTGCAGAACCTGCCTCTAGATCGCCTTCCTCCGGGTTCCTGGTTGATCTCCTCGCCGAGGGGATGATGGGGAGGCCTTCCCCTATGCTTCAGCTTCCTCCTTGATGCAGAAGATCTTCAAATGAACCTCCAAGGGGTCGGATTTGGGGGTTCAAAAAGGGGTTTTTCTTACAGAAAGCTCTAGGGTTTTTCTCTCCTCTTCTCTCCTCTTGCAAGGGTGAAATGAGAAGTGGGGAGAGGCCATTTCGGGTTCAGCATGTAGGAGAGGCCCTCACCCACTTACCATGCCGATTAGACAGCCTTAGAGCCGTTGGGGGACATCCCCCCAATGGTTGCCATGCCTTGTTTCAGAAGACAGCAGCTCTGCTGCGCATGCAGGCCAGAGAAGTTGGCGTCCAGATCGCTGGACGCCGGAATTAGGGTTGGCGTCCAGGGCTGGACGCTAACACCACCTCAACGGCCTGGGGATTAACGCCAACAGGGCCTTCGGCCAGAACCCTAATTTATGCAGAAAACCATGCATACCAAGCTTCTATACATGCAATATGTACATGGTATTATATTCACACTATCATCATGTTTAATATAAACACATGTACATGTATTTATACTATTTTAATATCCACGTAAATATGTACATACATACTCAACACATATACACACATAAATACGAAAAATACGACGGAATTCGAGGGTCTTACACAAAGCCATGACATAACGGGCAGGAACTTGCCTACCCTTCTCTTTTCACACACATGGCTGAGAGGATCTAGACTCTTCTAATCCTAGACTGGACCATAGACTAGACTCTAGACCCGACTCTAAGCTAAAATCTAGACCATTATGTACAGGACTGCTGTACAAAACTATGTACAGGGAAGTGCCCTAGAGGGGCGAGGAAGGAGTCTAAGCTGGAGAGCATCGGCCCCTGGCCGAGCGGAAGAGACTCCGAAGCGGAAGGATGCTCGATGGAGACCTCGCATTTCCAATTTTCAAAATTGGCATTTTTTTTGGGAGTCAAGGCCTAGAACCTTGAGTTGTTGACTTAAGACACCCTCGACTGGCCATGCGAGGGATGGAGGAAGGAGAGGAGGGGAGGAAATGGTTGGAGAAAAACAATTTTGTGTTGAGCACACCTCGGTAGGGAGAGATTGTGAAGGGGATGATGAACAAGAAGGAGGAGATGAGGGTGGGGATGAAGAGGGGAGATCCGATCCAAAGTGAGAGAGAAGGCCGAGGTCACCTCAGACTTCATCGACCTCAGCAGTTTCTTCCTGCTCCTCTTCACTTTAATAGTTAGATAACTCCTCTATCACGGGTTCCCGAGTTCCCGGTTGAGGGGGTCCCTGAACGAAATGCTCTTTCAGGCTCCAAGTAAGAGGCTGATAGGGAATAAAAGGATCCAGATGAATGGGGTCCGGATGGGATCCTAGACCAGCCCTATCTAACGGCCTTTTGATTTGGATGTTGTGGACAGGACCCTGCTGGTTCTTACCCAACCCTCGGCCATGTATATAGCCGATCCTAGCCATTACCTCCCAACCTTTCCATTGGGACATGGGTCATGGGATTCTTCAGCTGACTGGGGAGGTTGGCCGAGATCACAGGGCAAGGGGAAGTCAAAGATTGACATGACAGGCATTTTCACCTTATTCGGAATGAAAAGATGTGGCATCTGCTCCGAAGTGATGGAGTTGAGAGTTTCCAAGGTAGGAATGCTCTTAATTTTGATAATCCGCCCATTGAAAGGAAACTTGAAACACAGATGGGCGGTGGAAGGGACCCCTAAGGTTTGTTCTAACCAGGGACGACTGAGAATGGCCTTATAGGCCGGATCGACGTCAAGGACTAGAAACTCAGAAGACATAGTGATGGGTCCGATCTCAAGCTGAAGAGCAATCTTACCCTTGGCAACCCTCTTGGAGTTGTCATAGGCAGCAATTGTGGAGCAGATTTTCTCCAGATTATCTTCCCCCAAACCCAATTTCTTGAGGGTCTTCATCCGACATACATTGATAGATGCCCCGGTGTCGATGAGAGTGGAGTCTACCGAAACCCTGTTGATGTTGATGGTAAGACAGAGAGGAAGCAAACGACACTCGGGGGCTGCAAGATCTTTGTCTGAAAAAGAGATTGAAGGTCCTTGGGTGAGGGAGAGGATGGCATTAGTGACCCCACTGGGATGAAGGTCATCATTGACCATGATTTTCTAGAGAAATTGAAGCAGGGTGTACTAGTGAGATGGCGACCTCCGAATCAATTCTAAAATAGACACCCTCGTGGGCGTCTTATCTAGGTGTTGCAGAATATCATATTCGGTGCCGGCAGGTGGTGGAGGTCCACTGTCATCCTCATCTTGCAAGGGCCGCGGGGGTGGAGGAACGATCCGGTTCCTAAGTGTGACATGAACATCTTCTTGAGACTTAGGGAGAATTAGCTGGAGAGGTCTGGTCTTAGGGGTAGACGGCTGATGGATACAGAAGGTAGGAGGGTAGGCCTCTTGACGGGTAGGTCAGATGAGGATTAAAGGTCGTTCCCCTAAAATGGCGTCTACAGTGGCGGAGGGTTCCTCAGACTCTACGGAAGGACACGGGTACCATTCTTCAAAGCCTTCTACCCCCCACTTTTGTTCTCTCCTCACAACCCGAGGTTCTGAATGCGTCATGGTGTGGACGTTTTCCTGGGACTTAGAGGAGGAGGGATTGTTGCTTTGATAGTTGGGGAGAGGGTTTTGGACGATACCCAACTCTTTCTTGGTATACCTAGACTTTTATATGGCTACTTTGACATCCTCCCAGTTAATCCTTCCCTGGTCGTTCATGTCATACACCCAGTCACGGAAGGTGAAGTAGTTGTGGAGCTGATGACCATGAGTTGATGTTCTCCCTTTGTGGGGGGAGTTGAATGGCATCACAAGACATGAGGGTGAAGAATACGTCATCGAGGGTCTCAGGTAGAGGAGGGTAGTGAGACCTCTTAGGGCCAGGCCGGGTGTAGCCAGAAGGAGGGGGAACTGCAGAGTAAGGCTTGGAGGGATGCGATGGGAACTGGTGAGGATTGGAAGGACTGAATGGAGGATTAGAGGACTTGTTCAGAGGCCTCAATGGCTGACTGCAAGCATTTACCGATTCATTGACGGTCACCCCCTCGGTGGTAGGTGCTGCGGGAGCCTTACGTCCCTTAGGTTTCCCTTCAAAGAAGTGTGGCAGAGAAGAGTCCTTAATCTGATTCTTGACCACCCTGGCTCGGTTGTAGAGATGTGCGAATGAGGGGGACTCACTCAACATCAAGATAGAGCGGAGCACAGGGGTGGTGTTGGTAATCAACATAGTTATGGCTTGGGACTCTAAGATAGGTATGTCTACCCTCGATGCCATGGATCTCCATCGATTGGCAATTGTGACAAAGTCTTCGCCCGGCTTCATCTTTTCCGCCACCAAGTGAAGAAGTGTAGGGACTTGGGTGGCCATATACGAGAAGTGCGAGATGAATCGCTCGGAGACGATGTCAAAATTATTGAGGTCCGATGCAAGTAAGGAGGTGAACCACCTCAAAGCTTCCCCTTCTAACGATTGTTGGAAGAGGTGAACTAAAAGAACCCGATTGTACAGCCATCAATGGGAATCCACGGTAAATCCGACAAGATGGAATTGGGGATCAGAGGTCCCATCATACTTGCGGTACTTCGGGGCCTTGAAACTTGGAGGAAAGTAGGCATTGGGAAGCTTGCAATAGTTCTGGAGGGAATGAGGCTTTGAAAGGGACAGAGATTCAGCCAAAATCTTCCTAATAAGCCCCTCCATCTCTGAACGGGAGACGGATTCAGATTGAGTGGGGGGCGCGGGCTGAGTATGAGGTGGGTAGGAGAAGGAAGGAGTTGGTACAGGGGTAGGTAAAGGAGTGGAGGGAATTGGAGTGGAAAAGGGGACAGGGGAGATGGGAACCCATGAAGGGATAATGGGCTTAGGAGTGGGCCTAGACGAGGAGGCATGGAACGAAGAAGGGGATGGAGTGGAAGGAGAGGTGGCAGCCTGGACGGTATGCTTAGAAAGCATAGTGATGATGTCCTCGGGCGAGTAACGGGAGAGAAGCTTAGAGAACTCAAGGTCTTCTTGAGTGTCTTGAGCATAAGTTGGATTGACCCTTAGACTCACACTCCCCTCATTATTAGCTTGAGATGAGGAAGAGGAGTGAACTGACTCTTCGGGCTGGTTATTGGTGTCAACCATCCCGGCAAATTCATGGACATCGTCCTCATATTCAAAAGCCGAGTTGTTAGTCATATTCAAAGAATTTAACCAAGCATACATTAGCACACAACCTATTGATTTTAGAAGGTTTGAGTTGATTAATCTCACTGTTTTTAGCAGAAATTTGGGTTTCTACCAAACAATGTTATCGAACAACGTCCCCAAGATTTTAAGTATCAAAGTTATATGTTAATTAAACTTGCAAAGACTGGTTCTCTCAAATCTGACTCAAACCCGGGCGAGTAGGCAAATTGGACAGGGAGGGTAAAGGTCCTCTTGCCCCGTACTGTGAGGGAATCCACGGATTTTAGGGACTTACAGAGTTTTCATCGGAACCAACCCGATTTACCCGAGAGGGAATCCCCGAGTAAAAGGTTGTAAACCGAAGAAGGGCGATCCTAAAATGTGAGGGGAGGCTAGAATAAATGAGAGGAAGGAACTCCCCATGACTGAGAACCGTTAGTGACAAACAGGAAGCAAACAAAAAACAAAATCAGATCAAAACAGTAAAAAAAAAATAGGTTTATGTGAAAATAGACGGCAAGAACATGGACGCACAGTTCATCAAAAACCAATTGGCAGCATGATCGATGGATGCTGAAATAAAATCAAGGACAACCTATATGGACGTATAGAGAAACTAAACGGCAAGAATGGAGCATGTTTACCTGAGTAAACGACAAGATCACTTTCCGTCTACCTGGGCACAGACAGACCACAGTGGCAGAAGCTGGTCCCACCGTGATCGCCAAATAAGAGAACTGTTGACAATCCGTTTCAAGCGCCGTACCCCCGGTCGACTGTGGCATTCTCCGATTGCTCGCGGACGTCGCTCATCTCTCGTTGGCGATGATGGGTCGCTGGTTGACCCCGTTGACTCTCTGGTTGACTAGGTTGACTAGAGAGGAAACATAGAAAACAAGCAAAGAGGAAGGGAGTTTGTGATCGCCAGGGCCTTACCTGTGCCCAAGGAGTAATATGATCGCGTCGGTGCAGCAACCTCGCGCAGTGGATGGAGATGGAGCTTCAACTTCTCCTCCTTTGGCCGGCCAAAGGAGAAGAGCTCCGCAGTCTTCTACAGATCGTTCCTGCCACAAAAAGAGACTCTATTAGCCTAAAAGAAGTGTAGTGAATGCTCAGAAACGAGAATAACAGCCCAAAAGGAGAGTCTCGTACTGGATGCGGACTTGAGAAGAGGGGTGGCCAAGTGCTATGACCACCCTTCATCCCTCCATTTTTTGTTGGGAAACCCCTTTCTAGGTGTGTAGGGAAGTGGCCTACGTGCCTAGAGTGCGTAGGAAGGTGTGTGCAGCATGCAACGACTAAAGAAAGTACAATGGAAAGAGAGGAAGAGGGGGGAGTTGATCCTCATTTGCAGGCATTGTAGACTCCTTGCAGGGCTCCTCCAGCTCCAAAAGAACCCTCCTAGACATCCCAAGTGTTGAGAGAAGCAAGTGGATGAGTGATGGAAGGTAGGGTGCAACTTTCTCTCTCCTCTCTCAAAACGGTAGCATGTGGACGTCCAGCCTCTCCTCTCCCTCTTAGAAGGCCAGAGAGGGAGTTAAATAGGCAGTGGGGTCGGAGCTTCGGAGCTTTGGATGCTTAGTGTGAAGAAACACACTTCACACACTTGGCAATCCATGCATAAAGGCTCCAACCAATGGGGAGAGGCCAAGTAGGATTTTTACTAGGTCAAGGGGGTGCCATGGTGGCCAATATGCCCGTTGGGAACGGCCCCATGCGGTGCATGGGTGCGAGAATGGTGCATGTGGGCTAGATTCCCGGGGTAGTTGCGCAGACCAAGTAAACCAAGTTGACGTCAACCGATCCTGCCGCCAACACCATGCAAACGTCCAGAGATGTGGATTTCAAGATGGGTCAACGTCCATGGGGATTGCCGTTAACATGTAGTCGGCGGCAGTCGATGCTGCCGTCTACAAGGCATCCGCGACAGGTCAACAAATGGTCAAACGGGCTATATTGGGCCAAAGAGCCACGCGGGGATGGGCCAAATCTCGTGTCTACACTTGATTCGATCTTCGAGGACGAAGATCTTTTTCAAGGGGGGGAGAGTGTGATACCCCAAATTTTCTTTCTTTTATATTGTGCATGTATCTTTATTTGTTGCGTGTATAGCATATGTATTCAATTGTGCATATTACCATTTATATACTTCTCATGAACATATGCATGTATATATATGATATTTCATATGAAAATAGGCAATTAACTAATATGTGTATATTGTGCATACTAAAATACTAAGTAATATTATGCATGTTTAATCCAATTACCGAGGTGCATGTTGTATATGTGTGTATATTTATACAAATGTTAATTCAAGTGTGTGTATGCAAGAAGTAATTATTGTTGTATAGATTATTCTTAGCTAACTTATTGCATATTGCATCTTAAAGACACCGTGCATATATTACTATCTAAATCTTGAAGTGCATATTATATTATCTATTCCATGGATATTGTGTGTAAGTATATGATGTGTAAATGTAAATATGTATGTTATTTTATGCATGTGATATCTATCTATCTAATCATATGTACATCAAATCATCTATACTATATAAATAGTACTTAAATAGCATTGTGCATGAGATAGGTAAGTTTAACTGTGGATTATGTAAGTACGTGAGAGTTATTTTCGTACAAGTATAAATATATATATATATAATGTGCATGCATTAGCTAGCTATCAGTGTATGTAGATCTCATGCATATTGTACGTGTTGTACACATAGAAAGTTTTATCATACATTTTGTAAATAATTATGAGTTTATTTAAATGCATGCAATGTATATTTAAAATATGTATGAATTATTTAATTATTGAGATGCCCATTGTATTTAATTATTTTATGCTTGTTGTTGGTACCATGAATGTGTATATGTATACATACATATGCTAATCTTGTTTAAATGAAATCTATCTATTTTAAGCGTGTTAAATTATTTATGGTGTGTAAGGTACTTGAATGATAATGTGCATGCAATATTTAACTAATAATGAACACATTTCAATCATAGGTTCATGCATAATGTATGTAATATGTAATGTGTATGTATATGTGCATATATGTATATTATTGATGCATATTATCCTTAATTATGATTAGTGTATGTTGTATTTAATTAAATATTATATAATGCAAGTACTTTATGTGGTAAAGATATATGTAATTATTTTTACATATACTAAATTATTTTAGTGCATTTATGCCTTTATTTTAGGGTTTGGCAGGGTTTTCACTGCACTGTGCAGTGGGCGGCCAGGACCTGGACGCCAACCCACAGTGGGCGGCCACCCCCTGGACGCCAACCCCCTGTTGGCGGCCAGCATGTTGACGTCAACTATGCAGTTGACTACAACCGATGTTGACGTCTATATCCTCCTACATAACGGTTACAGAATTGCTAATACTCGTGTTTTGGCTGGTTCCAGATTAGGAAACCTATCCTAACCCGTAGGAAACCTACCCTATTGTGTACCCCAACCCCTAAGCCTATAAAATACCCATCCTAGGTCGGGGAAAAGGCTTTTTATCATTTGGTGAAACCCTAGCTCCGAGATGCTGAAAAGCTGAACTTCGGAAGTCCAGATCCGTCGACTGGAGGTGTTTCTCGAAGAGCTACACCAACTGGAGGATAGCCTATGCATAGGAGAAGGGATCCCAACTCCAAGGGACCGTCTACATCAAGAGAAGAACTGGATCGAAGGAGTTTCTGAGAACCTTTTTGGCAGGGCCAAGAAGGGCTTCATCGGCATATTTCGATCTTCGTAGATTTTTGTTAGAGGCATGTAAACCTAGATCTTGATCTTATACATGTCCCCTTAAGTCTTAGGATTTTTATGGATTTTTTCTCGAGTCCTGGAACCCCAATTTCCCCTTTGTATTGAGTGATGTCTGTATGTGCTGCTGGGAAGAAGTTGACAGCATCATAGGTTACAGCCAAGTTCTTGAGTTGACGGCAAGAGATGCCGCAGTTGAAAGTAAACGGCAACATCCCTTGACGTCTACTTCTTCAATATCCTGAAATTGTGCTTGTTGATCTTCTCTCGCTATTTAAATGATTTCTGGACATAGGTATGTACTAAAATTTTTATGGTTGATTGTATACTGTCAGTAGGTCTTATCATGAGGTTGCCTAAATTTTCTATGAACCATGTTAATTATTAAATTTAGTGACTGAGTAATGAGCATGATATGAACATGTTTAAATCTAGTATAAATGGATTTTATTGTGAATTAAATTTCATAAGTTTTCCATGACAGATTGAATATTGGTATTAGGGTTCTATTCTATTAATGCTCAAATATGTTGATGTGTAACATGCTTAATGATATTTCGATAAATATGTCTGAAATCTAGATTTAATTCTAGAAATTATGTTTACTGTCCGAAAAATCTAGAAAATTTCATATGAGACATGCTTACTGATAATAACTTGTGATAAAAATTTAGAACTAAATGGATGACAGTGAGTATAATTGTTAGTTAAACCGTGGAAATTGCTCATATTAAATGCGTTGAAATTGATCTTGTGCAATCCAGTAAATGTATAGCATATTTAGGACTGTAATGTAAGATGTTTTATTTCTATAAACAGTAGTATCATGATTATGCTAATTGAGACATGTGAAGTTGATAAATAAGATGTGTAAAGTGATTAATTAGTATATGTGAACAATGTAAATAAAGTGTGAAAATGTGAATAAGTGAATGTGAACTAATTGGGCCAAGAATGACATTGCTACCCTAGAGGCATCGAGAGCTGTACATAGAAAAGTCCCTATGGAAAGCTCTACAATGTAAAAGTTTGTCCTAAATGCATTAGGAAAAACCCGGAGGTGGACAAATACCACTGGAGAGGGTGGAGAGGGCTTCTCCTGGTCTGCGCAGTTACCAAGATTCACCACTTCATTGCCTAGGTGGTGGGTATGGGATATGAGTTTTTTGTTTTTTTTTGTGAATACCTATAAGAGGTAGAGGGAGAGTGCTCACCCCCTCAGAGAAGGGATGAGGTTACCACTCCACCACCACACAACTCCCAGGGAAATTTTATTAATAATAGCGATAATCAAAAGAACACAAAAGGTCTTAGGGCCTAATGGAAGGGAACCATGCCTTATCAAGACGGCAGGGTCCCTTTACAGAAGGGGGGAGATCAGCCCAAGAAGACCAGAAATTGCAACCTGATTGGCCTCCCTAAATACAGGACAAATAGAGACGTGAAGAGACTGACACTTGGATAAAATGTCATGAACAGGGAAAGCCATCCGCCATGGACAAAGAAATCGACCCCTGATTATTTGCACTAGAACCAAAGAATCCGATTCAATCAGCAGACTAGTAAAAGCACGATCGCAGCACAGAGAGAGTCCATCCCTTAGAGCTAGCACTTCTGTCCCAAGGCTGGAATGAATCTGGGAATAGCGTTTGGCAAAGGAGAAGATAATATCTCCACGATCGTTCCGGAGAATACCACCACCTGCTGCAATACCCGTAGAGTGCTTGAGGGCGCCTACAACATTGAACTTGTATCTCCCCGTTGGGGGAAGTAACCATCTAACCATCCTTGGACATGGATTACGAGGCTGAGGAAGGTGAATCACCAGCTGAGATAAGTTCCTAAGCCGAGTTGGTGCCAAATCTTTTAGAGAAAACAAAGAAGCGCTAATAGCATCATGCACATTCATCCGAACTTTGAACAGCACCTGAAAGCTAGACATAGGAGCTGAATCAAATCTGGCATGGTTGCGACTGCACCACAGCTCCCAAATGATAGAGAGGAAAATAAACCGAGCCATCTTTCCCAAGGAAACACTGCCAGAATAACCAGACAAGAAAAGGATAGTTCCTTGCGTTGCACTTTGGACCAACATGTTATAAAATTGGAGGATATCAAAGAGAGACCCCCACACATCCTTAGCCACGTCACTATGAAAGAACAAATGGGTACCAGATTCAGCACTAGGAGAAGAGCAACAAGAACACATGGAACAGAGAGGGATACCACAACCTGCTATGACTTCATCAGTAGGCACACAACCCTTCACCAAACACCAAGCAAGGATGGACCATTTTAATGGGATGGCAGAGCTACACAATTTGTCCCAGCCAGCTATGATGATGCCTTGAGAGAGCTTGCGCACAGAGGAAGAGGTGAAAATGCCATCTGGATTTGGACACCAAATCCACTTAACCAAGTTCCCATGAACCGCAATAGAATTTTTTAGGACCATCGCCGGGCAGTACCGATGGGCCAACATCAGATGATTACCCCCAGGCTCATGAACAACTTGCTTAATAGATAAGTGTTTCCGTGCAAGGTTCCGCTAGATGCTTTCTGGAATAAATTTATGTAACGGGACAGAACTTGTCCAATCATCAAACCATAATCTAGCATTAGATTCCATATTAGCAAGAAATACCCGATGATTGGATGCAACTAAGGAAGACGCAAGTCTCCAAAGGCGGCTATCAGCAGCAGACATCAGATCATAAGAGGCTTCAGAAAAATGACTGTTATGAAGGTATTTAGCTTTGAAAAAATTGCCCCACAGGGAAAAACCAATAATCACCTTCCATAACAATTTAGTCCTCAAAGCAATCTGCATGTCTTGCAGATTAATAATTCCAAGGCCCCCACACTCCTTGGGCTGAGCAATGTTTTTCCATGAAACCCAATGCTTCTTCGGAAAACCTTCATAAGAACCCCAGAAAAAATTAGCAAGCAATTTATGAAAAGACTTGATGACCATATTGGGGACGGATAAGGAGGACATAGCGTATATAGGAATAGCTGATAGCACATGTCTTAATAAGACCAGTCTGCCGCCGGATGACAGAAATTTTGACTTCCAAGCTTGCAATTTAATAGCCATTTTAGATAGGATATGAGAGAAATAGATAGGTCTTCGTCTTCCAGAGTAAATTGAAACACCAAGGTACTTGAAAGGAAGAGAACCCCGAACAAAACCAGTGATGTGGCCAATGGATCGGCTAAGAGTTAAAGGAGCCCTTTCTTGTAGAATAAAAGAACTCTTGCCCACATTGATCAATTGCCCAGAAGAAGCCTCATAATCCCTTAGAAAAACCATAAGCCGCTTAATATGCCTTTTCGAACCATTGGAGAAAATTAAAGTGTCATCAGCAAATAAAAGATGGGAAACAAGAGGACACCGTCTCATGGTCTGATATGATCCACCAAGACTCCCGCGAAACAAGGCTGACACGCCCGTGCTAAGAACTTCTTGAGCCAAAATAAAGAGGGCCGGAGCCAGAGGATCCCCTTGGCAAATACCTCTTGATGATTTAAAGTAGCCATGATTTTCGCCATTCAAGAGCACCAAACCAGCAGTTAGAAAGAAGAGGCTCGACAAGGGATATAAATCTGAATGTGCAACACAGCATAGAGGAAATCACATTCTAAACGGTCATAGTCCTTAGCCATATCCAGCTTCAGAATCACATTGCCACCTCTGCACTTCCTACCCAGGTGCTGCGCCATTTCCATAGCCAAAGAAACATTTTCAGATATATTCCTCCCCTTAACAAAGGCATCCTGCTCCTCAGAGATTAAAATGGGCAAAAGCACTACAAGCCTGTCATTGATAATACGAGATATGATCTTGTAGAAAAAATTATAGAGGCTGATAGGCCGAAAATCAGCACAGACCATTGGGATATCAATCTTCGGAATCAAAGCAATTAAGGAAGAGGTAAACCCCCTAGGTAAAGCATGGCCACAGAAGAAGGCTTGCACAACAGAATTAACATCAGGCTCAATGAAACTCCAGCATGATTGGAAAAAATGACCTGTAAAACCATCAGGCCCCGGGGCACTATCAGGAGACATAGACATGACGACCCTTTTAATTTCTTCATTGGAAGAATCATACAAAGTATATCATTCTGATTGTTGTCCAGAATGCAAGGGATAACACCAAGTAACTCCTGATTGATGCTATGAGTATCCGAAGTGAAGGCCTTGGTAAAGTGCGAGACAAATAAGGTAACAATATCATCTTTATTCACCACAGGAACACCATCATCATTATTGATTTGAGTAATCATGGATTTTCTTCTACGAGAATTAGCATAAGCATGGTAGAATTTCATGTTTCCGTCACTCTCTTTCAGCCATTTCATCTTGGATTTTTGTCTCCAAAAAATTTCCTCCTGTGCATGAGTACGCACAAGAGACTGACGAGCTGCATGAAGGAGATCATTGTTCTCCTGAGAAGCATTAACATCAAACATAGATTGGGCAATCTGAAATTCATCCTCCACAATCAAAACATTGTCTGTTATATTCTTAAACACATTTTTATTCCAATCTCGGAAGAAGGACTTCATGTGCTTGAGCTTCATCACCATTGCGAGCAAAGGATAGGAGGAGTGAGGAGCTGCCAACCAACTCTGCTGGGCGTCCACCATAAATCTATCATGAGCAGTCCACATTTGTTGAAAGCAAAATCTAGCTGGCAACCTTTGCATAGGGGGTAAAGTAGAGACAATCAAAGGGCAGTGGTCGCTACAGGCACGAGATAAATGTTGGACCTATAAATCCAGATAGGTAACTAACCATTCACCATTTAAAAGCACCCTATCCAGCCTTGCCCAGATACCATTAGAAGCCTGACCATTGAACCAGGTGAAGCGACTACCAGAGAATCCAGCATCCTCCAGGCCTGCAGCAGCTACACAAGCCTGGAAGTCTAACATGGATCGCTCAAAAGCCTTCGTACAACCCCTTTTCTCATCAAGGTCAAGGATACTGTTAAAATCACCTCCAATAAGCCAGGGACTAACACAAGTAGCAGAAAAGTCAACAATATGATCCCAGAGAATTCTCCGCTCTGCTAACAAGCAACTACCATGAACAATAGTGACAATGATATCCGAATGAGAGGAGGAGCATAAGCGTACAGTAATGAACTGATCCGAACAAAAAACCATATGAGCAGAGATATCATGTTTCCAGAATAACCAAATTCGCCCTTTATCATTAGAGTTTATGAGCGAAAAATCCATACCCAGCTTCTGTTTATATTTATCAATTTTATCATGAGCTAACTTAGGCTCAATGATAGCCAAAAAAAAAGGGCCATGCTGCCGAACCAGATATTTAAGACGATGAACAGAAGAAACATTACCTATACCTCTTATGTTCCAGATAATTGCTTTCATGGATAACTACTTTTAATTTGTGTTGACAGAGGCACTCCTGCGCAGGGAAGACCTGGTCTTGACACCATCAACCGTCCTTTCCGCCACATGATTCGATCCAACAAAATTATCATGAATAGCTGTAAAATCTGAATTGTCCAAAGAAGAGCTGGAACCTGGTAGGGGAATCACACGATGCCTGGGAGGACAAATCTCACAATTAGCATTTGATTCCAAATGAGGGATAATCTGAGGATCAGATATATCGTTTTCCCTTGTAACATCAGATTTGCGTTCCACAGGTAAAACATGTAGAATTCTAGAGTCCCCTGGGTCTAAGATTAGATCAATAGCTGCACCATCACCCGACCCATTAACCGAGTTACCAACAAATATGTTAACATCGTTTTGTACACAACCATCACCCACAACGCCATCCTCACCCAACTTGGATATAATAGGAGCCTCCAAGGTAGGACAAATATCAACTTGGTCGGATCTCACCACCAGCCTATAGATGGACTCAGCGAAGAACTTTTACTATCATTGTTCACAACCACGGGAGCCTTCCCACGATTCTCCAGAGCTCGAGATGTCGATACAGGACGCCAAGTCTGCTTTGCTGGCGGATCAGGATGATAAGAAGTATTACCACCCGAAATAGATGGCTCATCACCAGGCGTGGACTTCTTGCATTTGGATTCAGTATGTCCCAGCCTCTTACAGATCATGCAAAACACCGGAGGATTTGGATAAAGAAGAGGCTGCCAAAGACCACCAGCATCGATACCTATCCACACGTGCTCAGGGAGAATTTTTGAGATATCCAGTTGGACACAGATTCGCGCTGCATGAGCACAAGTTAGGGTAGTTGTGTCTCTATCTTCCTGCAAAACCTGTCCAATACTACCAGCAATGGATCTCAGCATGGGTTCATTATAGAAATTAGTGGGAAGGCCTGGCATCTCCACCCAAATAGGAACAACAGAAGAGTCTTCATCCAGGGAAAAATCCATCGACCATTGAAAAAAATGAAATAAATATCCCTTAACAAATAACATGTCCTTCAACAGTACCTTAAGATAGTCCTCTTGATCTTGGAAACGAAGAAGAAGATGTTGGGGATCGGATAGGTGACTTTGATGAAAGAACTAAGAAATTGTGTGTACGACAACGGAATTAAAATAAGTAAAACACACAATTCGATCAGATCCAAGTGTGGTGTGTGAGTATAGTGAATAAGAACAGCAAACCACACATCAAACCACAATGCACTGAAGATTTTAAGGTGGTTCGGAGAACACAACTTGTGACTCCTACGTCCAGCTCCTCTTCTTCTCCTTCTTCTTCTCCTTCTTCTCCCCTTGGCGGCGCTGCTCTGCTCCACTGGATGCAGATGCCGTTTTCCCGCTCTCCTTCCCTTCTTCTAGAAAGCTCTTGCCTCTTGTCTTGCTAAAAGAAGATCATGATCAGTTAGAATATGAAAATCTTGATTTGAAAGATGAAAATGAAAAATTGATTGATCTCAATGAAAACTTCAAATTTGACAATGATCAATTAAACAAACAGATTTCTAACATGGCTCATGATCATCAAATAAATGAAAGATGCAAACAACTTGTTGAAGAAAACAGTCATCTAAGAAGGAAGATTGAATGCTTCTTGCATGACAAACCATTGGACAATGACTGTAGCAATTTAAGTAATAAAATTGCTGATTTGGAAAAACAAATTGCCCAATTTGAAAATGAAAAGAACAAGATGAAAAATGGTTTGGATTTCATGCTAAACAAGCTTCAAATTTCAGAAAAAGAAGTTGTTGCATTAAAAGCTGAAAAACAGAAGCTTCAACATGAATTGAAAAATACTAAATACACAAGTCTTGCTTCTGTGAGAGATAAGAAAAATGAACATAAAACAAAATTAACATTTATTAAAGTTGCTGCAAACAAGAACTCTACTAATTCTAATGAAAAACTAGTGAAAGTTCTTGTTAAAAAATAGATAGAGAAAAAGAAAAATGCTACTGTCAAGAAGATTCATCTACTTCCTCCATCAGTCCAAAAAGCTCCAAGGCAAGTTCCAAATTTACATCGTGCCAAGAGCCACCAAAAGGCACCTCCTTCTCCTCATGGTAAATCTCCTCACATGAAAAGGAGATTCGAGCAAATGCATACATGCCAAGGTAAGTACCAGGTAAGAAATGCTCTCATTTGCTTTAACTGCAATAAATATGGTCATCTTGCCAAACATTGCTGGAGTGGAAATCAACATTTCCATAAATATGTCAAATCAGTCCACTGCTTCACATGTCATAAATTTGGGCATACTTCTAGGGAATGTTGGCATAGAATTGATAATATTGTGCATGCTCTCATGTTTCATGTTAATGTACATAAGAATAAAGATCATGTTCATGCTGAAAACAGTCAGAAATTCTATGTACATGAAAAAGGAACTGTTGCACAAAAGATCTCTTCTGAATTCCATGATGAAAATATCAATGATAAAAATCTGAAAAATAGAAAATGAAATGTTCAGTATGTCAGTGGTGCATTCAATACTAATAACTCTAAGATTAGAAACCAAGATTCTAGTGTTTCTAGTCATTAGAAAAATGCAACCAATATCAAATCCTTTTGGATTTAAAAATCATTGTTGCAGATTCATGGAAGATCCTTTGGACCCAAACAAGTTTGGGTTCTGAAATGTGTTGCTTGAATGCTGGATGCTGAGATCCTTCTAGTCAATTTGAAGATGAAGGCTTCATGACTAAGGCTACAAGGAAAGTAAGTGAAGAGAATGAAAGAAAATGAAAATCTCACCAGCTAAATTCTTCTGAGAGATTCCCTGCTAAATAAAGACTGAAATCAATTGGGACTTTTATGCAAAGATCAATTAGTATATCAAATGGTGAACTGTGGAAGGGCAAGTCATGCTTATCTGGAAACTATCATTATGTGTGAGGAATAACCTCCGCCAAGTACCAATGATCTTCCTTGTGTAAGAGTCATTAATTAAAAAAAATGGTTGTAATTGAAACATGACTGCTTATTTATTTCATTTCTTCCATGATGATTTTAGCTTAAATTAGTTGCAAAAATTTTCACATCATTCACATGTAACTAAGAACCATGATTTTTTTTAAAATGCTAAGAAACTCCATGTGAATATAAATTGAACACTTCATGAAAATATAGATGCATTGAGCAAGGCAAAAAGAAAATCTGGAACTAATTCTGCTCATAGTTCTATCAATGAAAGAAATGCATCTATACCAAAAATAAAATCACTTTGGATTCAAAAATCTTTATTGCACTCTAACATTGATTTCATTGCAGGACCCAAGGAAGTGTGGGTCCCAAAACCAGCTTGATCAGCAAGCTAAGGAGTCTTGCAGCCATACATTGTAAATGGATTCAAGATATTGGCTGTGCAAGGCAAGAAATGATTGGAGAACACAGGTAAAATCTTTGAAAGACAATTGAAGTCCATTCAGGTAAAACTTCTTTATCATTTCAAATTTGAATTGCCTGAATTGAAATGATGTTTGATTTTTTATCTGAAGAATGAAAAATGTGTTCTGATGCTACTCCCAACAATAACTGTGTTATAACATTTGGAATCATGTTTGTGTTATCATGCTTGCTTAACTGTGCCCATGATTCTGTGTGCATATCAACTGCCTTGACTTTTTGGCATATCAAATGATGACATGTGAAAAAACAAGTTATGCTTGTTTGGAAGCTATCATTATGCGTGAGTAACGTACTCCGCCAAGTACCAAAAGTCATGTTATGCTTAAAGCCAACTGTGTGCATAATCATGTGTGAATTGCTTGCTAGTTTTTTCATTCCATGCACATATTAAGGGACAGTAAATTTGAAAAAGTGCAAAATGTTCATATTCTTTCTATGCAAACTATTTGGTATGATCATATCTGAACTACTTAAATGATCATTTCATATCATGCATATCTTATGGGGAAGTGAGTCAAAAGAATCTTTGAGTGAAATGCTGGAGAAATATTCTTTCATATCTGATTTATCAACAACTCCCATTCAGTTTATTGACAAATCTTCTTGCAAATAAATTCCTCACTCTCACATTGCATTGGCATTCTTGGTATATCAAATGGTGATTTGAAGAAAGACAAGTCAGGCTTGTCTGGACACTTTCACTATGTGTGAGTATGTCTCCGCCAAGTATCAAGATTCCTTTATGCAATTGTTGAGGGGGAGTATTTGTTGAGGGGGAGTTATTGTCTATTCTTCACTCATTTCTCTTGACATTTGTTGTCTATATTGAGCCCCAATCATCAGAATTTTTGAGTCATTGTGCTATTTTCTTATGAGATAATTAATACATTGAACCTAAACACCTTGTGCACTTAGTTTAATTTCAAAGATTCATTATCATTTCAAGGTTAAGCAATCTTAATACTGAATGTTTTTAAAATGATTTGCAAAACACTTGTAAGCACATGAGTGACTTTACTATTTAACTTGTGCATGTTTAAGCTTCATTTTTACCACTTGTTAAGAATAATTTCTCTAAATTTGTAGTCATGTCTTTCCTGGTCAAAGCAATCAAATTCCTGCAAAACATCAAAAGAAAATGATCAACAATTTAGAAAGATACAAACAAAGCAATGCAAATTCTTGAACCACTGAGTAACCGAGACATTTCACCTAAAAAGTAATTTGTTTCACGACAAAAAGTGGAAATCAAAGTTTTCAACTCTGTATAAGCTAATGAAAGTTAAACCACTAAGTAATCAGGAGGTCTTGCATCTGATCAATGTGATCTCTTGCACTAAAAGGTGAGATTTAACTAATTTATTCTTGTATTCTTTCTCAGTTAAAAGTGAATGAAAATCAAATTGATAGGATGAAAAAGCTTAAGACCATCATAAAGTTCATGTTTACGGAGTTTAGACCTATTATTTTACATTGTGTTAAACTTAAAGCTCCTAACATCCCTATTAAATATTTTTGCTCACTCATATATGTCACTTTATTTCACATTTGCATCATTATTTTAACCACATTCAGATCATTATACTTTGCTATACTTTATGTTGAGTGTGTCTTTGTGATTAAACTTTATTGCACAATACAAAAAACACAATCATTTCTATCATTTGATAATATCACTTTGCCTCACTTGTTTTGATCATTTCTGAACATTCCTTTCCCACATTTCATTTCTTGATCTCCTACTATTCTTTGTTTCTCTCTCTTATCTATCTTTTTGATGCTGTCAAAAAGGGGGAGAAAGGTCTCTAAGGGGAGAAAGTTCAAGTTCATTAAAGGAGGAGAAAGTAAAAGTTTCTAGGGGGAGAATGTTCTTTATGGGGAGAAAGTTCAAAGGGTGTATATGATCAAGGGGAGTTATTACAGTCAAGGGAGTCAAGCTATTGGGAGATTGTACATATGTTTCGTCATCATCAAAAAGGGGGAGATTGTTGGGTTGAGTGTGTTTTGGAATTTCCTAAAATTGTATTTTAATGATGACCAATGAACATCACTCATACTTTGATTTTGATGATGACATATTGTAATTTTAATGATGACATACTTTGATTTTAATGATGACATATTGTGATTTTGATGATGATATGTTGAACATGTTATACATTCTATACATAACACAATAATGCTTAAACAACATGTTTTTGATGTTTAACATGTCATATTTTAAAGATAATATCTTGTACTAATGTTTTATGTGTTAAATTTGCAGGTGTATACAGATTTTGTCATGGTAGTGTCGACACACCCATTGATGGTGTCGACACTGGGTCAGAATCCCTGAAGCAATTACATGAAGACAGGGTTCACTATGTTGACATAGTCCCAGGCAGTGTCGACACTAGTCCCAGTCTCCAGAAGACCCAGTTGCCTGACAGTGACAGCGTGTCGACACAGTCCCAGGTAGTGTCGACACTAGTCTCAGTTCCTAGAAGAACAGTTTTGTAGAAATGGGACAGTGTGTCGACACACTCCCTGTTGGTGTCGACACACTCCGACTGAAACTCAAAAACGTGAATTTCTCTGGACATGTGGCTGCTTGGGAATCAAGGGATTTGACGTAGGTTTCCGTGCCCATGCACCCCAAGGCACTTCATGGACATATGGTGCTATAAATACCCATGCTCCTTGTACCCCAAAGGGATGAGAGCCCACACACTTCCTGAAGAAGCTTTTTGGTGGCTAAAAGGGGCTTTCCAGATCTTGCTCCATCTCCAGAAGTTGCAGGCCATCCTTTCAAGAGGAAGGATGTGGGAATCAAGGGGAATCTCTGGAGAGAAGCTTGTTGTGCTAGGAAAGGGAGCAGTTCCAACTGAAGAGGAGCAGTAGAAGAAGGATTTCTGGCATTTCAGATGCCATCAAAGTAGTGCATCGTGGATTGAAGAAGATCTCCAACGATTTTCCTCAAGCATCTTCAATACAAGCTTCTGCAAGTCTTCTTCATGAAGGAACATCCAAGTCACATCTATTTCATTTATTTTCTTGGAGTGTTCATCCGAGTTTTCATTGTGTGATCTGTGTATGTGTTCTACACAGATCACTTAATTCTGTTTGTTCTATTTTATCATTGTATTGAGATAGATCGAGCTAGAGGATCTATTCTCTAACTGAGCTTCTTCTAGCAAAACTTGGATCTTTCGTGGCCCAAAGGTTTGGAGCCGTAGTGCTCCGGTTTTAAGCCATTGTGCTCAAGTGATTGTGAGTCGTCGTACTCATAAGTGGTTTGTGGAGTAGGTCTTTGTACCTATCTCCTAGGTTTTCTTTGAGTCATTGTACTCAAAGGGTTTGGAGTCGTCGTGCTCCGGTTGTTTCTTGAGTCGTCGTGCTCAAGGGTGTTTGGAATCGTCGTGCTCCAGTGTGTGTTATACTCAAGGTTTTGAGTAGTGTGGCCTCAATGTGTGAGGGGTGGACGTAGGAGTCACTGGAGGTAATTTCCGAACCACCTAAAAATCCTCTGTGCAGTGGTTTGAATTGTGTGAATAAGACTAAATTCATTTAATTGAGTTTAAGTCATGTCAAAACAGCAAGTAAAGTATTGTTATGAATGTGATAAAAACAAGGAAGAATGTTTAGGTTCCATGTTAGATGTAATGTTCAATTAGTATAAAGTTTCATGCTATAAATACTTATTGTTAACAATCAACTTGATTATGTTTTAACTCTTCAATTCATACTATAAAATGTGAAACCATGCATGTGAGATTAATTTACAGTAAAACAGCAAGCAAAATATGAAATTAAATATGAAAAGTGCATGTGAAAAGTGAATAGTCATCATGTTAGGTTGTTCATTTCTTTATACCAAATTCTATGATCTAGTTATAGAAATGTATCATGAAATGAATTAGTGTGTGAATGAATGATTCATGTTACATATTAGGTGTGGAGAATATGTACAAGTGTATAATATAGTATCCATGATTTAGAATAAAAATGTGATAGAATAAAGCATGTCTAGGTGATCTAGAATTTTGTTGATAGTTAAAAGTATGTTCCATGTATGTTCATGTAGTTTAAATAATAGCACGTATTCTTTAGTGTTTAAATGGCTTAATATGAATGTGATATATTTAAGATTAAGTCTTTGTTTTACTTGCTGAGTCCTTAGACTCACTCTTGCTTCGGCGCACAGGTTGACAGGTATCTTGTATTAGAGGAATACATAGTGAAGGTTGATCTTTTGGAGGAGTAGATTTTGAGGAGCGATTATCAGTTGTACTTTTATTTCTTTTATAGCTTGAATAAAGTCGTTTATATGGACAATTATTTGAACAATGTAGTTCTTTTATCATGTAATAATGTGGACTTGTAATTTTATTTCGCTATATAGACTGTGGAATGTGTGATGGTCATGGATCAAAAGTCTAGTTATTTATTTATTTCCACTATAATCAATTACTATCCACGTACTTTTCAACCTATCGGCTAGTGTTGGGTAAATGTCCCACTGTAGCGACGCTCTCTATATCGACATGGATTGGTATAACTGTACTGGTATAAGGAGGGTCGTTACATGGAGCATCCCGTGGGTCTGCCTCTATGCTGGTGTCGCGACCGCGGCCCCACGTCGTGACACCAGAAAGGGCGTATGCCCGATCGGTCGTGACCTTGTCGCGACGAGTTGTCCCGTCACAATAAGGATCGCTATCGTGACGTGTTTTCCTACCATCACATGATTTGTTGTTGCGACGCTCTGCCCCCTCGCGATAGGGTTGCTGTTGCGGTGCCCATCCCCGCCGCAATGGTATCGTGATGGCTAGAGGGGACGCGACAGTACCTGTGTTGCCTCTGGTGCTTTCGTGACCCCGGTTAGCGTGTCGATGTGTGACCCACAGTAGGATTTTCCCTTTGGACCTTCTGGTGGGGAACGTAGCTGGTTACCTCCATAAGTTCATCATGGCCATGTCCTAGCAGCGGTGCTAGGAGGCTCGCATCTGTCTAATAATCGATTGTCCGATGGCTAATCGATTGTCTGATGGCCAATCAATTATTAGCAGAGCGATGTTTTCCATATTGTCTGGTGGTGTTTTGAGGTTCTGGCTTGCTCATGCGTGCCTTCATTGGCCGACAGCCCTCTCGAGGGTCCGTGTGTTCCTTGTGCTTGCTGGGCATGTCGTGGGTTACAAGCCAGTAGTTCAGCGTGGTTCTTGTTGTGCTTGCCCCGCCTATTCGCCCGATGCTTGGCAGTTGAGGGCTTATCCCATTCAGATGTTGTCTCCGTTGCCTGGGACCCCCATCCTCGCGAGCCTGTTGAGGGAGTGCTCTAGGCTATGAGCGTGCTCGAGTTGGAGGCCTATTTGGCGGATGGTGGAGTGCAGGAAAAATTGAGGTTTGGACAGCGGCGCCGAGTCATTTTTAGAGATCTCTTGTCAGGGGTGAGACGCCGAGGTCGTTGAGGTGTTTTCTTTCTGGCATGGCTCAGACAGTCCTTTGTCTCACTACCTCTCTGTGTGTTGGTTCTGGAGCCACGTAGTGGTGCTAGGCGTGGGGCCACAGCTTGACCAGGTTGCGGTGGTGCGTGCATTCTTGTGGTGTTCTGTGGCGGCTCTGTCTCGCTCTTTCGGGGAGGTTAGAGGTACTGTCGAGCAGAGGGAGTGGCCGGCGTGTCCTCATCTTGGCTGCCAGTGGCAGTGGCTTGGTTGTTGTTGTTGTGACGGTGTTTCCTCATGATATTTCCAAGTACAACTCGTTGCCCTAGCCTGCATGGTGGTTGTAGCCTGGCTGTGTCTAGCTTCCTTGGGCATTGTTGGTTTGGCCTTGTTGGTCTGTGCTTTTGGTGGTTTCTGCTCGGTCTTCTCTCGGTTTCACAGTCCCATTCTTTCGTGTCAGTCTGTGGTTGCATCAGTGTGTGTGGTTTCCTGACCTTGTGGTGTGTCCAAGGTCTGGGGTGATTCTCCTTATGGGCCCTCGACCTTGTGGAGGTCTGAGGTGGCCGTGCTTGTGGTGAGATGTCGTTCTCACCTGGTTGTTGCATTGTCTCGGAAGGTGTGCCGAGGGTTGTGCCGAGGGTTGCTTCCACTTTGTCCCCGACTCTGTTGGTTTATGCGAGAGTCGTGTGTGGGTCACAACCTTGGTTAGTGGTCGTGGTGTTGCATTGTTCTGTTCCACTACTTTGTAGTACCTTGCTGTAGGTGTTCCTCGCTTTACAGCTTTATTGTGTAGTTTTCTATTTTCGGAGTTCCAAATGCTTTGGCCAGTGAGGGACTGGTAATCCCTATTGAGCCTTGTTCGCGAGGCTCATCCCCCTACTTCCTTCAGCTAGGGGCTCGTCGTCGCGGGAGCTCGGTGTCAGACGGTTTTTGAGGCGGCTGTGGCTCCGTGTGTTGCTAGCAGTAGTGAGAGCGAGTGTTGTGAGCTCCTGTACATGAGTGAGTTGAGAGTTGTGCTTTGCAAGTTCTCGGGGTATGCCCCTTAAGGACTGCACCTTTCTTCTTATACATGTGCATTTACTTAGGACATGTTGTACAATTGTTATATTGTTATAGTTAATTAAATTCAGTTCATATCTCACCAGACTATTTCTTCTAACCCTTTCAGATCTTCAGATCCATGGGTGGCAACGTGAACCTCGTGGTCCCTGGCGGGGTCTGGGAGGTCGGGTCGTTACACTTTTTATTTTTATTATATAATATGAACTTCGACCTTCAACTTCGACTTCAAAGATTTCAACTTCACTTTAGACTCTCTCTATCAATGAGTCAATTCGACTTGTGAGAAGTTGAATCGTAATTGGAGTTAGAGTGATGATAGCCTTAGGTGGAAATCTATACATTTTTCAGCTATAGGCTAATATGTCATTCAGAATTACACATGCCTTTTTCTCTTCTAATTGATGTGAATTGTTCTTCACGATGAGGCTTAGTAAATATATTAGATAATTGATGATTTGTATCAACAAATTCAAGTATGATTTCACCATTATTTACATGATCTCTGATGAAATGATGTCTGACTTCAATATGCTTTGTTCTTGAGTGCTAGATAGGATTCTTGGTCAAGTTTATTGCACTTGTGTTGTCACAAAGCATTGGAATGACATTTAATTTATGACCATAATCTTCCAGTTGATGTTTGATCCACAGTAGTTGAGTTCAACAACTTCTAGTTGCAATGTATGCTTCTTCTACTGTGGGTAATGCTACTATGATTTGCTTTCTGGATAACCAAGAAATCAAGCATCCTACAAGAAATTGGCAAGTGCCACTAGTACTTTTATGTCTATTTTGCATCCTGCATAATCGACATCACTATATCCAAGAAATTTGAATCCAGAACATCTAGGATACCATAAACCAAGTTTACCTGTATTTATAAGATATCTAACAATTATTTTAACATCTTAAGTGTGATTTATTAGGATCAACTTTAAATCAGGCACACAAACATACACTGAACATTATCTCTGATCCACTAGCATTCAGATAGATCAATGACCAAATCATACCTCTATAGATCATTTGATCTAACTTTTTGCCAATGGGATCACTGTCTAATTTTATGCCATAGATTATAGGAGTACCTAGTGACATACACTTATCAAACCCAAATTTCTTAAGCAGATCTGAAATATACTTGGTTTGATAAATGTGAGTCCCTTCCTTAGTCTACTTAATTTGTAGGCCAAAAAACTAGTTAAGCTCGCCCATCATACTCATTTAAAATTCATTTTGCATTATATTTTCAAAGACTTTACAAAATGATTCATTAGTAGCGCCAAAGATAATATCATCAACATATATTTGAGCAATCAAATCCCTTTTGAAAATTTCTTAATGAATAAGGTATTATCTTCTTTACTTCTTGAAAGACCATATGATAGAAGATAAACACTTAGTCTTTCATATCAAGCACTTGGAGCTTGTTTCAGACCATACAATGTCGTCTTTAAGCGAAAAACATGATTTGAATAATTAATATCTTTAAAACCCATTGATTGCTTAACATAAACTTCTTCTTTTATAAAACTATTTAGAAAACCATTTTTTACATCCATTTGATACAAATTAATATTCAAGGAACATGCATATGCTAAAAGAATTCTGATTGCCTCTAATCTAGTAACTGGAGCATATGTTTCCTCTAAATCAATGGCTTTCTTCTGGAAATATCCTTGAACTACTAGTCTGGTCTTATTTCTATTAATCACTATTGATTCATCCAAATTTTTTGTGACGACCCTCCTTATACCGGTACAGTTATACCAACCCACGTCAATATAGAGAGCGTTGCCACAGTGGGACATTTACCCAACACATATAGTAGGTCATGATGTACGCAAATATGAACATATAACAGCGGAATAAAAGAATTGAATATAAAGATCTTATTCCATCATCCACATTTATCCATAGTCCATACAGAGCAAAAGAAATATAACCATTTCAGAACTGAGAAACTAAAATATACTATATTGTCCACAATTGAATACATATCGTTCTTTTTTACATACTTATGAAAAAGGAAATACAATAATGAAATCTCCACGAAGGTACTACTCCTCACGCTCGGAGTCACTCCTAACTGTCTCCTCCAAGGAAGTAGAAATATATGCACCTGTATGCCGAAGCAAAAGTGAGTCTATAAGACTCAGCAAGTAACTTCCTTTCACATTAAACATACATACACCACATAGACACTTTACATTTAAAAAAAAATCACTAATGCATGTAACATGGATTAAGCAATCTTTAAAGGAAAACCTTAACATATTACTTCTACCAATTTCATGACACATGGCACACGCTTTATGTTTATTTCACAATAATAAACCTATCACATGCTGCCTACACATTCTTTCACATGCCATTTTAGTTCACACTTCATTTCATTCATGTTGTAACACAATAGCAATTAAACATGAAGATTTCACATAAAGTAAGAAACGTTCGTAGCATGGATTCTATGTATATTTCCACATGCATAATACAATTATACACACATATAGCTTGCTGTTTTGATAAAATATTAGCACATTTAAAACATATTCACAATTTCACATTTTAACACATTAATTCACATATCCAAATGCTCATTTTGCATACTCACATTATACATATACAAAATTTATATTATGCTCATTACAGGCAGTGACACATAGTCCAAACCACCTCTAGAAGGACACACACTTATCCCATCGCACACATATCTATCACCTAGGAAACATAGTGATAGACCTTAGTTACTGCGTAGAACCGGGAGAAGCACTCTCCACCCTAATCAGTGGTACTTGTCAACCTCCAGGATTTTATCCCAGTGCCCATGGTATCTCATACTCATATGAACCTTCCCGTAGGGACTTTACTACGGTACAGTTCCTCAGCCCTCTAAGGTAGCAATGTCACCCATGACACATTTACACATTTTTTCTTATTTTTAAACACCCACTTTGCATGCTGTTTAACACGTAAATTTCACAACTATATACATGTTCGTGGTTCAGGTCTCCTAACATGGTACTATTGTTTTTAGAGTTAAACCATTTATAATTAATCCTAATCATGCTGTAATTATCTAATTTATCACAAGTTACATTAAGCATACTTAAATTGGCCGTTTTATCATGAAATAGTGAAATTAGTACCTACTATTGTCAAACTTGTATAAAAATTTAACCACATACTGCTTACAGGTTGAGCGTCAAGTATACCTAATTTCACATTTTTTCGAAGTCATACACAATTTATAATAAATGAAATAGGCATTCAGCATAATTTATCGGTAATCGATTAAGTTTGGTGTACAGTGCCCTAGGCACACCTATCTATTCTAGAATCTGTGTTTAACAACCATGATATCACATACAATTTTTGAGGAATTATTCTGCAACACACAATTTATTGGAGATTTAAAACTGAATTTATATGCTCACTGCTTTGCAGTTCAAAAATTATATTTATTCATACAAATAGCAGAAAATTTCCAATTTTCCATGGTATGAACTGGCATATTATATATATATATATATATATTGTACATAAATTATTTAACATATAAATTCCACATGAATCATACAAACAATAATTTATAAGATCAAAACCAGTCTAACATTCACTTCAGAAAATTCTAATAAATAAAATGTTTAACAACAATTCCACAAATTTTCACAACATTATCCACTAGGGGTAATACATAACATATATAATTTATAGTATATCCTCATGCGCAGAAATCCAAAGAATAAATTAAAAGGGGCAAATAGTCCACTGTTCTTGCCTGAAGAACTCAGCGGCAAGGGGGTGGTCGCCTACTATGTTAGCGGCAACATATATGGCCGCTGACTTCAGATCTTAACAGCACCAAAGGTTGCCATTAAGTTCCTATCTGTGCAGAACACAGACTGAACTCAAAAACTCGATTGAAGGGGGTTTCCAAGACTCGAATAAAATTCCAGAAAATTTTCTAGGACCTACTAGACATATGTATGGATAGTGTGGAGGGTTTACTTGCCTTCAAAAAATCCACAAACAATAAATCAAGCCGGTGAAGCCCTCCTCGGCCTGAGCTAAAGATTATTCAAATCTCCTCTAATCAGGGTTCTATGTTGATGCAGACAGCCACCCAATGTCGAAGAAGCCTTCCCTTATGCTTAGACTCCCCTCTAGTCACAGAAGATTGCCGGAAGGAGTGACCAATCGCTAGATCCACAGTTCCAAAGTTCAGGTTTCGCACAAGAGTTTTAGGGTTTTGACAAAAGAGTCAAAAGGGTTAGATCTAGCCAGAAAGGGGGTGTTTTATAGGGTTAGGGGTCGGAGGCACGCTTAGGTAGGGTATAGGACCGTTAGAGAACAGTTTCCTAAACAAGAGGCAAGATTTTTGTGGACGTTTCTGGATCTGAAGATGCAACAGATCTGGGAGACTAACGTCAACATCACTAGCCGCCAATATGGAGTTGGCATCCATCGATGTGGCCGCTGACTCCCTATTAACGTCAGTCTATGTTGACGCCAACAGGTCGCTTAGCCAAAACTTAAATACTGTAGAAAATTATATTTACACAATGCATGTACATGAAATATACAACATATACATTAAAATAATACTATTTATGTAATGAAAATAAATAACATGCACAATAAAATATATATACACATATTTACAACAATACATCAAATAGTATATATGTATATTTATATCTACACACACAAGTATAATTTCTCACAAAATCAAACACTTATATATATATATATATATATATATATATATAAGAGGGCAAAATTCAAGGGCCTTACATTTTTTATGAAAACCCATTTGGTTCCAATAACTGGATGGTCAGATGGTCTAGGCACAAGAGACCATACTTGGTTGCGTTGGAACTGATTAAGTTCTTCTTGCATAGCAAGGATCCAAGATTGATCTACTAGTGCATCATTGACTATCCTAGGCTCAATTTGAAAAACAAATGCAAGATAGTAATATAGAATTGACATACCTCTTGTTCTTACCCTATCTTCAAGATCACCTATTATATTTTATTTTGGATGATCTTTATGATACCTCAATTCCTTCGGTAGTTCTTCATGTGCTTCTTGTTGTTATTGTAATTCTTCGAGTGAGGGATCTTCATTTTTCTCTTTATCTTCCTCTAGTGAAGCTTGTTCTAGATCCCTGCACAGATCTTCAACAACATCTTCTTCTTTTCCTTTTATAGAAGGATTAGTTTCATCAAATAAAACATGAACTATTTGTTCAATTAACAATATGTTTTTGTTGAATACCCGATATCCTATAGGTTTTGAAACATATCCCAAGAGGAATTCTTCATCACTTATAGCATTTAGTTTTCCTAGATTATTTTTACCATTATTTAAACTAAAACACTTACAACTAAATGGCCATTGATGACTGATGTTTGGTTTTTTTTCCTCGTAGAGTCCATATGGTGTCTTCCTTAGTATGGGTCTCATCATGCACCTATTGATGACGTAGAAAGTTGTGTTGACTCCTTCTGTCTAGAAATAATCTTGGTAGATTGTATTTTGAAAGCATTGTTTTGGCCATATCAAGTAGTATTCTATTCTTTCTTTCAGCTACAACATTCGTTAAGGTGTTCATGGTGCAGAGAAATTGTGTTCATTGCCATTTTCTTCATAGAATCTGACAAAAGTCATCATTCTTGAATTCTCCACCATGATTTGATTGAATACTAATGATTTCATGCTTCTGGCTTTTTTGTACTATTTTACAAAACTTCAGGAAAGCTGATAGTGTTTCTGATTTGGCTTTGAAAAATGATATGCAAGTGAACCTTGTGTAATCATCAACAATAACATATTCATAATATTTTCATCCAAGACTTGTTATTCTCATAGGTCCAAATAAATCCATATGAATGAGTTCGAATGGTTTTGAAGTTGTAACCATTGTTTTAGACTAGAAGGATGTCTTGGTCTGCTTCCATTTTGCACAAGCTGTACAGATTCTAGATTTCTTCAATTTCATCTTTAGAAGACCTTCGACTACATCTTGCTAGATTAATTTCTTGATTACTAAAGTGTTGACATGTTCTAGTCTTCTATGGCATAAATTAATCTCTTCTTCTTTGGCGGTTGCAAGGCATAAGTTGACTTCTTTCAACTTTGCCAGTTGAAGTGTGTATACATTCTTTACTCTATGTGCTTCAAAGATTATTTATTATCCTTCAGTATTATGTACTTGTCATTCTGAAATTTTACCAAGTGACCTCTATCACACAATTGACGGATCCTTACGAGGTTGTGTCTTAGTCCTTCAACACATAATAAATCCTCTATTAAATCTTTTGTCTTTGTTCCTACTGTTTCACTTCCAATGAATTTTCCCTTTCCAATATCTCCATATGTAATTTAACCTTCTTCATCTCTAAACTTGTAAGCAATATTCCATCAACTATCATATGCCTTGAGCATCCACCATCCAATACCATTTGGATGCTTTTAGGCGATCCGGATCTAGTCCTGCCATTATGGCCAGATTGGCTTCTTCATATTTAGATTCTGAACTTGAAGAATCTAAGCTGGATACTTTTCATTATCCCATATAGCAGCCATTGCTTTCTTCTTGTATTTCCTATATTTATTCTCCTTACCTTTCTTTTTCTCATATTTCTCAGTTGGATTTTTCTTTTTAAGCCGAGGACATTATGATCTAAGGTGACCTGGTTGCTTGCACTCATAACATATTGGTTCCTTGTTCTTCCTATTCTTCTTGAAGTATCTTTTTGAACCAAACATTTTTCATCTTGGCAAGTATTCTTTTAAGTTTACTTGATAGCAAAGCTTCATCATCACTATCTTCAGAATTTTCTTTGGAGTCTTTAGAAAAGGAGGAAGAAGAGGCTAAAATTTTTAAAACTTCTTGCAAGAAATTGGCAAGTATCGCAGTAGGCCCTCCTTTCTACGAAGGGGGAAAAACATATGGAACAAACCCCTTGCTGGTTACAACTCAGAGAAATTTCAGACTGGGTGTTGCTTAGGGAATGAGCAAACACAGAAGGACAAAAAGAGATGGACAAGGAGGAGAAATAAAAGCTCAAATCTCTTTCAACCTCTTAGGCGAACTGAAGAACTGATCCAAGACTTCTAAATCACCCAATGATAAACTTATTGAAGACCAGAGAGCTCGAATGGTAGGTGTTGGCTATTTTGAACAGATTGCTCTCTTCTTGCTACTTTCATATTTTTGTGTGTGTATCACTTGTTCTTCTCTTTTGTGTATATATGAATCTTTAGATGGACTTTGACTACTTAAATAGTCTTCAAGGTTATCAGAGTTTTCAGCCACCCATTGGAATATAGTCATTTGAAAAAAAAACATTGTGAGTGAAGGAGAAGGCTTGAGAAATCTTTCTTCAACGGCTTCTTAGTTATTTGGGTAGTTGCAATATCTTGTAGACAACTACAATAAAAGTGTGCAAACACCATACCCATGCAGGGTCTTTTCTCTTCTTCACGGTTAGACTTTATCAAGTAGTATATTGCATTGATAAAAAAAAAAGAAAGTCATCTGAAATGATATCTATATGTTTCCAAAAAAAATTTATATCCTTAGTATGCAAGCATAGGTGAGCATTTAAAGAAGATATGGATGTCTACTCAATGCGTAGTGTGTCTACAAAAAGTCTCTCCTTATTATCTAGAAACTTGTCAGTTAGAAGGAAACTAATAAATATATTGTAATTCAAATAGCTATCAAGGAATATAATACTCTAGATATGTTCTTATTAATAAATTGTAAAATTGAGTGTAGACAAAATTAAAGTACATTGTGTCTAATGGTATAGATTGAAGTTCAGAAAATATCCATAGAATGAATGTACTTCGTCTTTGAAACATTAAAGGAGTCGGAGTACAAGAGTGAAAAAGGTTGAATATTAGATAAGATGTGTTAAATAATACTATTTATTTATTTATTGACAAAGATGTTTACAAAAAGATGTTACAAAGTTAATTGCAAATAATATGCCTTAACAAATATGCAACTAGTTCTTTTTCTATTAAGTATAGAGACTTCAACTTTACCAGAGTCGGAGTGGCACTACGACAGTTCTCATAAGTTCATAAGTTGATATTTAACTTTGACTTTTATGGAGTCAGAGTGGGACATTGACTATCACACAAGTCGGAGTTGGACTTCGACTATCGTGACTTGTTCAGAAGTTGGTGTCTCACTTCGACTATCAAAGAGTCGGAGTTGGTCTTCGACTATCGTGACTTCTTCACAAGTGGGAGTCTCACTTCGACTGTCCAAGAGTCGGAGTTGAACTTCGACTGTCGTGACTTGTTCATGAGTCGTGGTCTCACGTCGATTGTCCAAGAGTCGAAGTTGGACTTCGACTATCATGACTTGTTGACAGTTTGAAGTCTCTGTCTAAGAGTTAGAGTCTTTTACAGATATACTAATTGTGTACTTAGAATATTATTGGGGATAGTTGTTCAATATAGTACACACATGCCTTTAGTAATATATGCAACACAATCTTATATAACAAGACCTTGAGTTATAATAAGATGAATTTATTTATTACCTAAATAAGGTTGTGTATAAATAATTTTTCATATTCAAAACACTAAGTAATATGTTTGCAATAACAATTGCATAACACAGGGTCTCTGACGCCTAACTAATACATCACCTACACCAGACACATTAGGAGCCAGTCACCGAGAATCCAAAATAGAAAGCCAGGAAGCTGGAGTATTATAATGATAATTATCATTAGTTCTTATGCGATTCAGAAAGGGTCTTTCATAAACCATTTCTTCTATTCTATTTGGTCTAGATTAACATACATCATGGTCGGTTCAGTACATTAAAAGCTTCTAAGCCATGTAAAAGCTTTAATCACGTGAGGACTATCCCATTTGTTATTAATCTCTTCATTTGAACTCCTCATCACTTGATTTGAAACTCTATCTTAAAATCTTGCTTGCCATGAAATCTGAAACTCTCATGGGTTTATTCTACCCACTTGCTATACAATTGGATTCCAATAGTTGCCCAACTATGCTATTCATTGACACTCTTGTAATTCATACCTTTGATATTCTTGATTCATTAGGGTACTTTTGAATCTATATAGACTCCTACTATGTGTTACCCTTTCAAAAATATGTTGGCCATAATATGTTCTGGCACTATTTGGGACTTCGGTCCACTGACCCATGCATGTGGAAATAAAGGACCCTGCCTTATTCTTGGGAGGAGCACCTCAATATACTTGTTAATGACGGGACTATGGACTTGTGGTGGTGCCATGACACTAACATGATATGCAATATTTGTAAGTGTCTTCGTTTAATATAATGTGTTTAATCTTTTGTATATGTGATCATTTGAAATATGGCCAATCTTGTTAATGTCATTTGATTTGTATGTAATCTAACTCCTTGTAAAATGGTCAATCATGTAATTGTTCATTTGATTTCTATATGATTTAAAATCATTGAAGGATCGCCATTTCAGATACATGTTCCTTTGATATGCACCTGTCTTAAAAATTCCTGCCACTATTTGTCATTAATCAACATTTTAAATCATTAGGATGTAGGAAAATGTGGAGTGCATCAAATGCGTAGCGGAATGAAGTTTAAAAAATTTAAACTACATTTCCCACAAGGAACTATAAGACTAGGATGATGTCTGGGTGCATGACTCTCATGCAATTCATACAAGGATGAAATCATCTCACCTAGGGGGGCTCATAGATCCCCTGACGTGCAGAACCAGGCATGCCAGAGGAAAACATTCTTGTGAACTCCTCTTTACAGATATCCATATGGTGACGATTGGTGACGATGGCTCCTCCATGTTGGCACCGTCCCTTCTGTAGTCCTCCACGGTGCAGTAGCAACCAAGCCTCAACAACAAGAACACAAGGAAGGGAAGAGGGTCTAACCCTCTTTGTCTCTTCACTATCTCACTGTTGAGAGACCAAAGGGAGGACAAGAGAACAAGAAAGGGAGGAGGGAGGTGAGAAGGCTCCAAAAATCCCAAGCCCAAAGGTTTTTTGGCCTCAACCTTAAATAGAGCTCACCATTCCCCCCACGCATGGAAGGGACGTGCATGCCATGTTGTGCATGTCATGAGAGAAATCTTAAAGACAGCAAAATCCAAGGCTGAAGTGGATATCCTTCAAATGGCTATCTTCCAACGGGTCAAATCAAATTTGAAGATTTTGAAGCTATATATTGAAAGCTAATGTTCAAACCACAGATACACAAGATCATAGATAGAATACAAGACTAGACACACTCCACTCGATTCTGAAAGCCACAGGAAGAAGTGCCATTGCAACTAGAGAAAGTTGTTTCTCAGTCATCGATTTCCTTCTCCTCTTTGATTCAAAGAAGTCTTGTTCTCTTGGTGTCTTGCTGCATTGCAAATCTTCTCAGTCACCTCCTTGTTCAAAAAGAGTTTTGAGTTTCATTTTGTAATTGTTTCTCTTTCTGATTCTTTTGTTTGCTCATACTGTTGAGCAAGACACACAAGTGTATTTGTTTCACTTCTGTGTAAGATACCCCGCAGAGGTTTGTTCCTTGCAGTGCCCCTCTTGTGAAGGAACACCTACTGGTGTACGTAGTCTGTGTACCCCTTGGTTAAGGGAAACGTGCTTGGGAGCAAGTGATTGTAATACCTCTCAGGTTAGAGAAGGTCATGCATTCCTGGCAGTTAGTGAAATCCCAAGTGGTTTCTTAGGGACTGGACGAGGACTTCATGTGGGAAGGGCCGAACCAGGATAAAATCCTTGTGCATTTTTGTGTCATTGATTCCGCTAAGTTTTCACATGTTTCACACACACACAATAGTACTAACACTCTATTTAGTGTTTTCTAGTTTTCAGATAATTTTTAAAGCTCAAAAGTCCTATTCACCCCCCTCTAGGACAACAATTGTGCCATGTCGATCCAACAAGTGGTATCGGAGCTAGGTCTTCTCAGAATAATTGAAAGAATTGAGAAGAGATGGCAGCTGAAGCTTACAACTATGAAGGTTAGTAAGTTACCAGACCACCATTCTTCGATGGTGAGGAATACCAATACTAGAAGATGCAAATAGAATGCTTCATCAGAGGCACAAACTTGATTTGTGGCAGGTAATAGAACAAGGTGATTTCATTATTGCTTCTGCTGAAGGTACTATTGTAATTACAGTAGCTGATAAGTTAAATTGTCTCTAATTTATAAGCAAAAAAAATATCTATGTTATGTTTTATCTAAAAGAGATTTAGTAATTATCAGCATGTAAATTTGCTAAGAAATGTGAGATAAATTGCAAGTAACATATGAAGGAACCGATAAAGTAAAAAAACTGGAATAGATATTCTTATTTCAAAATATGCACAATTTAAAATGCTTCCAAATGAAAATGTTACTCAAGTGTATAATAGATTTTAAGCATGGTAGTTGGTTTTAGCTCACTTGGTAAAACTCTTTCTGATGAAGAAATTGTCAGAAAAGTTCTAAGATCATTAACTCATTCATGGACCCCTAAGGTTACTGCTATTGAAGAAGCTCATGATTTAGCAAACTTCCCATTGATAAATTAATCAGTTCACTTATGGCTCATGAAATAATATGGAATGATTCTCTAAAAGTACATCCAAAAAGAAAATGCCAATGCTTTGAAGGCTACATATTCTTCTTCCTCAGAAGATTCAAATGAGAAAATAGATGACAGTGATTGAAGTCCTATTGTAAAGAAAGCTCCAACAAATTCTTGCAAACAAAAGAAATTCAGCTCAAAGAAATACTTCAAAGAGAAAAGAAGAAATAACCAACATGTTATGAGTGCAATTAACTTGGACATTACAAGTCAGAATGTCCTAAGCTCAAGAATAAGACTCAGCTGAAAAGTTCGAGAAAATAAGGAAAAGAAAGAAATTTAGAAAATACAAAGAATGCAATGGCCGCAGCTTGGGATAATGAAGATGCTACAATTCAGAATAAGAAGAAGAGAACAAGTCAATCTAGCCCTCATGGCAGAACTAGACTAGGTAAACTCTGAAACATCTTTTATTTCATGTTCAGAATCTGATTCTGATAATTTAGAGATGCATTCGATGAACTGTATGAAAAATATAAAATAGTGGTTAAACAAATGAAAATAGTTAGTTAAACCTACTAAATCAAGAAAATCCAACACTTTCTAAAAAATAAAGTTGAAAAGTTAGGACAAAACTTAACTGAAACTAAAAGATTTAATGAACAACTGTGTGAGGATTTAAATTAAAACATTAACTCATGGAACTCGAAGCAAATCTAAAGAACTACAAGATGAAGAAAAATTAGGAAGAAACATTTATCTAAAAGCAACTATAGACAAAATTACAAGTGTAAAACATCATTAGTTGTAAAAGTAAAATGGCTCTAACGGGCAAAAAGCAATGTAGAGTAGGTACATACCTCCATCAAATGAGGAGAAATTTATCTATCTTGAAAATACCCAACTCCAAAATTTGTGGAAGAAAATAAATAAAAAAACCCATAAAAGTTAATCAACATCTATAGACAAAACATAATTCAATAAAACTACACATATAAAGGAGTATATGATATATGTTGTAGTCATTGTAATCAATTAGGACACACAATCAGCACTTGCATAACTAGACACTTGCATTGGATTCCAATGACTAATCATCAAGGATCCAAGAATTTGGGCACCAAAATTAAAACTTAGTTCTATTTATACGGTCGCCTAAGAGCATCCAGTGGTATTTGCATAGTGGGTGCTCAAGGCATATGATAGCTGACAGAAAACTATTTACAAGCTTTAGAGATGAAGTTGGTCAAGTTACCTATGAAGATAATGGAAAGGAAAAGTTCTAGGATGTGGAACTATATGATTAAGGAAAAAGATTTGATAGAAGACGTTATGTATGTAGAAGGTCTAATGCATAATCTGATTAGCATCAGTCAACTTTGTGACAAAGGTCACTTAGTCAGTTTCAGAATAATAAGTGTATAATCAGAAAGGATGAGAAATAGTGTTTGAAGCACAAGAGTCAAAAATTTGTACACTCTACAATTGGCAGAATTAAAAGAAGTCAATCTATGTCTTGCAACCACACTGAGTGAGGAAACTGATCTATGGCACAAAAGATTAGGACATGCTAGTACTTCATGATCAAGAAAACTAATCAAGCATGATCTAGTTGAAGGTCTTCCTGTAGACATATTTTTCATGACGACGTCCACATTCATCTTGGCAAAAAGAAGTGAACGAGAAAGATGAGTGATCGCCAGGGACTTTTTACCTCCGCCCGAGGACATGTGATGGGTAATGCCTCGTGTGAGATGATGGATTCTTCACTCCTCCTCCTTCAGCCGGCCAAGGGTGAGGGCTCCACGGTGTAGTTTCTATTTTCCTGCAAAAGAAACAAGTACAAAAGACCCATTAGACTGAAAATATGGTAGCATACGCTCACATATATAAAAAAAAACACAATCGCGGGGCGTCTTTCTGATTGGAGGCTTGAGAAGGAAGATGACCAAATATTATGGCCGCCTTCCCTCCCTCCTTTGTTTATGGAAAACCCCTTTAGAATGGGTATGGGAAGGAATGCTTGTACGTGAGTGTGTGCACAAGTGTAAGTGTGTAAGGAGAATGCAGTGTGTACCACAAAAAATTTAAATTAATGGAGAGGAGAAAATGGGAATCCCTGTCCAATAGGCGCAATGATGTGGGTGTTCTCCAGGGTGGTGAGCTCCTTTAAGAGTCCACCGTCAATGTGCCGTGAGCGAGGATGGCTCGTCTCGGGGTACCCGCCGAGTGATGTTCTATGAAGTGCAGCGACGACGGCAGAGCAGGAGCGGGGTGTGCTCGGCTATGTGACCTCGATAGAGAGCATGCAAAAGATGGAGCATTGGCCTCTTGCGACCCCAGTGAGCCCGGCTATGTGACCTCGATGGTCAGTAACGCCAAGAGATCCTTGCGATGGAGTTGCAGTAGATGGGAGCACTAGCCTAGGTGTGAGTGTCCTCGGGAGAGAGAGAACAGTCTCGTGTCCCGACTGCTGGGTGGCTGCCACGATGAAAAATCAATCTCCTCCCCCTGATGAATGGAGGCGGCATCTTTATGACCTCGTCGCAGCCTCTCCCCCTTGAAGAGATGGGCTGTGGGCTGTTAACGTGGGAGAGGCCTGCGCGGGTCTCACGGGGATGAGGGTGCCGAAGGAGGATGGTGGGCATTCTGGGCTCACCACGCTGCATGTGAGATGAGGGAGAGGATAACAACGTGTAAGGGACGTGGACCCGGTCGCACTGATCTTGTTGGGGGAGTGGTTGTCGTGTGTGCAAGTGTTGGTGTGCATGGTGTGTTGAGGACGTGGGAGATGGAGGCTGCTTACATAGGATAGGTGGCAGGGTTTGGCTTCTATGTTGAGGTGTGCCATGTGCTCATGTGGGAGTTGAGCGAGGATGGTGAACGTGGGTGGAAGAAGGAAGTGAGGTTTAACAGGTTATAAGTGTACTTATCATGGAAGTTGAATTTTTATTGGTTGGATAACGGTGTTTGCATGGGAACCACGAGGGTTTAAATGTGTGGAGTTTTAATGTTTTGTTTTGTTTTTTTAATATTTTATGTGGTACGTTTTAGGTTTGATGGGTTGTTTATTGATTTACATAGTTTTTAGTGGGGTAGATTATGTAGATTTAGTTGTGGTATGGTTTGTTTATGTAGATGGATATGTTTACGTAGGATATATATGGTTTATTATCCTCATTTTATTATGTGGGTATGGTTGGTTGTTTACCGTTAGTGGTGAGGTTGAGGTTTTTATGGATTTCATTTTTAATTATTTTTAGTTGTTGAGTTTTAGTTAGAATGTAGGCCAATTTTTAAGTGTGGTGGGCTTAATTCGGGTTTGAGTTTAAGAATTTGGTGTTGGTTTTTAGTTGAACGGATTTACATGAGTATGTTTTTATTATTATTATTTGAGTTGTTAATGTGGGTTGGTTTGTGTTATGTGAATTTTTTATTTAGATTTTAAGTGAGGTTTTAGTTGATGGGTATGATTAGTATATTTATTGAGTTTTTTTAGTTTTATGTGTGAGCTATATTTTAATGTAGTTTTTTATGCATTTAGATGGTTGTACTCTTTCATTAATTAACATTTTTATGGGTTTGGTTAATGTTGGTTTAAGTGGTGGTGATGGATTTTATTTTATGTGGTTTTTCAGATTATGTGATTTTTATTTATTGGGATTTTATGTTGCGTTTAAATTGTTTAGATTTTAAATGGGGTTGGATTTTGTTGTTTCCTTTTATTATGGATTTGTTTATTTTACGTGTTTTACATGGATCGTTTAATTTTTTTAGTGGGGTTGGGTTGATCTATTTTATGTGGGTATGATTTAGGTTGGTTAATGAGATGGGTCACGCTGGCCTTTTTGAATGGGTTGGTTGTTGTGGGTTTTAAAATTCTTTTGTAGATTTGAATGCATTTATTTACTTGGGTTTTTATTTTTATTTATTCAGGATGGGTTCTAATACGTGGTTTAAGTGGATTTTAATTGTTTCATTTATTAATTAATTTTAATTATTTGGGCTGGGTTTAGGTGAATTTAACTGGAGTATGGCTCTGGGTACACACCTAAAGGATAGTTAGAAAGTGGCGGAAATGGCAAGCACACACGCACCGCTGGCTAAACAAGGGCTAACGACGGAACAGGCTACCTCTAGAGAAAATGTAGGTGATATATGATTGTCTCGCCAAATGATCATGACGACAGTGAATTTTGCCGCTCAAAATGTCAGGTGACCAAGCTCTTGTCATAATAAATGGAGCGACAACGATCGGGCCGGCCAACAAGGGCACAAGCTACCCTGGAAATCTTAATGGAGATAACATTGCGCCTACTGAATAATGGGCCTAATGGGCTAAGAAATGAGCCTTGCGAGGATGGTCCAAAAAAGCGTGTCTACCAGAGTAGACGTCCAGGGAGTGTGCCTTCAACAAGGTGTCAGCGGAAATCGATGTTGCCGTTTACATGGGATCCGAGGCAAGTCAACAAACGGTCAAACAAGACATATTGGGCCATGAACCACGCGGGGATGGGCCAAATCTCGCATCTACAAATGCCCCTTCGAGACATCCGATATTGCAAGGGAGCAGAGTGGACTGAAAGGTTGGTGTCTCGGTAAACAAAGGATGCGGTGATTTGATGAAAGGGACCATCTCCGAAGATAGGAATTCTAGCAAGCCATACAAATGAGTTAGGCTAGAAACAAGTGACGAATCATCTGAGAGACAAGATGTGAAAAGGGGGAGGATGATCTACCCGTGTAACTACAACTGCAACCCAATGGTAGGGTCCTTAGCATTTCCAAGTAAGACTTTGACTAGTTTCTGGTGTTGTCTGAGTCAAAGGAGTTGTAATATGACGGGTGAATCAAGGAAATCTCACAACCGAAGTCTGTTTTGGTCCCGCTGACCTAATTAGAACGTTTGTCCAGATTTGGGGGGTTGTGGAGATAAAGGGATTGATTGTGCTGTTAAAGGATTATCAAATGATTCTAGCTGGAATCAATGTTTGGAAAGCCAGAAGTCCATAATTAAGCTCATGACTGGCGAACGGTTCACATGAACTCAACAAGACTGGAATGACTACTTGTGATTTGCACGGTGGGACTATTGGAGAATGGGCAACAAAGACTCGATATTCGGCTCGGATATTCAAGAAGATGGTGCTGACCCGGTTAAACTTGGGATCTGGGTGAATAGACAATTTGCTAGATCAGGATAGACTTGGGATATCCCTTGATTAATCTTAGTTGAAGAACAACTAGCAGAACTCATTTCTAGCCACCAGGATAACTTAAAACACGAGACAGGGGAAAAATCTTTCTTCCTCAGTTAGTAAAGTTAGCAGAGAAAATGACATGATGCATGCAGGGTTTGCCCTATCTAAATGCAAGTTAGTAAACCAGAAGGAATTATTAAAGGCCAATCAAATAACAAGGAGATCACAAACGCGTCACGGGTTTTGGTAAAGGGGAACTCTGGGTTCATGGTTGTAGCAACCCGAAAAATTTAGTTTTTAAAATTTGAAATAATGATTTCTATAAAATGGAATAATAGAAACAAACATACTATTATCGTATGTACAAGAACACATCTAAAAATTTCATAAAAATTATAAATCATCCCCAAATATTATCCCTAAGTGTTCCACAAAGAAATTCATGCAACGAAAAATCCAATTGGCCAAGCATACGTCACAACGTGACTAATTATCCAAATTAGGAAACAAAGTGGGAAAACGTTAACACGGAAAGATAACACACCCATAAATTAAACGAACCTGTCGGAGAGACTTCCAACGTTATGTAATGATGAACCATTAAGAAAATTAGGCTTAGAAAAATAATTCAGAACAAGTTTAGAAATGAAGGTGACTTATTATTGTAATTAAGGAATAATCAGAAAACTCATTATCATATGAGTCAAGTAGATTAACAATTAAAAAATAAAATGATGGGTAGACTCCAAACATATGTAATAATAATCCATCATGAGAAATTAGATCAATGGACCTCCCATAGCCAAGAATAAAATTCGAAACTCTAATATTCTCTAATTTAAAAAGGGAATTTATAGTTAAACACATAAACAAAAAGAATAGGTGGGCTTTTGTTAAGTGGATCATATAAAAGTTATTGGGCCAAATAGGGATTTTTAAAAGGGAAATAATAGAAAATTACCATAAATTCGTAACTAAAATATTACTTAAATAGAAAATCGGTATTTAATGCATTAAATATCTAATTGAGTTAGATTTGGATTCCTAAATCTACCCTAATAGGTTGGCCATGAATTTGGGTCCCAACCTAACCCAAATTGGAATTGGCATGCTTAGAAAGAGGAGAAATTTAGGAAATCTCATAATTAAGAAGTAATTACAGTCCTATTAGGAAATAGAAACCCAAGAGGCATAAATACTCTCTTTAAAACCCCCATGGCCGGCCCTAGCTCATACCGAAGGCTTGTTGGACCAGGAGGAGACGCCAAGGAGGAGGAGATTTCATGGGAAGAATCACTTCTCAAGCTCTCTCTCGTTCTTCAAAATCTAGCCCTAGAAGAGGAAATCGACCAAAGGTAGGCATTCTCATGAGCAAAACTAAATCAATTTCATCTGTAGGTTGATCTAAACCTCAGGATTCAAAGCCCTTGCCTCATATTTATCCATTGAGTAGATCTTTTGTTCTTAATTTTCAAAGTTCTATGAACATCATGACCCCGAACCCTCTTCTTAGATTCATATCTTCATACATACTCGTCCTCATGACATGAGAATTTTACTGAAGGAACTGATGGATGTTAGGTGTCTTTTGCCCCTAAAATCCCTAATTTTCATCCACCTCACATCGAGAATTAATTTGATTACCCTAACTATGTACTGTTCCATGTTCTACGTGAAGTATCATGATTAAACTATGCTGAAACCATGTCTGTTTTCAAGTTCCTATTTACTATAAGTACCCATGCATGTCTAGATCAATTCGCAACTAGTTTCATGATTTTTCATCATCTGTACAAATAGATATGATTTTCTGATCACACTGTGTTAAAATAGGGCAAGTCAGGTCCGCAATCCAATGCACTGTCCTCTCTGCCGAACTCGGACACAGACCCTCTGAACGCGAAGGCCCGATAGGCCACGTTCACTAGGCCATCAAGACAAAGCCTTCCATCGCGATCTGGTCACGACAGGGCCTGTCATCGCGTTCTGCTGCCCGATCTGACTAGGCCGTCGTGACCCCAAACGACCCCATCGCAATCTGTCTGCCTGAACTGATGAGTCCGTCGCGACTGTACAACAGCCTGTCGCATTCTTACCTGACTCCATTGCAACCCTTAGAAGGGTACGTCGTGATCTTGGGATTTTTGCATGAAACCCCTATCTCTGCAAGTCTTGACATTCTACAGTAACCCTTTACCTTGTTAACTCTCTTAAACACAGTAAACGAGGCTGTTATTCTTGGACATATTATAATTAATTAAATAATTCCCAGACCTTTCATATTCCATTATTCTCTAGGTCACATGCACACACTTGAACCATCCAATATGGCTTAACATGATATGAAAATTTTCCATAATATATCTAGAAATTTATCTCAATTTTATTTAAATTGCATATTTGAAAGGACTTGTCTCGTTTCTCGCATTGTTTGGAACACCGATATCGACGTGTTGGTTTCGTATAGAGCGCAGCGGAAACGCAAATCCCTCAGGTAGATATCGTTGCCGGCGGTCGGATCGAACATAAAACGGTAAACCACGCACAGGCAGATCTCATCTTTACCTTTGCGGGGTTGCGTAACTCCCGAATCCGGGGAGGTGGTGGCGCAGGAGGCGCCGGTGCTTCAAGCCGTTCAAGTGTCCGGCCTCTAGACGTATCCACGCGAGCTCCGGACGCAGACGGGATCTCCTCGTTCTCCACGCGTCTCCCGGATCTCAGCTCCACCATGTGCCGAAGAGAGGAGAGAGAGGGTGGGGGGCGCCCTGGGAGAGAGAGAGGAGGGGGCGGCCAGGGTTAAGCCTGGAGCTTGGCCCAGGGTTTAACTCTCAGCGTATATTTATAGACACCGCGGTTTTTCACAAAAACCCAGTCATTGTCTATAAAGAACACCTTGCCCAGTCTGCTCGGAACTCTTATGCGTGTGACCCTCTAGGCCCAACTGCTAGTCCAGTTTTCAGCCCATTAAGCTCAATAACTCTTTATTGACTTATGGTAATTAATTAACATCTCATATTAATTAATTACACAATCAATTATCGTCTCACGATAATTGACCGGGCTTCCAATCAAGTTGGGTGCCAAGCAACACCACTTGATCCTGGAAAGCATTGGGGTTCAGCAACCCATTCAAGGAACCTTTTGTATCATCAGTTACCACGTGACTTTAATCCTTCGCTCGTACAATGCTCCCGAGTGCACTTAGGGTATGGTCAACTGTCAAACCCTAATGTGTGTACTCACTTGGTTTAGATGCCGCATAACAATATCAGAAAACTCCTTTTCTGATAAGTAGTCTTGCCCTGGCCAGGGACTATCAGGCATCCTTCCGTAGAGCATTCACTCTCCTATTACCGAGAGCGAGCGATCCCATATTGACCACACAATCACCTTCGAAGGTATTCCGCTAGATCCGATCACTTAACTGATTAAGACCTCATGGCTAGAGATCTATAAGTCAAGGTCAAAACCCAGAAGTCCACCAACAAGGTGTCCTTGGTGTCTCAGGTCTAAGGACCAATCACGCCACTGTGACAATGAATCTAGCTGGTTGACAGTTAGGTAACATTACCATCCAGCGATTCATAACGGATCAGTTCAGTGAACTCATTCTCCAATGAGCACCTACAGATTCACCTTAGTGTCTCCACACAAGTGACTATGAGACCAGTCACCCTCATCATATGAGCAGGTGCAATCTATACTAGTCTAACCGGATATTCAATGTCCTTCTTGAATATCCTCCGACTAGGAACAATTAAGAATATACGTTTAAAGGATATTAATCTCATTGTTATGATCTCATCATAATTAATATCCATTGCGTATATTCATGGACTTCATAATGAAACGATAAACGAATTACACATAATGAATATAAAAGCCTTATTATTATTATCAAAGAACAAGATTGTACAAGTTATGATTGGCTTGAGGACATCCATAACTAACAATCTCCCACTTGGACTAAAGCCAATCACCTTTATGTCTTAAACCCATAGACTCTAGGTGGCGCTCAAACACAATTTGAGACAGAGGCTTTGTCAATGGATCTGCAATGTTGTCGACTGAAGGAACTCTTTCCACCAGTACATCTCCTCTAGTGATAATCTCCCTGATCAAGTGAAATCGCCTCAGAATGTGCTTCGACTTCTGATGAGACCGCGGCTCTTTCGCTTGCGCAATGGCCCCATTGTTGTCACACAGCAATGGGATTGGATCAGAGTCACCTGGCACCACACCAAGGTCGGTGATGAACTTCTTCATCCACACTGCCTCCTTGGCGGCTTCAGCTGCAGCAATGTACTCAGCTTCTGTCGTCGAGTCTGCAGTGGTTTCCTGCTTGGAACTCTTCCAGCTCACTGCACCCCCGTTCAAAGTGAACACAAATCCAGATGTAGACTTGCTATCATCTGGATCCGACTGGAAACTCGAGTCAGTATATGCCCGGAGTTTCAAGTCCCCTCCTCCATAGACCAAAATATATCCTTAGTCCTTCTCAAGTACTTAAGGATACATTTCACAGCCATCCAGTGTGTTTCACCTGGATTTGCCTGATATCTGCTCGTAACACTTAGAGCAAATGCCACATCAGGCCTTGTACATATCATGGCATACATGATAGACCCTATAGCCGAGGCATAGGGGACTCTATCCATGGCTGCCCTCTCTTCAGGAGTCTTAGGAGACTGCTCCTTAGAGAGAATAATCCCATGTCTCATAGGTATGAGACCTCTCTTGGAATTTTCCATGCCAAACCTTTTGACAATGGTATCTATGTACATGGATTGGGTCAAGCCAAGCATCCTCTTAGATCTATCTCTATAGATACGTATTCCCAATACGTAGGATGCTTCTCCCAAATCCTTCATGGAGAAGTTCTTTGACAGCCAAACCTTTACTGATGATAACATCCCTACATCATTCCCAATGAGTAAGATGTCATCAACGTAAAGTACAAGAAAAGTGATAGCACTCCCACTGACTTTCTTATACACACATGGTTCATCTTCATTCTTAATGAAGTCATAAGATTTGATAGCCTCATCAAACCTTATGTTCCAACTACGAGAAGCTTGCTTCAATCCATAGATGGATCTTTGAAGCTTGCATACTTTATCTGGACACTCTTTGGATGTAAATCCCTCAGGTTGTATCATATACACTTCCTCCTCAATGTTTCCATTAAGGAAAGCGGTCTTCACATCCATCTGCCAGATCTCGTAATCAAAGTATGCAGCTATGGCAAGAAGAATTCTGATCGACTTTATCATGGCAACTGGTGAGAAAGTTTCGTCATAGTCAATTCCTTGCCTTTGACGATACCCCTTTGCCACCAACCTTGCCTTATAAGTGTCGATCTGTCCATCTGCACCGATCTTTCTCTTAAAGATCCACTTGCACCCAATAGGTACAATACCTTCGGGCAAGTCTACCAAGTTCCAAACTTGGTTGGTGTACATGGACTGCATCTCAGAATTCATGGCATCTCGCCATTTCCCTGACTGAGGACAATCAACAGCCTCTTGGTAGGTCTTTGGATCACCATCCTCATCAAAAGACATGCCTTCACTGATATGTCCAACATATCTTTCAGGCTGTCTAGGTACTCTACCAGACCTACGCTGAATGTGTGTATAATCCTGAACAGGTTCCGGAACCGATGTCTCACCCAGTGGACTTTGCACAATTTGTGGATCTAGAACCTCTTCTAGATCTATTTTACTCCCACTGTCCTCTTGGGTAAGGTACTCCTCTTCCAAGAAGACAGCTCTCCTGGCGACAAACACTCTTTGTTCACCAGGATGGTAAAAGTAGTACCCAAATGTTTCTTTTGGGTATCCAACAAATCTGCACTTATCGGTTCTAGATTCCAGTTTATCTGGGTCATGTCTCCTCACGTGGGCAGGACAGCCCCAGATTTTAACATGTTTAAAATCAGGCTTTCTACCCTTCCATATCTCATATGGAGTGGAAGACACAGATTTACTTGGAACCCTGTTCAGCAGATATGCCGCTGACTCTAGCGCATATCCCCATAAGGAAACTGGTAACTGTGAACGGCTCATCATGGATCGCACCATGTCCAACAAGGTACGATTTCTCCTTTCCGATACACCATTCATCTGTGGTGTATAGGGAGGAGTCCATTGAGAAAGGATACCATTGTCCTTTAAGAATTGTGTGAACTCTGTACTTAAGTATTCACCTCCTCGGTCTGACCGTAGGATTTTAATACTCTTTCCAGTTTGCTTCTCAACTTCATTCTTAAATTCTTGGAATTTCCCAAAGGCTTCAGATTTGTACTTCATTAAGTAAACAAATCCGTACCTTGAGTGATCATCCGTGAATGTAATGAAGTATGAGTAGCCACCCTTGGCTTGGGTAGACATTGGACCACATACATCCGAATGTATTAGTTCCAATATGTCCTTGGCCCTATCTCCATGTCCACTAAATGGAGATTTGGTCAACTTACCCATTAAACAGGATTCGCAAGTTGCATATGATTCATAATCAAATGGATCCAAGTATCCATTCTTATGCAACTTTTGAAGCCTATTCTCACCAATGTGACCAAGCCTACAATGCCACAAGTAGGCAGTGTTCACACTATTCTTACTTCTCTTAGGAGAAACATCAACGTGGAGATTATCATAAGAAACATCAAGTAGATACAAACCATTCACCAAATTTGCTAAAGCAACTAGTTTATTTCTCAAATAAACTGAACAACTATTGTTCTCAATGGTAAACTTGTATCCAACTCTGTCTAAACAAGAAACAGAAATAATGTTCTTAATGATGCTAGGCACATAGTAGCAATCATCTAATAAAAGCAAATCTCCAGAAGGTAACTTGAGCTTCACTGTCCCCACAGTGTGTGCACCAACACTTGTGCCGTTTCCAAGCCTCAAGTTCACCTCGCCCTTGCTCAGCTTCCTTCTACTTGTCAGCACCTGCACATCATTGCAGATATGAGAAGCACATCCAGTGTCTAAAACCCAAGATGTAGAATCTCTAATAGACAAGTGAAGATCTATCATATAGATACCTGAAGCTTCGCCAAGCTTCTGCTTCTCCTGAGCCTTCATTGCAAGATAGTCCTTGCAATTTCTTTTCCAGTGCCCCTTTTTCTTGCAGTGGAAGCACTCGCCCTTTTCTTCTCCTTTGCTTATGTCCTTCTTTTGTTTCTGCTTAGACTGCTTCTTCGCATTGCCTTTCTTAAAGGCTTGCCCTGCTCTCCTCTTCTTGTTGGACTTTCCAACCATGAGAACAGTGGGCTTTTCCTTCTTAAGGTTGCCCTCAGCAGTCTTCAGCATGTTGAGCATCTCAGCTAAACTCACCTCAATCTTGTTCATTGTGAAGTTCACAATGAACTGGGAATATGAATCTGGAAGTGACTGGAGAATGAGGTCCGTGCTTAGTTCCTTGTCAAGAGGAAAACCAAGCCCCTCGAGCCTCTCAATCCACTCTATCATCTTCAGCACATGAGTCTGTACTGAAGACCCCTCTGCCATGCGAGCTCTGAACAGGGCCTTGGATATCTCATATCTCTCCACCCTGCTCTGCTCTTCAAAGAGCTCTTGCAAGTGCTGCATGATGGATCTAGCATCCATGTTCTCATGCTGCCTTTGCAACTCATTGCTCATTGAGGCAAGCATGTAGCATTGGGCCAGAGTGGAATCCTCCTTCCACTTCGCAAACTCAAGCGTTTCCCCTTCAGGTGCATCAAGGGTGGTTCAGCTGGGATCTCACCCTCCAGGACATAGGCAATGCGCTCAGACCTGAGGACAATCTTCAGGTTTCTGAGCCAATCCGAGTAGTTCGGGCCTGTCAATCTGTTGGCATCCAGTATGCCACGGAGTGGGTTACCTGACGACATTTTTGCCTATAAAGGAAATGTAAAGACAATTAGCAGATGTTCATAATAATAATTAAATCTAGATTAGGACTTTAATCAAGATTAGCTCCCACTATTTTCCGGCAGACTGTATAACCCTCAGATATACAGAATGGGAGACACCGACGGTCTCCTAGTGGGGATCGGAATCTCACAGACTCATAGCATGATCTTGTGGATAGCACAACAAACCATACTATGATCTGAAAGCGGTCAACCCTTGACACTTGCAACTCTTGCAATATCCGATCTTATTTTGGCCCCTGAATTTTAATGACCTTGTGGATAGCACAACAAGTCATTAAATCCAGTCTAAGCAATACCATCATTACGTAACGAGCATAGATTTGGATGTAGCCCTTGTGGATAGCACAACAAAGCTACACCGGTCCTCTACCCCGTTTAAGGCATCATCATGCCATAGTTTTAGTCTGTCATTAGACTTGACAAGCCTTGTGGATAGCACAACAAACTTGCCCGATCTAATGGCAATCCTAAAACTATAATGATGGAGGGCCACGTAATTCATTCTAAATGATTACGCTACGGCTTAAAATTTGAACGAGGAGGGATTTTGACATATTTTATCTTGGTCTCTATATCTGCGTGCTATTGATATATAGAATTTGGAATATCATATATTTAATTATATATACCATAGCACATTCCACACATATCATATACATGAAGAAAAATGATGGATGATCATGGACTTTAACCTAGAGTGGCATAATCCACAAAAATGGTGAACAAATGGCAGCCCCGCATCTGATGCTTTAGCTTGATGTAACTTTATCTCCATGAAGGTCCTGCATGGTACTCTCCTCCATCTCCGCCAATCCGCTTCTTATAATACAAGTAATATTTAAATTGGGCTCGCAGGCCCATAAATGTACATCAGATAATAATAAGAAACCTTGAACAAGTCAAGGGGAGTACATAACAGGAGGGAGATAGAATGTACAACCCGGATTTAATAGAGGGAGAGAGGGAGGCACGCAGTCCTCATAAATTACATCATTTGCCATAACCATAACATCATCACATGATATCTAAGTCCATGATCATCCATCCACATGCATCAACAAGCAATTATCACATAATTACTTCTGAAATATTTTACTTCAAAAATATAATAATTATACTTTGAAAACCATTTAACTAAACAATTTAGCTAACATGGATATCATCTAATCAACATTAGATAAACGTCATTCAGCGTTACTGCATGAAGTCGCCAAGATGTACAGTTAATTAATTTAAAAATCACATTTCTAAATCAATTAACATGCTTTAATTAGATAGTAGGAATAACTAAAACAATTTAGATTTTCCTTAAACTAATTAAGCAATGGGTCAAACAACTGAAAATTAATTTACAGAGAGCTAAAACAATTTTAAAAACTCTTAAAACTAATTTCAGAATTTTCTGGAATTTTTCTGGCATTTAAACAATTTAAAAACCATTAAAATTTTAAAAAAATGGGGGAAAAGGGCCGTCGGATCCGGTGCGGGCCGGATCCGATCGCGGCCCGCCTGGGACCCGCGGGGGTCCACCCGCGACTTACCTGCGGGCGGACCCGCGCGGGATCCGCGCGCGACCCGCGCGCGGCCCGCGCAGGGTCGCCCCCTCCGCCCGAACGGAGGGGCGCGCGGCTAGGGTGAAACCCTAGCCGCCGCCGCTTTCCGGCGGAGGGTTGCCCCCGCCGCCCCCGCGCCGCCTCCAGCGGCCGCGGACGGCGCCGGCGACTCCGGGCACCGCCACCCACCGCCCCATTTGCCTAGAAAATCCCGAAAAAACCCCGAAACCTGCAAAATCGCTAGCTTCTTGGACTGTCCAAGAAGCTGCAACCTGTGCGACGGTGGCACTTTGCAGGCGGTCGTACGACCTCCACAGTGGGCCAAACGACGCCACAAAGGGTTGTCTGCGAAGCCCTTGGTACCAGGAACATCATCCATGTGCCAAGCGGCAAGTGCACATCTCATGTGCGACCCATGAACACATCAAACATGGCGACTCGTGCACAATGTGAATCGACGAAAACGCATAAAATATCATACACAAGATGCCGATTCCGAACGTACCAGCAACCTGGCTTTGATACCACTGTTGGGTTTCGTATAGAGCACAGCGGCAACGCGAATCCCTCAAGTAGATATCGTTGTCGGCGGTCGGATCGAACATAAAACGGTAAACCACGCACAGGCAGATCTCATCTTTACCTTTGCGGGGTTGCGTAACTCCCGAATCCGGGGAGGTGGTGGCGCAGGAGGCGCCGGTGCTTCAAGCCGTTCAAGTGTTCCGGCCTCTAGACGTATCCACGCGAGCTCCGGACGCAGACGGGATCTCCTCGTTCTCCACGCGTCTCCGGATCTCAGCTCCACCATGTGCCGAAGAGAGGAGAGAGAGGATGGGGGGGCGCCCTGGGAGAGAGAGAGGAGGGGGGGCCAGGGTTAAGCCTGGAGCTTGGCCCAGGGTTTAACTCTCAGCGTATATTTATAGACACCGCGGTTTTTCACAAAAACCCAGTCATTGTCTATAAAAACACCTTGCCCAGTCTGCTCGGAACTCTTATGCGTGTGACCCTCTAGGCCCAACTGCTAGTCCAGTTTTCAGCCCATTAAGCTCAATAACTCTTTATTGACTTATGGTAATTAATTAACATCTCATATTAATTAATTACACAATCAATTATCGTCTCACGATAATTGACCGGGCTTCCAATCAAGTTGGGTGCCAAGCAACACCACTTGATCCTGGAAAGCATTGGGGTTCAGCAACCCATTCAAGGAACCTTTTGTATCATCAGTTACCACGTGACTTTAATCCTTCGCTCGTACAATGCTCCCGAGTGCACTTAGGGTATGGTCAACTGTCAAACCCTAATGTGTGTACTCACTTGGTTTAGATGCCGCATAACAATATCAGAAAACTCCTTTTCTGATAAGTAGTCTTGCCCTGGCCAGGACTATCAGGCATCCTTCCGTAGAGCATTCACTCTCCTATTACCGAGAGCGAGCGATCCCATATTGACCACACAATCACCTTCGAAGGTATTCCGCTAGATCCGATCACTTAACTGATTAAGACCTCATGGCTAGAGATCTATAAGTCAAGGTCAAAACCCAGAAGTCCACCAACAAGGTGTCCTTGGTGTCTCAGGTCTAAGGACCAATCACGCCACTGTGACAATGAATCTAGCTGGTTGACAGTTAGGTAACATTACCATCCAGCGATTCATAACGGATCAGTTCAGTGAACTCATTCTCCAATGAGCACCTACAGATTCACCTTAGTGTCTCCACACAAGTGACTATGAGACCAGTCACCCTCATCATATGAGCAGGTGCAACTATACTAGTCTAACCGGATATTCAATGTCCTTCTTGAATATCCTCTGACTAGGAACAATTAAGAATATACGTTTAAAGGATATTAATCTCATTGTTATGATCTCATCATAATTAATATCCATTGCGTATATTCATGGACTTCATAATGAAACGATAAACAAATTACACATAATGAATATAAAAGCCTTATTATTATTATCAAAGAACAAGATTGTACAAGTTATGATTGGCTTGAGGACATCCATAACTAACAGACGCTCCACTGATCTAGAATTCCACTAGAACGTCGAGCACTTGTTTCTATATACACTCTCTCTGTTGACTTGGATGAACTCTCCATCGGATACTCCTTCTGCCGGACTCGTGAGTCTTTGTTCAAAACCTCAGTAAGTCTCCTCTGTCTATGGATTCCCACATGGTCGATGAGCGGGTTTAGGGATCAGCATGATCCAAAGGGCTATTAGAAGTTCGCTCTTATCTTGAATCACCCTGGACCACTAGCCCTGTGCGTAACATGGCCAACGGAAAGGTAGTGAATTCCACCTGACTGCCAACACTAATAGCGCTTGTTGTGCAACTGTTACTATCGCCTACTACTCGAAGTGTTACGTGCATTGTCCCTTAGCTCTTATCTATACTCTACTCGCTCATCTATTCACGTTCACTCTACTATCTCGTCTATTCATCTAGTGCTCTTATCTATTTCTTGGTACTCTCAATTGGCCATTAATTGATTGTCTAAAGATAAAACAACATAACCAATGCCAGCGCAATAGGGCCCGATCTGGTCCTAGGGGGAGCGCCCGAAAGTGCCATTTGCCCCGCGGAGTTAAATGATCAGGACGTCGACATTACATCCAAGTGTCATACTATCAAGATTAATCTAAGACAATCAACACAAAGTGCTATATTCTCTCGATGTCTTGGACAAAACAAAGTGCTATATTCTCTTGTTGTCTATTGACGACAAAAATGATACATTCTCTCTCGGCTATATACAGATAACCAAAGTGCCATTACTATTTTGATTGATGAAAGTTAATCAAAAGTGCTATACTATTTCAATTGATAAGAAAATCAATCAAAGTGCAATATACTCTCTAAATGGCCAACTACTTTCTCTCTCCTCGCTATACATGTTGCATACTATTGCTTGATGTTGACGTTATTTGCCATCATGTTGTTATCGTTTCTATCGTGACTTGACTTTAATCATCATGCTATACTTGATTCATCCACTATCTGAACCATGTTACTTGTGCTATTACTTTCTCGACCATACATGACTCACGCTATCATTAGTTACTCTACCTTTTAAAGCACTAATTATTTATAGCCTACTTGATTCACGAGATTTATGTCCTACTGGGCGTTAGCGTTCACCCTTCGTTATTTGTTATTGTGTCACAGGTAAGATAGACGATGACGTTGTACACACCAATGGGACAGGACCCGAGTGATGAGCGACCCGGAGTCAAATGATGAAATAACCCTAGTACAATGGAGTCTAGTAGTTATTACTTTAGATTTCTTTTCAATGTAATGATGTCATTGACCACTATGTATGCGGCTCTGAATTAGTGGTTGTAATAGTCTTAGTGATTTTATAATGAAATGAAGAGTTTATTCCAATTATTGTTCATTAGATGCTCTGAATCATTCAACTGTTGTACATTTTACTCTACAATGTACTTTTCTCATGTCTCCCCGATTTATTCTGCTGCTAAATTGGCGGGTCGTGACAATGGTCGCCAAGTTATTAGCCTCTGGTGAAGCTAAACCCTAGGTTAGACATACCTGAACAAGATAGTCAGGAATTGACTACCATGCAGACCTCAGGCGAATGGTTCAGTGAAGTGCCACTTAGGTCGATCCCTTTGTCAACCAAATTTTTTTTGGACCATCTCCTTAGCTTCTGGATACTTCTATGTTGATATAACACTTAATAAAAAAGTGATCAGTGAAGCTCTGACTTCAGCCCTTTGCCTAAGAATGACATGCCTTTCTTGAAGCAAGGTTAAGGCACTGAGTTTTATTAACAAAATTAAAGAAAAAAGAAATATGTACAAGCAAAGCAAAATACTAACTTGGAAACAAATATGTACATACGATGGTAAAACAAATGATTTTTTTTTGGATTTATTTTTTTAAGAAAGTAAATGCATAAGGGAAAACATGGAAACACTTTTTTTTGGGTCAAAGCTCGGCAACCATCGTTATGGCAATGAAGGAGTGTGAGGCGGATGAAGTAAAGGAAAATTGGCCTAGCAGAAATATGGAGATTCTTCATGGTAATAACCTTGCCCCTTGTGAACAAATTAACATGAAGTGTAATTTTAAAATTGGAGTTGTCATCCTCAAAAGAAACTTGTCCTTTAGACACCTCAGAGGTTTGGAATCCTTAAGGGAGAAAGGAAGAAATAAGGGGATAAACTTCTCGAGAGTTTCAGCAAAACCGTTAAATTGATGAGCTGAGATGGTCATAACAACATGCCCCTTCAGGTGATTTCAGACTATCTAATTTTTGAATTGTTTGCCCCTATACTTTTGCAAGGTGTGAATTGGATGAGAGAACCTAGCCATGTGTGGCTTACCGGGCTCAAGGTGAGGTGTTTCGTGGACCCCAGGGTCAGAACCTGGCAACCCTTACTTTGCCGAGCACCCGTATTGCTCTACCACAATCGGCTAGGTAAAAACTCAAGCAATGTAGCATTTGACTTTGTAGTGAATGGAGGGATTTTATCTCCAGGCACGGTCACGACCAAGCTCTTTTCCTTTTATTTTCTATTGATTGATTTTTCTTTGTTCCTTCTTTTGTTTGCCTGCGGGGACACTGCCCTCTTCACGTGCTTTGGTGTCTTAGTCTCACCTTAGGGGAAGTTGCGTTGACTGTTAAGCTCAACAATTTAAGGGTGCTTAGTGTCTTAATCAGTCGAGTGGAAGAAGAAGGGAGATTGTAGCCTTTGTTGTGTCCTGGGACAAATAACTGTGTTGGAGTGACCACTCAAATTTTTAAGATGTGTGGTGTGTGTATGTTGATTCGTTCTCCAAAAGCTTGGTTGTGACGCCTGACAGAAATTTCCATGACTTTGCTAGACCAAGTTCCTTGGTTCACTCATATGCCTCTTACTCCTTAACATGTGACTTGAGATGCATGACAATTGCCAATCTATTGACTCTTTTTTTCAATTTTTTCATTTTTTGTTCTAAAAGATATTTAAGAGAAAAAAATGTACACAATATACACACAATTTTTTTGTTTTTTTTTTTATTTTTTTTTGGATTTTTGGAATTTTGTTTGTCTGTTATGTACAAAATTAAAATTAAAATTGAATTGAACAATTCTAAAAATGGTATGTACAATGAGTGGGAACATCCCGAGCGGAATTCCCCTAGGCAGAGATCTCACATGTGCCTTCTAGCCATTGTCAAAGATGAGCCTTATGAAGTAAATTGGCCTCAGGCGATATGATCTCAAGGAGGTACCTGCAAACCAATATTTGTCTTTCTCGCACGACAACATTGGATGATAATGGTGAGAGGTGAAACAAGGAGTGAGATAAAAGGCGAGGAGAAAGAATTTGATGGCGATAGATGTGAATTGAGTAAGGTAAGGATAGAGTATGTAAAATAATGAAAAGATGAGGTAGCACGCAATGAACAACATGGTCCATGGGAGGAAGGCATGCCCCTTGTGATAGTTTGAGCGTTGGGAAGAAGCGAGCTCCAACAAGTCGGGAGGCTTAGGAGGAGTGAGTAAAGTGGGGTCCCCCTCAAGCATTAAGAAAGGAGTTGAGCTTGATAGAGAGAAGGATGAAGTTTTCATGACCAACATGGATTGCCCTTGAGAAAGGAGTGTGAGGAGCTGAAATGGTGTGCCCCAAACCCGAGCTGAATCACACATCAAAGAGATCCCAACATTTGAAGATGGCTTGATATGAAATTGGTTTAAGAATAAACAACGAACCATATAAACGATAGTATGCCCCTTGAAGCCAAAGCCAATGCAGATAACGAAGTAGCCAAAGTGCCCCTTGAAAGTGCCATGTTTAAAAAGGAGGTAGATGGATCCAGCTAGAATGAAAGGGTTGGCCCTGTTCTTGAATGATAGGCAAACTGTAAGGAACTAAGTGGAGAAAAAACCACTTCGATTCCTTATTGAAAGGGTCAAGCATGAATGAATTGCGGAACTCAAAGAATTATGGAAGCTGCCTTCATGAGAAGAAAGGGACCAGACATCGTAGGGGATGAGCTGGTTGCAAGCTTTGCAAGTAAGCTGGCATGACACGTCAGCTTGAGAGAAATTGGCTTGGTCACCTGACGTGCATAGCGAAGGATAGCTCACCAGAAAGCTTCAACTAATTGCCAAGGAATAATGACCCCATATCTTATAGGCCTCAGATATTCAGGTTCCAACAGGAGAGGATTGGGGGTCTGCAAAGTTGTTCTTAAGATAGGTGACAAAATGATCTGGAGTTGCAATGACTTAACAATTGGATTGGATGGCTTGGAAATTTGGGTGATGGTTTGAGTTGGACTAGGTGCCCCCAGCTTGGTTGGTTCTCTAGCTGCATACTCCTTCTTCTTAATAGGTGCCTCTACCACTCTTATCGTCTCTTTGTTTGGGCAAGGAAATGTTGAAACCACTCTTACAGTTACGGGTTGGATGAATTTCTCTCCAATCAATGCCTTGTCTACAACCTTCTCAAGATGGATTGACTCTTTCTCCCTAGAATGAGAGTAAATGGAGTGTGAGACTGATGGAATGGTTGGTTGTGATCTCACACTTTTAGAAGGAGGGAGAATGAGTTGGAGCCTTTGTCTCATGTTTGGATGAGAATGTTGTATAGTAGAGGTGGCAGTAGTCCAAACAGGGTGACAACATGCAAGTGGTTTGAACTGGACTGGGCGAGAGGGGTCCTCCAAGTAGGACTCAAGAATTCTTGCTCGATCACAGAGTTGAGCAAATGTGGAAACGTAACTTAGCTCAAGTAAGGATCGAAGCTCAAGAGTGGAATTATGAATTAGAACAGGGATAGCTTGAGACTCACGGATGCCCAAACATGACCTAAAAGCCATATCTCTCCACCTATTAGAAAATTGAAGGAAGGATTCATATGGTCTCATTTTCTCCGCCGTCAAATCGGAAAGTGTAGGGGTTAGACTTGCCAAATGTTCAAAATAAGCTATAAATCTTTCTGAAAGAATGTCAAAGTTGACAAGGTCTATAGCTGGTAGAGATATGAACCATGAAAGTGCCTCACCTTCAAGAGATTTTGTAGAACAAATGGATAAGTTGGGCCCGATCATGAAACCATTGACAAGAATCCATAAGGAATGTTGCAAGGTGAAAGTGACGATCAGTAGACCCATCATACCTCCTGTATTTGGAAAACTTGAATCCTAGTGAGAAACGTACAAGTGGGAGCTTGCAATAGCTCTTCCAAGAATGAGACTTTGGCAAATACTTAGCTAGGAGCATCCTGACATACCCCTCCATCTCAATCCTATGGAGGTAGTCTTGTGGTGGAGGAGCTTTAGGAGGGGTAGAGTGCAATGATTTGCGGGGTATGGAGCATCCAACTTGGGTAGGGGCCTTCAATTGAGTAGGATTGTTGGACGAGACCCTACCAGAAGGAACATTAGGTTGAGCCTGAGACTTGGCCAGGGAGATTGGAGTAGAAACACAAGATGTCTTGCCCCTGGACAAGAACTGAAGGAGCTGACTCGGGGAGTAACGTGAAAGGACATGAGACAACTCCACATCCTCCTGAGGGAGGAGAGGAGTTGAGGAAGAAGATCGCCCAAAAGTGTGAATTTTCCATTGGTTACTTCCATCCAAACTCATGTATCAAGTTAGCATACATAGTGAACTCATACGTCAACACACATGTCAAACACTCAACAGACAACAATTGACACTATCCTTGAGAAGATGGATGACACACTAGTGTGCACTAGCACTGAAAACGGATTGTTTATCAAGAGTTGCATCCCATACAGCTTTTAAACTTATTTTGGCCAAGCTTAGACTGAATTTTTAATTGTTCTCTCAAGATGAGAGGGAGACAGGGTATGGCCAACACAATGTAGACTCGTGAACTCACAACACACAACCAGGGTTTTCTACACATAGGGTGAAGGTCCTCTTGCCCCATACCGTAAGGGAATCCACAGAATGTAGGGACTTACAGAGTTCTCATTTGGCACCTGTTACTGCTGGAGTAACGAGATCGGCCTTAGCCGAGAGACTCCCGAGGTGAGGCTGACGTTCGACCGGCGCCGACTCCTTCCTGCAAGACCACCGAGTCGCCTCGGTGGGGAAACGCTCCGACGATCATGTTAGAGAGGGGTTCAACTAGGAAGAGAGTCTTGGAATGGAGAAGATTGAGTACCTCTTCCGCCGCGGAGGCTTCCCTCTTATATAAGGTCCTTACCAGAGCAACTTGCTTCGCCACGATCTGCACGTATCGCACAGATATCGGTCCACGATTGTCGTGGATCTAGAGTTGTGCCCGAGAATCCCGGACCTCGCTCCGTGCTCTCCACGACGCCGGATTCTTCGGGGGCTTCGACTCGCGCTTTCCCTAGTTAGTCACTTGCAGTTGTTTGATGCTTCGCGATCCGCGAGGTATCATGATGATCCGAACTTTCCCCGAAGCCCTCTGAATGAACGGGAGGCGGTTGACAGCATTCGCTTACCGGACTCAGGTCCGAGTACTTGAATACTCGACCGAGTTCCTCGCACAGAGCGGCCCTGAGGGGAAGTGAGTCCCTTCAGGTTTTCCCTCAGATCAGAAGGGGGGACTCGGAGCCGAGCTCGGGACCTCGGAGATCACCACGCATCATTGGCCCCCTGCCTTCTGCTTGGCATGCTTTGGGCGCACCGAGTAGAAGGCGTTACCATTAATCTTCTTGCCGAGGTCTCATCGCGGTTCGGCGGACGCTTCCTGTTCGTCACCCGAGCTAAATGGGCGCCATAACCGCCGCGGCATGCGTGATCTCCCACGTCCCTGACAGCCGCCGAAACGTCACGTCGCTGCGCCTCCCGCTTTTTTAATCATGGTGGGTGAAGGGAAAGGCACTCATGACAACGCCTCAACTCCCGTCAGGCGTTACTTGGATCGCGATCCGCGCTCGAAGCCTCTCGCTACGTCGGATGGTGCACGTGGCGCCATACTGGCGCTTCGATCCGCGCGAGGGCCTTCGTCCGTTGGATCAAAACTGCCGCTGGGAAGGTATAAATAGCACTGGAGGCTCGAAGGAGAGGTTTCTCACGTGCGCCTGGCTTCTTCGCTAAACTTGCTCTTTCGGGAGCGAGGGGAGTTGGGTTGTCTGAGCCGAGCTCCGAGTCGTCCGTCTTTTCGATCGTCTTCGCGGAGGTAAGGCATGGGCTCGTCCTCTGCACTTTCCTCTTCTTCCTCGGCCTCTTCTTCTTCTTCTACCCCTTCAGTGGGATACTCCCCCCCGGGGAGTCCCTCTCAACATCCTCCTTCGGCTCCTCCTGCTCCGGCCTCCTGGCCATCAGGCGATCTCCCAGCTTCTGGAGACCTTGTCCTGGCCGTAACTCCCGGGGACTACGTACCTAAGGTTTCCTCAGCCCCTCTCTCTGGCATGCGCCGAGCGGCTAACTCGGTAACGGATGCCGTTACTGAGAAAGATCGCGCTACCCTCAACTGGATCACTGAACACTCAGGCCTTCGCTTCCCCACAGATTTTTTTGTTCATTCTGATTCTGGCCTCCGAGCCCACTATTTGATGGAGAATGGTTTTTTCTTATACTCGGAGTCTGTCCGAGCTGGCTTCCGACTTCCACTTCATTCCTTCACCCCTCATCTTCTCTTGTACCTGGGGGTTGCCCCTTCGCAGTTGGCCCCCAATTCCTGGAGGTCGGTCATTGGCTTTTTGGCCGCTTGTGCTTTGGCGAAGGTCGCACCGAGCATCCGCCTCTTTTTCTATTGCTTTTCCCTCAAGATATTGGGGATTGGTTATTCTTCTCCGCTCGCTCAGGTCGCCAGTTCCTTGGCCGCTCTCCGTCTTCAATTCACGGGTGGAAGAGATCATACTGCTTCATTCATAGCTCCGAGGGCTGGAGTTTCCTGACTTCTTGGGCGGCCATCAGTCCTAATGACGAGGCCTTTCGATCCCCCGTCGATATGAGTGACGCCGAGTTGGCTGATTTTGAGGCATTGCGGGAGGTAACCCTGCCTAACTTGATAAATCTTTTGCCCGAGCTGTTTGCCCTAATCCGAGAGGATAACCGAGGTCTGGCGTTATACTATCGCCTCGACGCTTCGCCCTCTCCTTTTTCAGGAACGATCTGATTTTTTGTGGTCCTCGCAGATATGGCTGAACCGGGCGCATCTCGAAGGCAAGGGACCTCCGAGGAACGGGATACCGAAGATTATGCGGCGCTGGCTGCATAGTGATTCGATGCCGGCGGAAGTCACCGTAAAAAGAAGACTATCCGAGAGCCGAGGCCATCTGACGAGGCTGACGTTCAGATTGTAGAACCTTCCACCATGGTTCAGCCTTCGGCCAGCCCTTCGGTGCCTGCGGCTGCCTTTCTGCCCCCAGCCCTAGCACCTCTTTCGAGACCAGGCAAACGGGCCCGTCCGTTTGACTCAGTCGCGGTCGAGGGTGGATCTTCGAGCGTCGCCCTGCCGACCGGCCACTCCATTCCTGCTTTATCTGTTGCAGCCGAGCCATCCCCCCGAGAGTGGGGTCGACGTTCAGTCCCGAAGAATGTTACTTCTCGGATGACGTCGGTGACGACCTCGGACCTAATTGACGAGGTGTTCAGGGGGCTCCAGCTCAGCTTAGGTTCGTTTGCGAGCCTCGTCCATCGAACCGATCACACCTTGGAAGCGACCGAGGAGAAGCTGCGGGCGGCCGAAGAGAAAGAGGCCGCTCTTAAGTTGAAGAATGCGGAGCTGGAGACCTCGGTCGCTGCGGAGGCCGCGCGGGCAAGTCAATCCAACGACCTAGCCGCCAAGCTTGCTAAAGGAGTCGACAAGGTTAAGGCTACACTGAAAGAGGAGCAGGAGGCTCTAGCAACCGAGAAGGCGGCTCGAGAAGACGAAGAACGGGCTCATGAGCAGACAAAGGCCAAGTTCTCGGAGCTCGTTGCCGAGGAGCGTCGAAAGGCGGTAATGGAGTACAAGAGGTCGGACGCCCATATCGACCAGATAACTGGTCTTTTTAAGGATGGTTACAACCATTGCTTGAAGGCGTTGTCCAAGACCTATCGTGATCTGGATCTTTCTCCCGTGCGTCCTCCGCCCGACGACTCGGATGTGGAAGATGTGGGGGCCGAGGTGCCCGTGCGTCTGGGGACTGATGATCCGGTTCGTGACTCCACCGATCCTCCAGCTGATGCCCCTGCTGCCTCTTAAAGTTGTATTTTCCTTTTTGGTTGGCCGACTTGCCCTTTGCCATTGTAAGCACTTTTGAGGCCTTTGGGCCTTTTGACAGCCGAAAGGCTGGAGTTAGTGTTATGAATGGGCGACTTCTGGTGTTGAGCCTTCATTCGGTAGGTTTTGCCAACTTAGTCGCGTCGGGATGACCCCGTTAGATTGGTTAGAGTGCCGAAGCGACCTCGTTATAACATAGAATATCGAAGTAACCTCGTTAGATCATAGAGTGCCGAAGCGACCTCGTTACATCGAAGAGTGCCGAAGCGACCTCGTTACATCATAGGGTGCCGAAGCGACCTCGTTACATCACAGAGTGCTAAAGCGACCTTGTTATATCATAGAGTGCCGAAGCGACCTCGTTACATCATAGAGTGCCGAAGCGACCTCGTTACATCATAGAGTGCCGAAGCGACCTCGTTATATCATAGAGTGCTGAAGCGACCTCGTTACATCATAGAGTGCCGAAGCGACCTCGTTATATCATAGAGTGCCGAAGCGACCTCGTTACATCATAGAGTGCCGAAGAGACCTCGTTATAACTCAACAGTAAAAAGGCCGGAGGTGCTCGGCGTTCTACGTCCTCGAGACAACTGAGCCGTCCATCCCTTCGAGCCGATAGGCCCCCTGGCCTATGTTTTCAATTTCCCGATAGGGGCCTTCCCAAGTAGCTGACAGCTTTCCCACCGCCGATTTGGGGTCTGCGACGGCGAGTTTCCGAAGAACGAAGCTTCCCGCATTAAAGCGCCTCGGCCTGACCCCCGCGTCAAATTCGGCGCCGCTGATAAACTTCAATTCTGGACGCCGCTTTGTCGCGTCGCTCCTCGATGAGGTCCAATTCGGCGTGCAACGATTGGTTGTTCACCTCTTGATCGAAGCCTCGAACTCTCTCAGAGGGCACCAACAGCTCGACTGGGGTGATGGCCTCCACGCTAAAGGCGAGGGAGAAAGGTGACTCCTGAGTGGCTTCACGCGGCGTTGCTCGGTACGCCCACAATACGTGGGGTAGCTCGTCTACCCATCGTCCCTTGTGCTCGGTGAGGCGCCTCTTCAGTCCTTCGAGCAACGTCCGATTGGTGACCTCGGCCTGCCCGTTGGTTTGAGGATGAGCCACCGAGGTGAATCGGTGATTGATTCCGAGCTCCGTACACTGGCGGCAAAATCGGGCGTTGTCGAACTGTTTGCCGTTGTCCGTGACGAGTACTCGAGGTAGTCCGAACCTACAGATAATGTTCTTCCATACGAATCTCCATGCGTTAACATCGGTTATCTTTGCGAGTGGCTCGGCCTCGACCCATTTGGTAAAGTAGTCGACGCCCACGATGAGGAACTTCCTTTGTCCCGATGCTGGTGGAAATGGACCGAGGATGTCCATTCCCCACTGCGCGAAGGGCCAAGGTGCTTGTTGTGGGGTAAGGTTGCACGGAGGCTGCCGATCTACCTTGCTAAAAAGTTGGCATTGTTGGCACTTTCGAACATACTCTTCGGCATCGGCGAGCATGGTAGGCCACCAATAGCCTTGCCGAGATATTCTTTTGACCAGGGATCGAGGACCCGTGTGGCTTCCGCACATGCCCTCGTGTACCTCGGCGACGATGCCTTTTGCTTGCCTCGGACTCACGCAGCGCAGGTGGGGGAAGCTAAACCCTTTCCTGTAAAGGTCGTCACCAAGCAAAAAGAATCGCGGAGCTCGACTTTTTACCTTCAATGCTTCTTCCTTGTTAACCGGGAGTTGTCCGTCCTTGATGTATTGGACGAGGGGGGTCATCCAAGTTGGCTCGGCGTCCAGGCACATGACTTCTCCCATCCCTGTGGAAGGCTCGCGGAGTTCTTCGATGACGACGGGGGGCTGCTGCCGATATTCCGAGGCGGCGGCGTATTTGGACAACGTGTCTGCTTGGGAATTATCAGCTCGGGGGATCTTTAGCAGCTCGGCCACCTCGAACTCGGCCATGAGAGCTCGAACCTTGGCCACGTAAGGGGTGAGCTTTTCTTCTCTGGCTTCGAACTCCCCTGAGACCTGGCTGACAACGATCTGCGAGTCACTGTGAACTCGAATCTTCCTGGCCCCCAATGTCTTCGCCATCTTCAACCCTGAGATCACGGCTTCATACTCGGCCACTTTGTTAGAAGCAGAGAAGCCGAATCGAATTGCGTACCTCAGAGTAAGACCTTTTGGTGAGTTCAAGATGATGCCAGCTCCGCTTCGTGAGACCCAGACGCACCGTCCACGTATGCCATCCACTGCTCCTCCGTTTCTTCTGGCTCGGATGGTCTCGCGGTACCTTAGGATATAAAGTCGGCCAGGGCCTGAGCTTTGATGGCGACCCGAGGCCTGAAGGACACATCGAACTCCCCGAGTTCCACGGCCCACTTGGCCATCCTCCCCGAGGCCTCGGGTCGGCTAAATACTTGCTTGATGGGGGCATCGGTGAGGACCACGATCTTGTGTGCCTGGAAATATGGTCGGAGTCACCGAGCCGCCATCACTAGGCATAACCGGCCTTTTCAATGCTGGAATAGCGTTGCTCTGCCCCCCGCAAGGCTTTGCTGGTGTAGTAGACCGGGAGGTGACTTCGGTCTTCTTCCCTCATGAGCACCGAGCTAATTGAGTAGTCGGTGGCCGAGATATAGAGGAGTAGCTCTTCTCCTGCAAGGGGTTTACTTAAAGTGGGGACATTAGGTAAATGTGCTTTGAGCTCATCGAATGCCTTCTGGCACTCGCTGTTCCATTCGAACCGACCCTTCCTTAACACGTTGAAGAATGGTCGGCACCTCTCGGCTGACTTTGACATGAACCTGCTTAGGGCAATGATTCGGCCGTTAAGCCTTTGTACCTCTTTGATGGTCCTCGGGGCCGTCATGTCGAGGATGGCCTACACCTTATCAGGGTTGACGTCGATGCCTCGGCTAGAGACGAGGTAGCCCAGGAACTTCCCCGCACGAACGCCGAAGACGCATTTCTCGGGTTGAGCTTCATCCCGTATTTCGTAGGATGTCGAACGCCTCAGACAAATCCCGAATGTGGTCCTCGGTCCTCCGGCTCTTTACCAGCATGTCGTCAAGTAAATCTCCATGGTCCTCCCGATTTGCTTTTCGAACATCATGTTGACGAGCCTTTGATATGTGGCGCCTGCATTCTTCAATCCGAATGGCATTCTAGTGAAGCAATACAAACCTTTCTCGGTGGTGAATGAAGTCTTCTCCTCGTCTTCTAGCGCCATCCGGATTTGGTGATACCCCAAGTAGGCGTCGAGGAAGCTGAGAAGCTCATGCCCCACTGTTGAGTCAACGAGTTGATCTATGCGACGAAGAGGGAAGCTGTCCTTTGGGCAGGCTTTGTTGAGGTCGGTGAAATCCACGCACATGCGCCACTTCCCATTGGCCTTCTTGACAAGGACTACGTTTGCTACCCACTCGGGATAGAACGCGTCCCGACGGTGCCCGCTCGGAGGTACTTCGTCAGGTTCTCGTCCACGGCGCCCTGGCGATCTGCTGAGAGGGGGCGCTTCTTCTGACGCACGGTCGAGCTCAGGGATCTACCATTAGGTGATGTTGGATTAACCCGGGGTCGATCCCTGGGAGATCGCTTTCGGCCCATGCAAAGACGTCGCCGCTCTCAGTGAGATAACGAATCTGCTCCGCCTCCAGCTCATGGAGCTCGGTGCCGATTTCTAGGGATCTCCCGCTTGCTATTTCGATGTGCTTTGTCTGTTCAGTAGGCTATGCCTCTCACCATCAATGTCAAACTCAGGCCTGTACTCGGGAATAGAGGGTTCTTTTGCTTTAATGGAGTTTACATAGCACCTGCGGGCTTCGGTTTGGTCCCCGGAGACCTCCCTATCCCGCATGGCGTCGGGAACTTAACTTTTGATGATAGGTAGATGGAACCCCTCCCAACTTCCCTAAAAGCCCCGGCCAAAGATGGCGTTGTAGGCCGACTTCACTTTGACAACCAGGAAGTCGACCTCAACGGTTACAGAGCACGGGCTAGACCCGAGTGTGACCTTCAGCTTGATTGAGCCTTCGGCGCTGACCGGGGATCCGCTGAAGCCGAAGAGCGGGGTCGTTACCGGCTTTAACTCGTGCTCAAATTTGTCATCTTCAAGACGTAGAAGAGGACGTCTGGGGCTGCTCCGCCATCGACGAGGATTCGGTGGACGCTGTATCCGTCGATGTCGGCGCTGATGACGAGCACATCGTCGTGAGGGAAACTGAGGCCGACGGAGTCATCCTCAGAGAATGTGATCACCAAGTTGAACTTCGGGCCTGAGTTTCCTGAAGTCAAGCCAGCGATCGAGGCGTACGCCTTCCGCTTCCTGGAGCTGTCGCCTCCACCTGCTGCGCCTCCGGCGAGGACGAGGACCGCTCCTTTCTCTCCGCGAGGACCGCGCTCTCTTTCTGGCATTTGCTCTTTCCGCCGACCATCCACGATTCTCGGCCGTCAGGCCTCGACGCAGCATCTCGGCGATCTCCAGCTTCAGACTGCGGCATTGGTCGTAGTGTGACCAAAGCCTTTATGGTAGTCGCAATAGAGGTCGGCGCCGCGCCCGGAGGGTGGTTTAGCTAACGGCCGGGCCGTCGGAACTCGGGTAACTCTTGATCACAGGCAGTATCTCAGAGGGAAGTCGGCCGAAGCGCGGCAGATCACGCGATCGACGGTACTCGTCCGAGTGGCGTCGCTGGATCGACGGTTCGAGTCTGACCTCCGATCTCCACGAGCCGAGCTATCTTCCTTCTTTGTCCTCTTACTTTCTGATGCTTTGCTTGATTCAGCAGGACGGCTCAGCTTGCCGGCGGCGCGAGAGTAGACTCCGGCCTTGTGTACTTCTGCATGCGAGATAAAAGGTCGGAGAGACTCACAGGTGGCTTTTGGCGATGGATGCCACGAAGGAGTGTTGGTGCACACTCGGGTAAGAATGTTGACCGCCGTCCGCAGGTCGAGGTCAACAACTTTCATTACTTCGAGTTGGAACCTTTTGCGTAGTCCCGAAGAGCTCCCCGCTCTTCTGAGTCACGAGCCACAGGTCGTCCATGCAAAGGAGTGCTGAACCGTGCTGTAGAAGTGCTCGAAACCGCTGCGCGAACTTGGGAAGGAGCTGATGGATCTCCGCGGGAGAGCCTTGAACCATTGTAGCGCGGTGTCGTCCAGAGTTGACATGAACGCTCGACACCGCAGGGCATCCGTGAGGTTGACCTTTCGGTTTGCCCCTGAAATTGTCAAGATGATGAACAGGGTTAGTGGTTCCATTGTACCGCCTGAACTTGGGGAGCTGCATCTTTGCGGGGACTGGAGCCGAGGTGATTTCTTCGGAGAAGGGCGAGGTAGTCAGTAGGGTCGCCACTGAAGGCGCCCGTGTTCCTCGTTGCAGAGCCTCGATTTTTCGGTTCATCTCCTGGAGGTCGCTCTTCCATCGAGGTTCCTGTAGGGGAGCGTGAAGGGGACTGGAGTTGATTCGGCCGTGTAATGATCACGTCCGTCGCCCGAGGGGCCCCCTGCTCCCATGCCGACGCCACGACGCCCTGCGCCGCCACTGGAGGTGGCGGCGGCAGTTGAGCCGAAGGGGCAAGAGCGCCCCCCGGCCATCTACCAGACTGGTTGAAATTGCCGGAGGAGCCGGCTGCGTTCCGGTGACGTCGTTGCCGCCACGACCATCCGGGCGGGGGATCGCCGGCCGTTGGCTGCTTCTACCTGGCCCGTCATCTGTTGCTGCTTCTGCTCCATGCGGCTAGGATCTCATGGAGCCCAGCCACAAGGCTTTCGACGCGATCGAGTCGAGAGGAAGTATTCGAGCCTTGTTCTCCCATGCGGATCCTCCCCCAGTGGTTCCATCCTCGATGACGGTGAGAGGTGCTTCATCCTCAGACGCGCGAGTTGTCGCCTTACCCTTGGGAGCCATTAGCGCTTGCTTTTTTGTCACGAGAATTCACACAGACGGCGCCAAATGTTACTGCTGGAGTAACGAGATCGGCCTTAGCCGAGAGACTCCCGAGGTGAGGCTGACGTTCGAGCGGCGCCGACTCCTTCCTGCAAGACCACCGAGTCGCCTCGGTGGGGAAACACTCCGACGATCAAGTTAGAGAGGGGTTCAACTAGGAAGAGAGTCTTGAATGGAGAAGATTGCGTACCTCTTCCGCCGCGGAGGCTTCCCCCTTATATAAGGCCTTACCAGCGCAACTTGCTTCGCCACGATCTGCACGTATCGCGCAGATATTGGTCCACGATTGTCTTGGATCTAGAGTGTGCCCTGAATCCCGGACTCGCTCCGTGCTCTCCACGACGCCGGATTCTCAGGGGCTTCGACTGGCGCTTTCCCTGGTTAGTCACTTGCAGTTGTTTAATGCTTCGCGATCCGCGAGGTATCTTGATGATCCGAACTTTCCCCGAAGCCATCCGAATGAACGGGAGGCGGTTGACAGCATTCGCTTACCGGACTCGGGTCCGGTACTTGAATACTCGACCGAGCTCCTCGCATAGAGCGGCCCTGAGGGGAAGTGAGTCCCTTCAGGTTTTCCCTCGGATGAAAGGGGGACTCGGAGCCGAGCTCGGGACCTCAGAGATGACCATGCATCAGCACCGATCCGATTTACCTAAGAGGGAATCCCCAGTAAAGAGACGTGAACCAAAGGGGCTATCCTAGAATGTGTGAAGAGGCTGCTCACTCACCACTCACCAACCTGCAAATAGAGAGGGAAAGAATAAGAGAGGAAAAGTGGAAGAATGAACGGTGGTCCATCAAACATTAAAGTGAAGAAACAAAGCATACATGGACAATGAACAAAAATGGAATCACCTCACTAAATACGTTGTACACAAACAACACCAAATGACATTTAAATCTCATAAACTAATGGAACATACCCATACTAGGAAAATGACGACATAGCATGCCCTTTTAAAAGAATGGATAGCAGGACACCACCAGGTTATTTTGTGCTTTACTTCAAGAAAAAGCCATGTTCAGGTTTGCATGCAACATTGACACAAAGCAAACTCCGCGGCATGCAGATTTAGCATTAAAATAAGCTGGGCGGCATGCAAAATTGACTTTAAATCAACCTGAAACTCCACTCCATTAAAAGGTTGCAGTTGACATCATGAAATAAAAAGCTTGTATGCTACAGAAGCATGCAAACACAAGGTGCTAAGACTGCGAACAAGAACACAAAACTAGCAAGAAGTGAAGTGATGTCACCGTGGCAAGCAATATTTGTCCCACCGTGATCGCCAGAAAAATTGTAGACTGTCTTTTTCGGTGACGATGTCCACATTCATCTTGGCAAAAAGACGTGAAGGGGAAATGATGACTGATCGCCAGGGACTTTTTACCTCTGCCTGGAGGAGAGTGATCGGGTACCGCCTCGATGTGGAGATGATGGATTCTTCACTCCTCCTCCTTCGGCCGGCCAAAGGGTGAGGGCTCCACGGTGTAGTTTCTATTTCCTGCAAAAGAAAACAGTACAAAAGACCCATTAGACTGAAATATGTGAGCATACATACGCTCACATATATATAAAAAAGCACAATCGGAGGACGTCTTACCGGTTGCTCTAGTTGCTAGATTAGAGGCTATTAGAATATTGTTAGCTTATGCATGCTCTCTTAATATCAATTATTGAGATGGATGTCAAAAGTGATTTTCTAAATGGTTTCATAAAAGATGAAGTTTATGTTGAGTAACCACCAGGCTTTGAAGATACTAAGTATCCAAATCATGTTTTTCATTTAAAGAAAGTGTTATGTGGCCTAAAACTATAGCACCTCGGAAATTTTAATTACATAAAAATTAAAATAAATGGAAATAAATAAATTCCATAATATCATAGTTTTTAAAACATACGTATCATTATCATATGTGCTAAAACACATCGGAAACTTTCGTAAAAATTATAAATCAACCCCACACATTATTCCTAAGTGTTCCACGAAGAAATTTATGCAACGAAAAATCCAATTAACCAAGTGTACATCACATGGTGACCGATTATCCGAATTAGGAAACAAGTCAGAAAATCGTTAACACAGAAATACGACGCAACCAAAAATTAAATAAAAGTGTTGGAGAGACTTCCAACATTATATATTAATGACCCAATATCTTAATTGGGCCAATGGACCACATATGACCCAAAAATTAAATGAAGCAAGAAAATGCATGGAAATTCGTAGCTCAAATAAGCTGAAATTAGAAAGAGGCAATTAGAGTTGAATTGGGAAGAGATCGTGCACTCTTGGCAACCCAAATTCATGTTTAACTATGGTGGGAGGTTTCCTAAAGCCTCACACACTCTAATGGAGGAAGAAATCCTCAAATTAGGAAACTAATAAGCCAAAATCGCAACCATAGTTTTCTTGTAATAATAGGACTCCTAAACACCATGGTTGCTTAAATACTCTTCACCAAACCCTAGGGACGAGTTTCACAACTTGCTGGGGTCGTGTGGAAGAGCTCTTTGTGGCTGGAGAGCAAGAGATAAAGCATATCAGGCTCATCTTCTTCCCCTTTTCGTCTGCTTCAGCCTGTGCAAACCATCCTCTTGGAGTCGACCAAAGGTAGGTCAAACCTAAATCCCATCATGCAAGGCCTATACCCCTAGAAAGAAGGTCAAGTCTACATTATAACCCAACTGGAATGCCCAATTTCCATGCAGTATACACAGAGTATTAGGCGTTCTTTAAACAGTGGTATGAACAAGGGATTTCTGAAGAATGAGACTTCATCAACGCAGAAGGTAGGTTTTCTCGATCCAAACCATAACAAATCATATACAATATATAGAGCATCATGTCTAGTTTCATGTCCAGTTGGTTTCATCAAATTCCAATAAGTAGATTTTAAATTATAGGCATTTTGCCAAAGTCGCGCATGTTAGGGTCTTTTCCTGCTCAAGTCGATTTATCATGCATGTTGAGGCCATTTAAAATTATTTAAAAATCGTAGTTCTCTCCTTTGTCATGTTCCCAACAACTTTCATGTTGAGACTTTTGTCCGAAAAGCCCTAGTTTAGGGGATGTAAGCATTGCATGGATCAAACCCCCTAGAGTTCTGGTTCTCTGCGTTTTCAGTCTGCTGCTCGAAACGCGTCCAGTCCCAAGGACGTGTTTCAAGCACCTGGTGTCACAACGCTGCTGGGTGATGTGACCATCTGAAGAGCATCCGTGAGACCCGATGCATTTAAGGCGTTGACGGGTCAACGGCCCGTGTGGGTCTGCATGCTCGCCTGGGAGTCAACGCCGCTCTGAATCGCGGCGGCCAGCCACGACGCGTTTCAGGCCTTTTTCCCACCCAAGCTTTATTAAATGATTTTCCTTGACCGCGTCCGCATCCCCCGACGCGTTTCAAGCATGAAGGCAGCCACCATCGTGGACGCAATTTTGACTTTTCCTCGTTTCGCTTGTTTTCATTGTACATATTGTTTAAAAGTGCGTCCACTATGTTGGACGCATATTTACAATCATACCCGAGGTCTGTTTAACATGGTATCCAGTGTGTCATTTGCATGTCTTGGGTCTGATCGTTACATGATATCTGTTTAATGGCTTAAAAGTGTTTAACCCATTTAAAAGGCTTTAATTACCCGAACATTATTCTATTTACTTTCTTAATGACGTGACCATTCATGTAACTTTTGATTCACTCTTTGTACTGTTCTAGCTTATTAAAATGATAATTTGTTATCTTAAAATCTTGCAATCCATGTTTAGTTAAAGTGCATAGTTTTATGTCATGTTATCATGCTAAGTGCTTTCCACGAGTTTGAAACTGGTGGATTGTGAATTGAGATGCGTACATCACTACACACTTGCACTACTAGGCAGCCCTTTCTTGGGGATTTGGAAGCTCTCTATCGGTCATTCCGAATCGATAAGACTAGCGACCTTTTCTCTAAGTCCTCCGTAAATCTCCGCTCTCCATGGATTCCCACATGGAGGCTGAGTTGGTTGTACAATTGATGTTCTCTGGAGATAGTGTGCACTTCCTCTCTCATCTTGTTCTCGTGAGTGTGATTTACAATGTAGACTAAATCCATTAATGTAAAGATTGAATTAAAAGTATAAATCGTGTCGTTATGCTGCCAAATTTATCTCTTGACCATTGTTATCATGAAATCATGTTTAATTACTTATTACTTGTGCTCATCATCATCATGAATTTGACAGTACACATGCTTACTTATTGAAACTCTCATTGGCCATTATTAATAACTGTGGGCATCTACATTTAAAATTTTAAGTGAGATGCTGATCGGGCACGGTGAGTGTCCAAGGGCTCCAGTCTAGCCCCAATGACGGAGAGTCATAAATATACTGTTAACCATGCGGTATAATGATTACTGGTGTTGCATGTGTGCTGGGAGTCATGCATGCGTGTTGAATGATAGATTCAATAACCACATACATGTGTCCTAGTGTACATTCTTGATGGATCTTTTCTTGGTGTACATCAGTGCCTACGTGCCTAATTAGTGAAACATGATCGTGCTCATGCGTTCTTGCTTGCTTGCATGATATGGCCATCCTGCATTTAATGCAATTAGTAATATCTTGCGTTCTTGACATCAAGTGAAATCTTGTGTGTTTGTAGAAAGTGAAATATTACTAATTCTATCTTGTTATATCCTTCTAGATCTTGTTCTATCATGATCACTCTATCTAGCTTGTCCATGTATCATGTTTTAATGAGTTTTATTCATACATGCAAATCATGACATTCATCGTGCTTACCTAGTTCTAAATTTCTAATCACTTATATCATTGCCCGCACATTGAGATATAAATCCTACTGGACTAGTTTGCTTATTCCCTACTTTTAACCATTCTAGATGATTATGACATTGAAGAGGAAGACTAAGTCGAGGATGGGAATGCGTCCGAGTGATGAGCGTTCCAAATATGAGTCTATCTATAGTTAGTTTATTTTGAGTGTTAGAACGTGTAGTAGGAAGTGAGGAATAAAATGTACTTTTCATTGTATTGAGTCTTAGTCCTATAATAGTTCCCATTTGGAATACAAGGAGTTGAGATTTGAATACAAGATTAGTTGACTTCAATATTTGGGCCCCATGATGATGTATGTTGTTATACATTTAGTGCGTGCTAGCTAGAGGCTTATTTGCCGCTTGTTCACGTCTCGGGATATCGTCTCAAATTATATTTTGCATTATTAATATCCACTGCGTAATTCTTTGGACGTGACAGTTTAGTGGTATCAGAGCCAAGGAATACCAAATAGGATATATGTCTCAGGATTAGGAGATACCTATGGAACCTAGGTCATGGAAATTAAATATAGTACCTGGTGAGATTGGGTAGAGACTGGGAATATGATAGAATGAAAAAAACACTCCTACCCATTGACTCTGATAATGTATTTAAAGACATTAATTAGTTTCCATCCTTTTCTCAGGAACCTTCATAACTCTTACACTCAACTGCAATGGCTCACAACCAGTGGCAAGCTATGGAAGAAACTGTGGCTGGATTGGCTGAGGCTTTACAAAATGTGGTTCAGGCTGGAAATCAGGCTACTGCTGCTGCTAGGAATGGAGCGGGTGATTTACACCGCAACTTTACGAGTTTGAACCCCCCTCGCTTCTCTGGTTCCCCTAATCCGGACGAAGCAGAGAACTAGCAGGAGGAGATAGAAAGGATCTTCCAAGTCATGCAATGCACTAATAGGGAGAAGGTGGTACTGGCCACTTTTCAATTCACTAAGGATGCCCGAGCATGGTGGAAGGCCACATCGGCCCACCTACCTAATGTTGGCGAATTGGAGTGGGATGGATTCCTGGAGATATTTCGGGGAAAATATTTCTCTGAAAGAGTGAAGGAGAAGGAAGCAGTGGAATTTGCCACATTGAAGCAGAAGAAAATGTTCGTAGCTGAGTATGAAGCTCAGTTCGCATGGCTGGCTGTGTATGCCCCACATCTGGTGGGCACAGAATGACTGAAGGCAAATCGGTTCATGGATGGGCTCAAGCCCATGTTCATCGAGAAGCTCGGACCTCACAACATTCAAACATACACTGAGATGGTCTAAAGAGCTCAGCTGGTAGAAGACACCATGGCAAAAGTAGAGGGCATGAGGGGCAAGGACAACTCAAAGCCGGTCTTCGTCAAGAAGGGAGCACCTAATATTGCTCCAACTTTTCGTAACAACAACGTTAACAACAACAACAAGAGGTCGAATGCTGGAAGAGATGTTGCCGAACACAAAAGAGTCAAAGTGGAAGGTAGGGAGTTGCCGAAAAACAACAAATTCTTTGATAAACCAGGGCACCGAGCTGAAGAATGCTGGAAGAAGCTCGGGGCGTGCTTGAAATGTAAGGGTCGTGACCACCGTATTCCTGACTGTTCTATGCTGAAGGATCAGCTAGGAAGAGCTCAGAATGTACCACGGCGTCAGGGACGCCTTAATGCTGTCATAGAAGCTAACCTACCTGAGGAAGGGGGTATGGTTGAAGGTACCATTTCCATAAACTCTCAACCTGCATTTGTGCTTATTGATACTGGAGCTGCATATTCATTTATTTCCACCACATTTGTTGCAACTCTACTTGTCAAACCTATACCCTTGAAATCCAAGATCACTGTAGCTTCTCCCCTAGGCTCGGAATTTGAACTCACTCACTACTTGCCAAAATGTGAAACCATAATTGGAGGACACAATCTCCCTACCGACCTTATCTGTTTAGACATGAAGGGTTATGATGCCATTTTTTGTGTTGATTGGCTAATTGAATATGATGCCGATGTAAATTGTCGCCATAGGAGGGTCACCTTCAGAAGACCAAACCTTCCAACTCTATCACTACTTGGCACCCGTTATCATAAACACCCTGTCTTGATATCCTCTTTTAAGGCGTCTATGCTGATCAACCAGGGTTGTGACACTTTCCTAGTTTCAGTCTTGGCAACTGAAAAGAAGAAACCAACCTTAGAAGACATTCCCATACCCAAGGACTACCCTGATGTATTTCCAGAGGAATTACTGGGTATACCACCTAAGCGGGAGGTAAACTTCACCATTGAGTTACTCCCTGGGGCAGCCCCTGTTTCGAAAGCTTTGTATCTCATGTCCCCTATTGAATTGCAGGGCTTGAAGTGACAGATCCAAGAATTGCTAGATCAGGGTTTTACTAGGCCTAGCACACCCAGTGGGGAGCGCTGGTGCTATTTGTCAGGAAGAAGGATCGGACAATGAGGCTATGCATTGATTACCGTCAATTAAACCAGTTGACAATAAAGAATAAGCATCCACTGCCCCGCATTGATAAGCTATTTGACCAGATCTCCAGTGCTCAATATTTCTCCAAGATAGATATAAGATCAGGCTGCCATGAACTGAGAATAAAGGAAGAGGATATTCACAAGTCTACATTCCGGAGTAGATATGGTCATTATGAGTTCGTGGTCATGTCGTTTGGTTTAACAAATGCTCTAGCGGCTTTCATGCAACTCAAGAACAATATTTATAGACCATACATGGACCAGTTTGTAGTGGTGTTCATTGATGACATCCTTATTTACTCCAAGTCCAAAGAAGAACACTTGAAGGTTGCTCCACAAGTGCTCAGAGATAATCAAATCTATGCTAAACTTAGTAAGTGTGAATTCTGGATGGAGGAAGTGTCTTTTCTTGGCCACATCATATCCAAGGAGGGAAACACTGTAGATCCATCTAAAGTGGAGGCGGTAAAGAACTCGGCAAGGCCGACAACTGTGTCAGAGGTTAGAAGCTTTCTGGGTTTAGGTTATTATCGTCGCTTCATTAAAGATTTCTCAAAGATAGTTGTACCTTTGACCATGCTGACCAGGAAGGAGAATCCATTTGCATGGACTGATGAAAGTGAAGAAAGTTTCAGGGCATTGAAAGAGCACCTTACCTCAGCACCTGTACTGACACTGCCAGTTGCTGAGGGTAGTTTTGAAGTATACACCGATGCATCCGGGATCGGCCTAGGCTGTGTACTGATGCAAAATGAGAAAGTTATATGCTATGCATCCAGACAATTGAAGAAGCACGAGGACAATTATCTTGTACAAGATCTGGAGCTAGCTGCTGTAGTCTTCACCCTGAAGATATGGCGTCATTATCTATATGGTGAGAAATTCATTGTGTTTTCTGACCATAAAAGCTTGAAGTATCTATTTTCTCAGTAGGACTTGAATATGAGACAGGGAAGGTGGTTGGAGTATCTCAAAGACTTCGACTTCACGATCCAATATCATCCTGGTAAAGAAAATGTTGTTGCAGATGCTCTAAGTAGAAGCCAATGATCACATTGTCAAGTTTAATGTGGGTGAATGGAAGTTATTAGAAGACTTTGCCAAGTTAATATTGATGCTGACATCAAAGAGAAGGGATGCCTTGTTGCTAGTGTTAGAGCACAGCCTACACTATCGGAGGACATCATAATACTCCAAAACAATGACCCTGTACTTGTGGAGATTAAGGCTAATCTAGACCAGAGGCCAGATTTCTCATTAACTGAAGATAGAAGACTATTGTTTCGGGATCGAGTCTGTGTACCCGACCATGCGGAGACAAAGAATATTATTAGCGATGAGGCTCACAAGACCAGGTATACCATTCATCCTGGAACTACCAAAATGTATCAGGATCTGAAGAGAAGCTTTTGGTGGACAAATATGAAGAGGGAGGTGGCAGAATATATCGCCCGATGCTTAACACTTGCGACCCGTAAGTAAACTCAAACCCCTAGAAATCCCGGCATGGAAATGGGAAGGTATAGGGATGGACTTTATTTTTGGACTACCCAAATCTAGAGGTAGATTCGATGGTATCTGGGATATAGTCGACTGGTTAACTACGTTGGCTTACTTTTTGCCAGTGACGAATAAGTGGTCAGTAGATGTTCTGGCTGCATTGTATGTGAAGGAAATAGTTAAATTACATGGAGTACTGGTGTCTATCGTGTATGATAGAGACCTGAGGTTTACATCCCACTTTTGGAAAGGACTGCACTACTCCTTGGGATTTAAACTAAACTTTAGCATGGCTTTCCATCCACAGACTGATGGTCAGACGGAGATAACCAACCAGGTGATTGAAGATATGCTTAGAGTCTGTGTCCTAGATTTTGGAGGTAGCTTGCATGAACACTTACCTTATGTGGAGTTCACCTACAATAATAGCTATCAAGCTAGCATTCAAATGCCACCATTTGATGCACTTTACGGCAGGAGTTGCCGATCGCCAATATGCTGGTATGAAGTTGGCGAAAAACAAATGCTAGGACCAGAGATGATAAGGGAAACCACAGAAAAGGTAAAGCTTATTAAAGAGTAAATGGCAGTGAAGCAGCAAAGATAAAAGGCATATGCGGATAATAGAAGAAGAGACCTAGAGTTTCAAGTTGGTGATCATGTATTCTTGAAAGTGTCTCCAGGCCGTGGGATCAGACATTTTGGTATTAAAGGCAAGTTGTCACCAAGGTTCGTCGGGCCTTTCGAAATCCTAGAAAGAGTCGGCGAGGTGGCATATCGTCTGGCTTTACCACCACAAATGGATAGAATACACAATGTGTTCCACATATCCATGTTGAAAAAGTATGTACGAAATCTGTGGCATGTCATAGAATATGAGCTCCTAGAATTCAACAAAGACGGAACATATCAAGAGAAGCCAATTAGGATGATGGATCGAGAACTGCGCCAACTAAGGAACAAGGTCATCCCACTGGTGAGGGTTAGATGGAATCAACGTATAAATGAAGACGACACGTGGGAAACCGAGGAAGCAATAAGCAAAAGATATCTGGAGCTATTCACAAGTAAGTACACCTCCCTTGTATGATAAATTTCTATATATGAATTTGGGGACCAAATTCTCTTAAGCGGAGGAGGGTGTAGCACCCCGGAAATTTAATTACATAAAAATTCAAATAAATGGAAATAAATAATTTCCATAATATCAAAATATTTAAAACATATGTATCAGTATCATATGTGCTAAAACACATCGGAAAATTCCGTAAAAATTATAAATCAACCCCACACATTATTCCTAAGTGTTTCATTAAGAAATTCGTCCAACAAAAAATCCGATTAACCAGGTGTACATCACTTGGTTACCGATTATCCAAATTAGGAAACAAGTCGAAAAATCGTTAACACAGAAATACGACTCAAGCAAAAATTAAATAAAAGTGTTGGAGAGACTTCTAAAATTATATATTAATTACCCAACATCTTAATTGGGCCAATGGACCATATATGACCAAAAAATTAAATGAAGCAAGAAAATGCATTGAAATTCGTAGCTTAAATAAGCTGAAATTAGAAAGAGGCAATTATAGTTGAATTGGGAAGAGATCTTGCACTTTTGGAAACCCAAATTCGTGCTTAACTATGGTGGGAGGTTTCCTAAAGCCTCACACCCTCTAATGGAGGAAGAAATCCTCAAATTAGGAAACTAATAAGCCAAAACCGCAACCATAGTTTCCTTGTCACAATAGGACTCCTAAACACCATGGTTGCTTAAATACTATTCACCAAACCCTCGAGACGTGTTTTACAACAATCTGGGGTCATGTGGATGAGCTCTTGGTGGCTGGAGAGCAAGAGATCAAGCATACCAAGCTCATCTTCTTCCCCTTTTCGTCTGCATCAGCCTGTGCAAAGCGTCCTCTTGGAGTTGACCAAAGGTAGGTCAAACCTAAATCCCATCGTGTAAGGCATATACCCCTGGAAAGAGGGTCAAGTCTACATTCTAACCCAAGTGGAATGCCCAATTTCCATGCAGTATACAAGGAGTATGAGGCGTTCTTCAAACAGTGGTCTGAACAAGGGATTTCTGAAGAACAAGACTTCATCAACGCAGAAGGTAGGTTTTCTCAAGCCAAACCTTAACAAATAGTAAACCAATTGTAGAGCATCTAGTCTAGTTTCATGTCCAATTGGATTTATCGAATTCCATTGAGTAGATTTTGAATTATAGGCATTTTGCCAAAGTCACGCATGTTAGGGTCTTTTCCTGTTCAAGTCGATTTATCATGCATCTCGAGGCCGTTTAAAATTATTTAAAAATAGTTCTCTACTCTGTCATGTTCCCAACAACATTCATGTTGAGACTTTTGTCCAAAAAGCCCTATTTTAGGAGATGTAAGAGTTGTATGGAACGAACACCCCTAAGTTCTAGTTCTCTGCATTTTCGGTCTGCTGCTCGAAACTTGTCCGGTCCCGAGGACGCCTTTCAAGCACCTGGTGTTGTGACACTTCTGGGTGACACGACCATCTGAAAAGCATCTATGAGACCCGACGTGTTTAAGGCATTGACGGGTCAACGGCCCACGTGGGTCTGCGTGCTCGCCTTGGAGTCAGCGCCACTCTGAATCGCGGTGGCCGGCCACGATGCGTTTCAGGCCTTTTTCCCGCCCAAGCTTTAGTAAATGATTTTCCTTGACCACGTCCGCATCCCCTGACGTGTTTCAAGCATGAAGGCGGCCACCATCGTGGACGTGATTTTGACTTTTCCCCGTTTCGCTGGTTTTCGCTGTACACAGTGTTTTAAAGTGCGTCCACTGTGTTGGACGCATATTTACAATCTTACCCGAGGTCTGTTTAACATGGTATCCAGTGTGTCATTTGCATATCTTGAGTCTGATCATTACATGATATCTATTTAATAGCGTAAAAGTGTTTAACCCATTTTAAAATATTTAATTACACGAACATTATTCTAATTGATTTCTTAATGACGAGACCATTCATGTAAGTTTTGATTCACTCTTTGTACTGTTCTAGCTTATTAAAATGATAATATGTTATCTTAAAATCTTGCAATCCATGTTTAGTTATAGTGCATAGCTTTATGTCATGTTATCATGCTAAGTGCTTTCCGTGAGTTTGAAACCGGTGGATTGTGAATTGAGATGCGTACATCACTACACACTTGCACTACTAGGCAGCCCTTTCATAGGGATTTGGAAGCTCTCTATCGGTCATTCCGAATCGATAATGTAGCAACCTGGATTTTTCAAAATAATAAAATAATAATAATAAAAGTTTTATAATAATAAAATAAAAGCAATTAGAAAATCAAAGAAAAGAGAATTAAATAAAACCCATCAAATGAAAATAAGTAATGGGCTCTATTAAATGGAACCATTAGAAACTAGTGGGCTAAAATAGAGATTTTAAAAAGGGGAATAATAGAGAAATACCCAAAATTCGTAACTAAAATATTACTAAAATAGAAAAGAGATATTTAATACATTAAATAGCTAGTTTGAATTAGGATTGGATTCCTAAACCTACCCTAATTAATTGGCCACGAAATCCCCTATCTCCCAACCCAAATAGGAGATCTCTTGCTTAAAAAGGGGAGAGGAAAATAGGAAATTCGGAATTTAATAGGAGTTAGGCTTAAACTAGGAAAGGGAATGGGGAGAAGCTTAAATACTTCTCTTAAACCCTCTTGGCCGGCCCTAGCACGTGACAAGAGGTTCTTGGACCAGGAGGAGAGGCCAAGAGGAGGAGAATTCATGGAGAGGAAGGATCTCTCAAGTTCTTCCCCGAGTTCTTCAAGTCTTAACCCTAGAAGAGGAAAATGATCAAAGGTAGGCATTCTCACAAGCATAAACCATGAAACTTCTTCTGTAGGATGTCTCGTCTTTTAGGAACAAAAGCACTTTGGTTTCATAATTTTCCATCAAGCATATATGTCGTTCTTGATTTTTCATGTTGTGCAACTAACATGACGTCGAACCCTCTTCTTAATTCTTGATCTCCTTGTATACTCAATCCCATGACACGAGATTTTTACTGTAGGAACTGATGCATGTTATGCATCTTTTGACCCTAAATGCCCTATCTTTGATTCATCCTATCTTGCGAATTTAATCATTGATCTCAACTATGTACTGTTTCATGTTCATCATGAATTCCCATGTTCAAAACATGTCGAAACACAGATTGTTTTCCAATTCCTATTTATTGTAAGTACCCATGCATGTCTAGGTCATTTTGCAACTAGTTTCATGATTTTTCGTTGACTATACAATTAGTTGTGATTTTCTAAGCCACCCTGTGTCAAATAGGGTAAATTCTGGCCTACAATCCAAGGTAATGTCCTTTCCCTGTCGGACCCGGGTGCAGACCCTGTGAACGCGACGGCCCGATAAGCTGCATTCACAAGGGTCTTCGTGATAGCACCCTCTATCGCGATCTGCTGCCTGACCTGACTAAGCCTGTCGCGACCCGTACAAGCAACCGCCGCGATCTCAGATGACCCCGTCGCGACCCTCACCAGGGTACGTCGCGATCTGTGTTTTTTTGCAAGGAACCCCTGCCTTAGCAATGCTTGATTATCCACAGTGTTTGTACTCTTGTTTAACAGTCATACATACAGAAAATAACACATGTTATAAATTTAACATTTACGTATGATTAAAATACATGCACATGATCTTTTCTATCTAAAATTTCATGACACCTACACACACTTTGAACCATCCAATTATGGCATAATTTGGCATGAAACTATTTCATAATACATCTGGTAATTTATGTAATTAAATTATCCTATACTTGTCTATCGTTTCTCGCGATGTTTTAGGAATACCGATATTGACGCTCCACTGTTCTAGAATTCCTCTAGAACGTCGGCTTTTAGGAGCAGGTATGGACATTATGAATTCATCGTTATGCCTTTTGGTCTAACCAATGCTCCTGCAGCCTTTATGCAACTCATGAACATCATATATCGGCCATACCTCGACAAGTTCATGGTCGTCTTTATCGACGACATCCTCATATACTCCAAGACCAAGTAAGAGCATGAAGAACACCTAAAGACAGCACTACAAGTTTTGCGAGACAACAAATTGTACGCAAAGCTTAGCAAGTGTGAATTATGGCTCGAAGAAGTATCCTTCTTGGGCTATGTCATCTCAAAGGACGACATCTCTGTTGATCCCTCCAAAGTCGAAGCTCTACACAACTGGGAGAGACCAATCAACATCACCAAAATCAAAAGTTTCCAACGGCTGGGTGGCTATTACAGGTGATTCATCAAGGACTTGTCAAGGATCGTTGTTCCTCTCACGCATCTAACATTAAAGGAGAATCCATACTCCTGGAGTAAAGAGTGTGAGAAAAGTTTCCAAACCCTCAAGGACTATCTTACCTCAGCACCTGTTCCTGCTCTGCCAATAGAGGGAGAAGGTTTCTCTATCTACACCGATGCCTCAGGAATTGGGCTAGGTTGTGTACCCATGCAAAAGGAGAAGGTCATCAGCTATTCTTCAAGACAAGTGAAGACACATGAAGTCAACTACCCTGTACATGATCTCGAGCTGGCTACCGTGGTCTTCGCCTTGAAGATTTGGAGACACTATCTATATGGCGAGCAATTCACTGTCTACTCAGACCATAAAAGTTTGAAGTATTTATTCTTTCAGAAGGAACTCAACATGAGACAAAGGAGATGGCTGGAATACTTGAAAGATTTCGACTTCCACATCCAATACCACCCAGGCAAGGGAAATGTCGTGGCTGATGCTCTTAGTAGGAAGCCAATGGCATTTGTCTCAAGTCTAGTCCATGGCAAGATGCAACTACTAGAACAATTCACAAGGTTAGACTTAAATATCAAACATAGAGATGATCGAGTCTTGGTTGCCAATATCAAGATTCAATCTGATCTGCTAGAGGAGATCAAAGCTCAACAAGACGATGATCCATTCTTAGTCTGCGTCAAAGAAACTCTAACTGAAAGACCGGACTTTGCAATGACTGAAGATGGAAGGCTTGACTTTCAAGGAAGGACATGTGTACCCAACAATGAAGAACTAAAGAGAAGACTAATGGATGAAGCTCACAAGACAAGGTATACTATTCATCCAGGAGGTACCAAAATGTATCAAGATATGAAAAAAACGTTTTGGTGGCCGAATAGGAAAAGAGAGGTAGCTGAACATACCGCTCACTGCCTTACTTGCCAACAAGTAAAAGCGAAACACCTGCGCCCTGCTGGTGTACTCAGACTGCTTGATATTCCGGAATGGAAATGGGAAAGTATCGGCATGGACATCATCATCGGTTTACCCAAGACTCGTGGTGGACTCGACGCCATATGGGTCATTGTGGACCGACTAACCAAATCCGCCCACTTTCTGCCTATAAACAGTAAATGGTCAGTAGAGGTACTAGCTGCCTTATACGTCAAAGAGATTGTAAGACTACATGGCATTCCATCATCTATTGTTTCAGATCGAGATCCGAGATTCACATCTCATTTTTTGAAAGGACTGCAAGGTGCATTGGGTACTAAACTCAACTTTAGTACCGCATTCCATCCACAAACCGATGGGCAAACTGAAAGAACCAACCAAATAGTGGAAGACATGTTGAGAGCTTGCACTATAGATTTTCAATGTTATTGGAATGAGCACCTACCTTTTATTAAGTTCGCCTATAACAACAGTTACCAAGCGAGTATCAAGATGACACCGTTCGAAGCACTCTACAGAAGGAATTGCAGATCCCCTGCATGCTGGAATAAGGTTGGAGAACAGTAATGGCTAGGCCCAGACATGGTGCAATAGACAACGAAGGACATTCTGATAATCAGAGACTGGCTCAAGATTTCCCAATGCAGATAGAAGAGCTACGTAGACAAAAGTAGGCGAGATCTGGAATTTCAAGTGGGTGATCATGTGTTCCTAAAAGTGTCACCTACTCGTGGCATCCAAAGATTTGGTGTAAAGGGAAAACTCAGTCCTAGATTCATCGGTCCTTTTGAGTACTCGAAATGGTTGGTGAGGTTACATACCGGCTGGCGTTGCCACCAGATTTGTCATGTGTACACAATGTGTTTCATATTTCCATGATAGGAAATATGTGTACGACCCCACGCACATCATTCGCCATGAGAAGTTGGTGTTGAACAAGGATGTGACATACGAAGAGAAGCCAGTCAAGATACTGGAACGGAAGATACAACAACTCAGGAACCGTCCCATCTATGTGGTTAAAGTCCTATGGAATAACTGTGGAGTAGAAGAAGCAACCTGGGAACCGGAAGGAACCATCAGACGAAACTATCCCGATCTTTTCGGTAAGACATTTCCTCCATTATGACCATATGAATTTGGAGACCAAATTCTTTTAAAGAGGGGGAGGATGTAACAACTTGGATTTTTCAAAAAATAAAAATAATAAAAATAAAAATAATAAAAGTTTAATAACAATAATAATAAAAGTAATTAGAAAATCAAGGAAAAGAGAATTAAATAAAATCCATCAAATGAATATAAGTAATGGGCTCTATTAAGTGGACCCATTAGAAATTAGTGGGCTAAAATAGAGATTTTAAAAAGGGGAATAATAGAGAAATACTCAAAATTCGTAACTAAAATATTACTAAAATAGAAAAGAGATATTTAATTCATTAAATAGCTAGTTTGAATTAGGATTCGATTCCTAAACCTACCCCAATTGATTGGCCACGAAATCTCCTGTCTCCCAACCCAAATATGAGATCTCTTGCTTAAAAAGGGGAGAGGAAAATAGGAAATTCAAAATTTAATAGGAGTTAGGCTTAAACTAGGAAAGGAAAGATGGAGAAGCTTAAATACTTCTCTTAAACCGTCATGGCCGGCCCTAGCTTGTGCCAAGAGGTTCCTGGACCAGGAGGAGAGGCCAAGAGGAGGAGAATTTGTGGAGAGGAAGGATCTCTCAAGTTCTTCCCCGAGTTCTTCAAGTCTGAACCCTAGAAGAGGAAAACGATCAAAGGTAGGCATTCTCACAAGCATAAACCATGAAACTTTTTCTGTAGGATGTCTCATCAATCAGGAACAAAAGACCTTTGGTTACATAATTTTCCATCGAGCATATCTGTCGTTCTTGATTTTTCATGTTCTGCAACTGACATGACCCCGAACCCTCTTCTTAATTCTTGATCTCCTTATATACTCAATCCCATGCCACGAGATTTTTACTATAGGAACATGTTAGGCATCTTTTGCCTCTAAAAGCCCTAACTTTGATTCATCCTATCTTGCGAATTTAATCATTGATCTCAACTACGTATTGTTTCATATTCATCATGAATACCTGTGTTCAAAACATGTCCAAACCCTGATTGTTTTCCAATTCCTATTTATTGTAAGTACCGATGCATGTCTAGGTCGTTTTGCAACTAGTTTCATGATTTTTCGTTGACTATACAATTAGTTGTGATTTTCTGAACCACCTTGTGTCAAATAGGGTATGTTCTAGCCCGCAATCCAAGGTAATGTCCTTTCCCTGTCGGACCCGGGCGCAGACCCTGTGAACGCGACGGCCCGATAGGCCACATTCACAAGGGTCATCGCGACAGTGCCCTCTGTCGGGATCTGATCACAACAGGACCTGTCGTCGCGATCTGCTGCCGGACCTGACTAAGGCTGTCGCGACCCGTACAAGCACCGGTCGCGATCTCAGTTGACCCCATCGCGACCCTCACCAAGGTACGTCGCGATCTGGGTTCTTTTACAAGAAACCCCTGCCTCAACAATCCTTGATTATCTACAGTGTTTGTACTCTTGTTTAACAGTCATACATACAGAAAATAACACCTGTTATAAATTAAACATTTACGTATGATTAAAATACATGCACATGATCTTTTCTATCTAAAATTTCATGACACTTACGCACACTTTGAACCATCCAATTATGGCATAATTTGGCATGAAACTATTTCATAATACATCTGGTAATTTATGTAATTAAATTACCCTTTACTTGTCTATCGTTTCTCACGATGTTTTGGGAATACCGATATCGACGCTCCACTATTCTAGAATTCCTCTAGAACGTCGAGCACTTGTTTCTATATACACTCTCTCTTGACTTGGACGAACTCTTCGTCGGATACTCCATCTGCCAGACTAGTAAGTCTTTGTTCAAGGCCTCCGTAAGTCTCCTCTGTCCATGGATTCCCACATGGTCGACGAGCCGGTTGTACCCTAACACCTATGTTACCCTTTAGGGATCTATATGGTCCAAACGGCTATTAGAAGTTCACTCTCATCTTGAATCACGCCGGACCTCTGGACTTGTGCATAACATGGCCAACGGAAGGGTCATGAGTTCCACCTGACTGCCAACACCAAGTGCGCGTGTTGTGCAACTGTTACTATCGCGTGGTTACTCGACGCGTTACGTGCAATGTCCACTAGCTCTCGTCTATACTCTACTCTCTCATATATTCACGTTCACTCTACAATCTCGTCTATGCATCTAGTGCTCTCTTCTACTTCTTGGTACTCTATATTGGCCATTTAATGATTGTCTATAGATAAACAATATCACTAATGCTTGGCAATATACAAAGGGCCCGATCTGGTCCTAGGATGTGCACCCGAAAGTGCTAGTGCCCATGGGAGTTAAATGATCAGAGTGTTTGGCATTACACTCAAGTGCTATATATCTTGACTATCTAAATGACAATCAAAAGTGCTATGTTCTCTCGTTGTCCTTTGACAACAAAGCGCTATGCTATACTCGTTGTGTTATGCAATACTCGTTGTGCTATCTGTACTATCACTACAAGAAAGCTAATATATTGGGGCATTTATTTAGGGACATTTCATGAAAGTGCCCCAATTATTTCATAAAAAGGGACATTTTTTCTTAAGGCATTTAATAAATGTCTTAGTATGATCGATCATATATTTTTTTATTTTTTAGTTTTCTAAAAGTGCCCCTAAAGCCGTTCCTAAATTGCGCGGGGGGAGGGGAATTTGGTTCCCGCCACTACAAGAAAAAAACTGTTTAGCGACGGACTAAATATGTCGCTATACTGTCGCTAGTCTGTCGCTAAAACCTCTAGCGACGGAATAGCGATAGGATAGCGACAGAATTAGGCGGCAACTATATATTGGACGCTAATTAGCGGCGGGTCGGCCGTGGCTGCTACGCCGTCACCAATAGCGACGGATTAGCGACGGTAAATGGCTGTCGCAAAAGCTGACGCTAATTTAAGCGGCAACCAATATCAGCGACAGCGCATAATCCGTCGCTAAGCCATCGCTAAATTCGCGACGTCTTAGCGACCACTTCGCAACAAACTTTTGTCGCAGAAACAGCTGCGGATGTTAGCGATGGAATCTATTCCGTCGCTAAATAAATAAAAAATATAAAAATACATTTTCAAAAATATATTAATTTTTTACACCTGTATACAATTCATATAACAATTAACTAAAAAATAAATATATCACAATCACCATTCACACACAACAAAATCACATAAATAAAATTTAAACATTTCACACCAACACAAAATAAATGTTTGACAACAAATTACAAAAGTATTTACATAGATAATGAATAAGATAAAAATAGAAAATTCAAATGACGAGACTCCTAATCTTCTACAAAACGAGTCTCGTGGTCGTCGCCATCTATATCGCTGCTAAGCTATTCTCCAATGTCCTGCAAGCACAAAATAATTATTAGACATCTGTTAAATATTTGAAACAAGTCGCAAAATATTTACATAGATAATGAAGAAGATAAGAATGGAGAAGTCAAATAACAAGACTCTTAATCGTCTGCAAGATAAGTCTCATGGTCGTCAACATCTGCATCGTTGCTAACCTGTTCTCCAATGGCCTACAAGCAAAAAATAATTATTAGGCATGTATGAATATGAAGAAGAAGTAAGAGATCATTTCACATTAACAAACTTGCGGATTATTAAAAGTTGATTCTAAAGGATTTGAGAGACTTAAAACTAAAAGATCCTTCAAAACATACTTGATATCGATGTAAAGGACATGCTTTAAGATTATAAGATAGCATAGTTAAGTCAAAGAATACGCAGACTAAAAATAAAAAAAAAATCATCAGGAATTCCTCAACATATATAGATTTGTCTATCTTAATTGATTTTAGCAGCTAGACTGCAGCAGGTGGCTCACATGCACCTTTAGTGCGAACAAATATCATGCATTCACAATTTTCAGAGATAGCAATACAGTAGGCCCATTTCCATTCCTCTACAGCAAAACAAAGCTATGCTGACTATTTTTTCAAATTCTTTTATCCTCAAGAATTTAAATGTGAGGATAAAAGAATGTGAAAATTACGTCAATCGGCCAGACAAAATGGTATAAACTAGCTCCAACACAATTTATATCCCTACTAAAGAAGTCTATGGCTCATCAAACTACATCATCATCCAAGACATGGAGAGGACTTTAGCAACTTCCACTTCCTTTAAGAGTGAAGGCTTTGTCATAGCAATTACGAGGCTTTCTTTTGTAAATTCCAAGATTCTTCCTGATAAAATAAATGATTGTATCCTCTACGGAGTTGTATAGAATTCATAACATCTTTCCTTTGCACAATCTTCCAGGCTATGGTTGAAGAATGGGTACTTTCTTATGGTTAAGACATTTTAGATTCCAATTTCCCACCTGGGAAGACCAAAGGGAATCTATGACCCAGAAAAAAATATGAGTTTATACTGTCGTCTTACATCTCTAGTGGTGTCAACTCTTATGTTTTTCTTTCAACTTTTATTGGATCCTTATACGTACGTACAACTTTTCTTCTCCTCTCCAATCAACAAGACGTTTCACTTGCCCATTTGCTCGAGCCTTCTAATTCCTAAGCCAAGAGAGTCCTGGCCCATATGCTGAGCTGCTTAGTTTTCAGATGGGCATGATAAAATTAACTATAAGTGGCATTTTCAGAAATATTTTGCAGTAAGGGAAGGTATTGGTTTAGGCAAGAGAGGAAATTTCTTTAATGAGAACAATCAATGTCCTATACATGCAATAGAGCATGTCACATGTTAAGAGACAAGCAAGGATAGAAAATAGTTGAAATTCTCCTGAAAGGAGCAGTATCCATATTTTTTCCCTTTTATATAGTTGATGAGGCATTTGAATGGAATATTTGCAGAAGTGTAATCAGAAACCTACCAAAAAGAAATGGCCCCAAAGCATATAAAGCAGTCATGATGCACAGGTCATAAGAACAATCCTATCCCAAAGTGTTCAATAGGTTTACACAACATCAAAAAACTTCGTCCAGATGTTGCAACTTAGTTTTTTTCTATTCTCTCTGTGATTGAACATTATAAAATAGAAGTAAAACATAATTATAATTATAATTGCAAATATAATTTGTAAAATGTAAACCTCTGCTGGAAGGAGTCATAGTAGGAGAGGCCGATACCCTTGAGTGGAGTGTGAACTTGTAGAAAAAATAAGGGATGATTAGACTTCAATAATTACAAATAGAATTACGAATAGAATTTATGTAAAATGTAAACCGTTGGTGGAAGGAGCCGTAGTAGGAGGAGGAAGGCGATGCCTCTGTGCGGAGTGTGAACCTGTAGGAAAAATAAGGGATGATTAGACTTAAGTAATAGATGTAATATAATATCAAAAAACAAAATTTAATTTGCATATCTGAAGTATGTCCTCCGCGTCCTCAAGCTGGTCGACCTCCGCAAGCCATACCAGAACAGAACAGAACATTATCCGAAGAACCCTGCAATACATATGGAGTACATTTCTGATCTATCTTTAAAATGACACAACATGCACATAGCCAAAACAGAACATTTTCCCTGTCCTGACATGGCTCTGCACTGAAAAATACTAATTTAGGACACATCATGTGAATAAATGAAAGGAAAATTATAATGGAATAGTATAATCCACAACAAGGTACAGAGGGGCAAGTTTATGGTTGAAACAGTGTTCTTTTAAATACAACATCCTAGATATATACCATTCTCTAAAAGGACATGAAGTTTACTGTTGAGCCTTTTACTATGCTTCTGGAGCAAAAAAGTATGTCTACATTAGTTTCACACAGACCTTATCCATTAAATTATTTAAGAGCTAGAAACCATATTCCAATGTTTCCTGTCCTTTGCTTGGGCAGTTGTTACTATAAAGAGTTTAAATTTCCCATCTTTGTTATCTGTTGTATGGAAGATTGTGACTTACTGCTGTGATAGCTTTCTTGCTAGTGTGGATGTTATAGAAAGTCCAGGACAGACTCGAGCCTGACTTGTGAAGGACTACATCAGCTTCATGTAGATCTAATGATATCCAAGTAGTGTTGATGTAACCTGAAATTCTGCAGTATTTATCATGACATAAGATTGGTCCACTTTAACTGGAAATGTAGATATGTGAGGGCCTGAACTATAATCCTTGCTAGTTCCCGGCTTTTAAAGACAATCTATGTATCTTTTTTTTTTTGATTTATGAGCAGAGATTTGTTACTAATTTCTTAGTAGGTAATCTAGATATTCAGCTTTCCACAATTTTGTGATCTTCTTGCTCTCATCTCTGAACAAGTTTGCGATTAATAAACCTGTCACAGACCTGCAGATTAGAATAAAGAGCTCGTGTTCATGTCTCAATTAGACAAATTAGCAACTGATGTGGAAAACTATGAAAAAAATGTACAAGTACAGTTCCTCTTTGAAGTGGAGACAATGACAGAAATATATATTCAATAGTGGGTTGAAACAGGAAGATTTGTGAGATGTATCAAGGTTCTCTTTGTGCTAAGTAGTCAAATACTTAATTTAGTTGTATATTCACATGTTCACAAGACATGGGAGATTTAATAGTGTGCAGAATTGGGAAAGCAGTCAAGGTCCTACCCAGACAACCTTAACTCCATGAATTGTTCTTCCACATAGTTACATGTTAACACCTTCTACTTCTCTATTGATCTCCTATCTTTTCCAAGAATGAACTATTCAAAAAAAAAAATCAAAAAAAAAAAAAAAATATATATATATATATATATATATATATCCACAGATAACTGACCAAATTTGCTTGGCACCCTTCACCTAGACAACCTTAACTCCATGAATTGTTCTTCAACATAGTTACATGTTAACACCTGTACTTCTCTATTGATCATCTATCTTTTCTAAGAATAAACTATTTTAAAAAAAAATCCACAGATAACTGACCAAAGTTGCTTAGCACCCTTCATGACAAAAATGAGAAATTTATATAATTTAAAATACAATATATAACAGTGTGCTAAAGGTTCAGTCCAACAATCTCTTCTGCCTGGAGATTAGTTGTCCACTTGCATATTAGTTATAATACCCACCACCAAGTCCCAAGGAGAGCAAATTGATGCAGCCCCAGCAACAGGAGTGCCATCTCCTTCCTCACCAAGATACTTAACCTGAAGCAAAAGATGGAAGATCAATAGTAACGGCTTATCGTCAATACTAATTCCACTATGGCCATGCATTATTGACAAATAAGCAAAGGTAACACAGAGTCAATTTTTGGATCATAAAAAATAAAAAACTTCGTGAAATGCATCATTGTGATTATTGCTAAGAATAGCCAAGCATAGGCCATTTTGATCCTAGCTAGGGCACAACCTTGTTCCCTATTTCCCATGGAACCATTTCCCCACATCTCCTAGGGGAAATATTTCTCTCTTCCCCATGTATCTCACATAACCCCAAGTAATGCAAACATAATATTTCATTTACATGGAATTCTTTTAAAGAATAAAAAATTGTAAAGTGCAAACAGGTGATTTTACTCCACCAGAAATGATTTCCCATGAATCTTCATTTTCCTAGGAAACATTTTTCGTTCCATGGGGAATTTGGTCGAGCAGTACTCTACCTTCATCGGTTGCCTAAAATCCTAAATAAACATAAGGAATCCAAAGATCCATTAGACTCGGCATCCTAAATTCAAAGCATAGAGCAGCCGTCGGAACAGTAATGGCGGATCTTCTAGTTTACCATTTAAAGTTTCATTGCAAGTAGGAGCACGAATGAGGAGAATCTAGCTTCTAAGATCCTAAGACATACAAGTATGTGTGTGCGTGTATATATAATATATATATATATGATACATGACAAAAATCCATGTGCCTGCATACATAGACCATATATACATAGACCTGCATCAATGAGGATACGGGAATCCAAGGAGAACTTCTGGAGACCTATAGTAGCGGCTCTGCAGCAAAATGTGAAAGCAGGAAAGTGATGAGGAAGACAATCTTGTGAAAGCAATAACTGAATGGAATAAACTAAGGTCGGGGGAGGAACCTGGATGTATGAGTAAATTGTATGGCCTTCTTTACAACCTGGATGTATGAGGAACCTGGATGTATGAGTAAATCATGGACTTCTTAGCAAAAGCATGGTGCTCACAGATATGCCTCATATTCTGGCTTTTCTGTCAACCTAATTGAAGTATACATGTCGCTATGACAAAACTTGGTGATGTTTATACTGATGATTTTAATGATATCAATTGTCAAGGGTTTATAGATTTTGTTGCATATCTATTTGATGTAAATCCAGAGAAAACCACTGCTATTTCTTTGGAAATAATTGAGAACTGCAGTGTAGAGTTTTTATTTGTACCGATCTATACCGGCTGGTTTTCTAACTCTTGCAATAGTTGACAAGAGAAAACATTAATGCTTTCTTTCCAAATTCACCGACACGATTATGTTAGGTGCAGTTTTTTGTTTTTTGGTTGGATAAAGACTTTAGACTAGTCGAGTTTAGCACAAAAATATATAACTTATACCTCAGTAAATAAAAGAAAAACACACGATCATAGGAAAGAGACAGTCAAATTTTAGCAGCCTCTCCAAAGGGCTACAGGACAACCCACAAAACTAGAGGAGTCCCTCCAACAATCTCTTAGGCCTATTTTTTCTAATTCTTATGGGATATCTTCCAGTCGACATAGTTTAGTCTCATATGTAGTAAAGATAAATAAATAAATATATATATGTATAAATTATAAGTAAGATTCATTTATTTTTCTTTTAAGAGAAAATTTAAATTTAAAACATAAAATAATTTTAAATAGGGATAATATTTTTTGAGAGACGTTAAAATTTTACGCATCATCTTTGACATCTTCTGTGGGAACCTATCAAAAGACTATCTACCATATATATACTGAGCATCCTGTCGCTATAAAATCTACACATTTTTATCCTCATTATGGGGATTATGTAGAGACACAGTTTAATCCTATATTAAATGTAACTTCTGGATATATATATTTTTTATCTATGAAAAGAACCACACAAACCATCTGTACACATATCTTCACTAATCAAATGGCACATACTTATGCATATATGATTTTTATCTAAGAAAAGAGCAACACAAGCCATTTGTACATATACCCTCACTAATTAAATGGCACATATGACTATCCATGCAAGCTGATGGATATTTATCCCGAGAGGGGTGAGGAAATTATAACTAATCACACTGAGGAAACCCATGGAAGGCAAAGGAAGGGTGCTCTTATGTAAACCCATTGAGGCTAAATGTAACAATAACATTGATGTCCAGAGACTGACACAAAAGATGACATGAGAAAAATGCAACAAATCTCTTCTATGAAACTTGAGAATATTAGGCATACTTTTAGTAAAATTATTGGATACGCTTCAGACATAAATAAAAAATCTCCAAGTCTCATGCATTTACCTGGTTAGATGGGAGGCAGTTGAGCTTAGCTCGGGCGACCTCGTGACTTTGAATCTAAAGAAAAACCCAAGAAAGAAGTCCAAAGAAAGAAAGGTAACCAAACAAAGCTAATAAATTCGGAGCTGGGCAAGAACGCGTAGGTGGGGTGGGGCACAAGCGGCGGAGGTGGACTGGCGTGGGGGTTGCAGGGGCAGAGGGAAGGGGGGGCACATGTCGGCGGAGGGAGGGGGGGGGGTTGCAGGGCGCAGAGGGAGGGGGCATAGGCCGGCGGAGGGGAGGACGGTGACGGGTTGAGGGAGTGCTGGCAAGGGGGAGAGAGAGAGAGAGAGGGTTGAAGGCTGCAGAGGAGGGAGTGCACACTCCGGCAGAGGGGAGGAGGGTGACTGTGTGAGGGGATACTAGCGCGCGAGAGGGGGGGTTGCAGGGTGCAAAGGGAGGGGGACACAGGCCGGCGGAGGGGTGGACGCCGACTGGGTGAGGGGTGCTTGAGAGAGAGAGAGAGAGAGAGAGAGATTTACCGTGGATGGCGATGGTGACGACGGCCGGCAACAGCGAGCGACGACGGACGGCGACGTATCTCCAGCGACGAGCGAGGGACCTCCGGGAAGAGAAGGGGGTTTCAAGGGAAGAAGAGAAGGGGGTTTTGATGGTTTCGACGGAGGAAGAGAAGGGGTTTCCACAGAAGGGCGGGGGGAGGGGAAATAAGTTGGGTGGGAAACCAATACATTAGCGACGGTGTAGCGACAACCGAATTTTCCGTCACTATTCCGTTGCTATATAGCGACAGACATAGCGACGAACCTATTCGGCCACTAATCTGCCGCCGAAATCTAGGCTAGGGCTAAGCCGTTACTACTTAGTGACAGATTAGCGACGACAAAATATCTGTCGCTAAAGGCCGTCGCTAAAGATTGATTTTCTTGTAGTGCGCGTGGGAAGGTTCTCTAACTGCCTCCTTCCCCTGTCTCCCGAGTGGACTCCTCCAACCTCCTTCAAGCCTCCGACGCCGCATCATCTCCGGCCAATTTGGCTGCGTCCTCCCTCTGTCACGGCGACGGCGGCATCAGAGAAGCCGAAGAACCACTAGTAATCATCGTGAGAGGTGTATGCTGAGGCGCTGGTGTTCGCACTCTTGTTCTGGGTGTTGGGGTGTTCGCGCTCTTCTTGCGTGGACTCCTCCTGATCTCCTCCACTAGCCTCCAACGACGCATCATCTCTGACCCCTTTGTCTTCCTCCCTCCGTTACGGCGGCACCAGAGATGCAGAATACCGCGGGATGTGTATGTTGACGCGCTGCTGCGGATAAGGGGCGCTGTATTCAGTTCTCGGAGGTGAGCCAAGCTACCTAATCGCATTAGCCTTTTTTGTTCTAGTGAAAGGGAATCTGGGGGCATCATCTCTAACCTTTAGCTTCCTCCCTCCGTCACGGCGGCACCAGAGAAGGAGAATATCATAGAGGTGTATGTTGAGGCTCTGTTGCAGATCAAGGGGCGTTCACACTCTTGTTCTCCCTTCCCTTACGCCAATTGCAACAAGTCTGTGGCACCTATATATATACAAATGTTTTCCTCCTACCAAGGGAAATATTTTTCCAAGAAGGTGAAGACAAAATCCTACCTAACCCAACATGTATACAAAGAAGAGATCTTAATATGAACTGGTTATACCGAGGAGAAATAAAGAGTAGGTTTAGTGGTGCCCAAGTCCAAACCTAGATTATTTCAATACTACTTTGTTGTTGGCGCATTTATATTCTATTGTCTAGTATTGACATCTGGTAGGTTCTTTATTTAATTAGTCATCCCCCCACGACCCCCAAAGAAGACAAAACACAAAGCCATCGGATCAGCAGTTTAAAAAATATGGGGGACACAGATTTAACCTTGTTGTGGGAGGAATCTTATTTGATTCTCACACCCTTCCAGGTCAATTGCTCATTTGAGTAGAGAAGCCATATTTTTAAATTGAGACCTTGAGTTTTACTTATAAGCAGAGAGAGAGGGCAACCTATGTGGCTGCGGGCATTGGCCAACATCCCTATATATGTATGTGTTAAAAAAACCTGTAACTACTGCACCACCACGAGGGGCTGACCACAGCTCCAATGTGTGTGCGTTTATATATATAAAATTAGGGAGAGAGAGAAAGAGAAACCACTGCACTCACATGAGGAGTTTGTAATCACCTACTATACCAACATGAGGGGTTGGTATTCGACTGTAATATCTCTCTGTCATACAAACACAGAGATCTCCATCTTCTTCTTGTAGTTTTAACTGTCCTGTTCCTGTTCCTTCTCCCCTGTGGGAAAATACGACAACAATAATTATATCAGAAGGCTGTGAAGTCTCTGCAGCGAGTCAACCTGACATGGTCTTTGCGGTGGCCTCATCGATGCTGCCTCGCTAGGCTGACTTCATTTATTTGTAGGACCACAGATTGGAAGGGCATGCAGGTTGATGAGAGGGCTAAAGAAACTAAAATGGAGCCGATCAATCCAAGTGTAAGGACATATCATTGATGAAGATCTTAACAGTGGCCACTGCCAACTTTTACACTCCGGACAGTATACCTGCTTGTTTACGTAACCCATGACGCCCCTCCCCTCCTCTCGCCTGCTGCTACTTCATATTTAATTTTGTACCTATATATAATGTGCTCCTAGACAAGCATGCATATGCATGGGTCATGGGTGGTGATGATATATAATGCTATATATGGATCTAGCTGCATGGTCGCTCGATGACAAGGCAAATATTTGTTCTCCGTCTGGTGGCCAGCTGTGCGCGGAGGTTACTTATAGAATACTAAACTTGTCTGAATAGATAACCAGATCAGTGACCATCTAAAAAGGCAACTGTATCTCCCTGCAGTTGGGAGATTAGGTGAAATGGGTGGGGGCTCTTGGAGGTGAGCCAATCTACCTAATCACATTAGCCTTTTTATCGTTGTGAAAGGGAATTTGGGCCCTAGTATGAACCCTATGTGTGTGTGTGTGCGCCCATGCTCACTGTGTGTTTTATCTAAGATCCAAGAAACCAAGTTTCTTTTGAAAAGAAAAGGTCCCACTCATTTTAATTTTGCTACTCCTCATATTAATAAGAACCCCTTACCAATATCTACCCAGCCTCCTCTGTTGCCTTCTCCAATTAAACAAATCTCGCCTCCTATCAGGAGGTTGACTAATCAGCAACTTCAAGAGAGAAGATCAAAAGGATTGTGTTACAATTGTGATGATAAATGGGTGTCGGGTCATACATGTCAGTCTCATAAGCTATTGCTTTTACATTTAATTATAGAAGATTCAGAATATATTGCTATTGATTCAGACGATATGATTCTGCCAGAAGAACTGATACCTGAACCATGTCTATCTTCTCAATGTGTATCTCACTTAGCTTCTCCAGGAACCTTGTGGTTGATTGGAAATATTGGTGCTATGGCAATAATTGTTCTGGTAGATAATGGTAGTACTCATAATTTTTTTTATCCTCATGTAGTAAAGAAACTGGGACTTTCTGTAACAGATTCTACGTCGCATCAAGTTAAAATTGCAGCTGGCCTCCAATTGGCTCTCAAGGTGTGTGCCCTTGTGTCAATCTCAAATTACTAGGTATTTCCTTCACGTTACATTTCCTGGTTCTTCCATTGGGACAGTGGATGTTGTTCTTGGCACAACTTGGATGCAGTTATTGGGAGATATCACATTTAATATTTCTGTAATGTCAATGTCATTTGAATTGAATGGACAATCATTTTGCTGAAGGGAGTCTCTGACTCCGATATTGCTATAGTCCCTGCAAAATAGTTTTCTCGTGATCTTCTAAGGCTAGATCCCTTTATTCATTGCATCTATACTCTTTAGAAGTAACTCCTACTACTGTTACTTCTACTGACCTTTCTTTTTCTTCTTATACTCCTGAATTAGCTTCTATTTTATAGTCATTTGCTTCAGTTTTTTCGGAGCCCCAGGGCTTACCACCTAACAGGCCTTATGATCACACTATTCCACTGACTGATGAATCCATAACCATTTCTAAACCACCCTACGGACAGTCACCAGTGCAAAAGAACATTATTGAGCAGCCAGTCAAAGACCTTTTTTCCCATTCCCACATTCAATCTAGCAACAGCCCATTTGCTGCCCCTGTCCTACATGTTCAGAAACATGATGGATCACGGAGAATGTGCATACACTATAGATCACTAAACTAGCACAGTGTCAAAAATAAATATCCAATTCCTTTGATTGATGATTTATCGGATGAACTTTATGGGGCAAATTTTTTTTCTAAGTTGGATCTGCGGTCAGGGTATCATCAAATTTGAATGAACCCAAAAGATGTTCACAAAACTGCATTTCGAACACATGAGGGTCACTATGAGTTCTTTGTTATGCCCTTTGGCTTATCAAATGCACCATCTACATTTCAAAATTTGATGAATTACATCTTTAAACATTGTTTGAGGCAATATGTGTTGGTTTTCTTTGATGACATATTGGTTTATAGTGAAAGTTGGGAATCACATTTGATTCATATTCAGAAAGTTTTACAGTTGCTTAAAGATAATCAGCTGTTTGCTAAACGTTCCAAGTGCACTTTTGGAGTGACTAAAGTGGAGTATATAGAGCATATTATTTCTGATAAAGGGGTGGCAATGGATCCTTCAAAATACAGTCTATGGTGAACTGGAAATGGATCCATCATAAGGAACCCTGGTTGATGTGACTAAGAAAATGCCATGTGCAAATTAGGTTATATACTTGCCCACAGCCCTTTGGGGATCATCTCCAGGCCCACACTCCAGTAAACTTGTAATAAACTATTGCAGGTTTTAAGGGACTGGCTTACATTGATGATAGATCGATGTGCCAAATTTCCTGAGCTTTAGATTTGATTTGTTTGAATGAATTTTTAGATTTTAATTTTTTTCTTAGAGAACTCTATTCAGATGCTTGGAGATTTTGAGTTTTCAGTTAACCTGATTATTTTATAAAATTATTTTCAAATCTATGAATGATTGAATTTTAGCTATTGATAATCCCTACAATATCATTTTTCCTTTTCTTTAAGCAAAGTTCAAAGTTTTCTTTAGTTTGGAAAAAATTCACATGTTACATGTTGAAATCTATACTATATATGAAAGTTGCATCTTTGTTCTCCCTGTCTGAATAAGCAATCGTTTGATTAGGAATTTAGGTTGCTTTATACCAGAAATGTTTTTTGTTATGACATTGTTCTTTTTTGCTTAATAGTTAGAACAACCATCCAATATCATTAGTCTATTTTTGCTCACCTAAATTCCTGATTTATAATATGAACTTCCTTCATACAAAGCTCTTGATTCATAAGAGAAAACTTCTGCCCACTTGAAATGTTTGAGCCCCAGGCAATGCATTTTCTTCTAAATATTGTAGCTGCAGTGAGTATTTTAAGTTTACAGAATGCAAAAAGAAAAAAAAAATAAAAATCTTCACAAGAACAATTCCTATTTCATGTATAAACGCATAGGACACACTCACAATGAGAGTGAGGCAAAACATGGATACTTTGCTGTAATTCCAAGTTTGATCTTTTCCCTTGCCTTGGTGGGTGTTAAACAGAACCCAAACTCTTTTTTTCCTTTTTGCACCACACATTGATGAACCAGTTATCTTAATGACAATTGTAAAAGTTTCATCTTTTTTATGATGACATACCAGAGCATCTGTGATAACATTCTTTTTGGTGAGCGTGAGAGTGTTTCTTGACTAGTGTGGAGGAAAGATGTTGCCTGTGTTGTTGATCAGCAAATGAGGAACATTCTTCTTGAAGAGGGGGGGGGGGACATAACTGCAAGATTCTAAGTGGGTGGGTAGTAATGTGGGGAACATGAAGGGAATTGGATTAGACAAGGATGGATTAGATAAACCCTTTACTCTTTTAAATTCCTTTCCAATGTCTGAAAAGAACCCCACTTCACACTAATGTAATTGGTGAGGAGATCAGACAGAGGGTGGCTTTTTGGGCACTTGGGAAGGGGAATATAACTCTGTCTCTCTCAAGAATTGGTATGGTTGTTTGCTCTCTCTCTATCTTGATCTCATCACTCATATTTAACTTTCTTCTTGTTTTTCATTTTGGCAAAGCACATGACCTTCTTGGGAGATTTTAAATTTTGGTTTTCAATTTTTGTTATTAATTTGCCCCATTCTAATTTCCAGATGATCATCGAGACATTATTTCCCTTTTGAACAATAAACTGTAAGCAGTAACAACACTTCAGAAGAATTATACGGAAAATCAAAACATACAAGGGATAATTAATATGCAGCAGTTCCAACAAGAAAACAAAAGAGATCCATCCAAAGTACTGTCCTACATTTGAAAAATGCTATGATCCTATGAACTTTGGTACATTTTCTTGATTTTAACAGATGCTTCAAACCATTGAAACTACGAATTTGTAGAGCATCCTACTGTCAATGATTAACACACATATGTACTTTGAAAATGAAATAGAGAAACACACACACACGTCAAGACATAATGTCAGATCTACACTCCTGTTCAGCATAATATCAGATCATCTGTCAATTAGCTGATTGGAATTTATAATATCATATCGCACTTCTGGAATTTATAAGTTTGAGTGTTTCTGGAATTTCTGTATTTAAGCGATGATTGGGAGGTTAATTTCTAAAGTCCTTTCTTTTTAGGCGTACAGATCAGATCAAGTAGTTTAATTTGGGGGATTATTTCTAGAACCTTTGCAAGGAGGTACATCTTTTAATCTTTCTTTTCTATTTAAGTACTGTTGGCAGTGTACAATGAGATTTAAGAATTCTCAACTTCAAATCTATTTCTTCTATGCAATTAGTTTAATAAGATTGTATTGCACTTCATAGATTTTAATTAGAATTAGTGAATAGTTCATGTTATCAGAATTTCTCAAACTCTATAGTCTACCCATGGTCCAAACAAAGAGAACATGAATGTTGGATATGATGAGAAATATAGATGGCTGAATTCTGATAAAAAACATGAACCCAGAAACTAAAAAAAAATCTCATAGCAAGCTGGCCTTTGACTAAATCCCGGTGATGTGTTAATTGACATTGTTCATACAATTATGTAATAGAGGAACATATATTAAAATGTTTTCACTGCACTTTTTTTTATCTTATGAGTTTTAAGAATGAGCTCCTTGCTTTTTTATGTCATGAGTTTTTAAAGGTTAGATCTCTGTATAGATTAGGATTATGACGTCATAGATTAAGATCTCATTAGATGGGTCAGTTGTCCTCCATTGATTTGCCAAAAGAAGTGCTCACATTTTTGGCTTTATTTTTTATTTTTATCAATGTCATTATGATTTGACTTGATCATAATCCACCTAAGAAGTCCCATTATAATCAAGCAATTCTTTTTTCATGCCGAGTATTATGTAATTGCTTAAATAAGCTATTCTGTTTTTGTTTTTGTTTTCTTTATGTTCTTCTAACATGTGTAGTCTTTCTAATTATTTCATTTCATATCATTTTCTTTGTGCCTTTTGTCTAATAACTGTAGGACAATTGAGCATTTGAATAAGAGAAGTTACTTTTCATTGGAACACACCTTTAAGTTTATATTATTCTTTTAACATGTATGGTATTTAAGTAATTTCATATAATTAATTTATGTAGTCTATCTAATAATTAAAGGACAATTAAGCATTTAAATAAAAAGTTATTTTTTAGTGATGACTCAATCCTATTGTAGTATGAGATATCTCATTTCTGTTCTTAACAAGAGAACATGGAGTCAAAGACCAATATGTTGTGCGTCATCCAATCAGCACAATTTTTTATTCCTTACATTTTACTCATTACTCACTATGTCCTACTGACTGAATATATCTATAACTATATAATAGAAGAGAGACTTTGTGTTTTTCGTCCGGTTCACATTTCTATATTTTACTCTTCCTCCAACCGGTTCAGATCTCATTTAATGTGTCTGTTTTCCTCTTTTCCCTCTCTCTGTTATCAAATAGTATTCATCTTTTGTTCTTCCCTCTAGCCACTTAATGCTATTTTCCTGTCAACGCCAACCGCTCGAATGCCCAGATTGCAGGTTCCCGAATGCCATTGTTGCCAGTTCCACACAATTGCAAGTTTTCATCCAATTTAAGATTAATTATGGTTTATTGTTTTTAGTTTCTTGCATTTGGTCCGATCTAAGATTAATTATGATTTATTGTTTTCAGTTTTTTCCTTGATTTGCATTCGGCACCTACCCATTTATCTCTCCTTAGTTTAAGGCATGAATGTTTTACTCAAATTCAAATAAGGCTAGGTACAAGTTAGTAGGTGCATTCCTAGGAGCTCTTTTTGTTCTTTATTGCTGCTAAAGTGTGCTTGTGTGTGAGAGATTCCAATGGAAAGATGAGAAAGAGTCCGACTGGGTGGGGTAGAGATTCCAATTCTAAATGTGCTTCTTTATCCCTCTTCTATTATATAGTTATAGATTTCCAACATCTTTAGCCCAAAACTATGCTGCTTTTGTCTATCTTAAAGGAATTAGATTGTGTAATGTACAAGGAGTCGCTATATATAAGGAATCAGATTGAACTTTTGGATTTTGAAACTGTATAGAGAGAGATGAAGGATGTTGTTTCAGTGGTATAAGGTTTTATTATTCTTTTCCTTAGGAGGAGGGATAGTCTAAAATTTGATGTCATTATTTGTTTTTTGACTATTCATTATGGTTGTGTTTTAATTATTTATGTTCTCTTTGTTTATATTGTTCCAATAGACTGTAGAATGTGTTATGGTGTCCTAAATGAAGATATTGTTCCGGCAGCCCCCTCGCCCTAAGGAGAAGTCCAGAAGGGTGTGTAGACCAGACCCATGGAGGCCAAAACTTTGAAAAACCAAAAACAAATCTCACTTTTACTTTGTTTATCCTGTTATTCTCTCTGCCCTCTCGCCCCTGCTCCTGCAAGCTTTTTCCTCTGAAATTTTTGCAAGGAAGAAAACTTCGCAGGAACAACCACAGAACTCCTCTGATTCCTATCTCTTTTTCATCTCTCAAGTTCAGAATGCTAGATTTCTTGCATCCTGTTTCCAACAAGGCAGTAACTAAATGGTTCTTTATTAGGCATAGAATCTAAATGCTTTATTTCTTGTATTTATTTTAAAGATAGCTATTGGATAAATGTTCTTACATGGAAATGGTACATAGATTACGGAGTATAATTTCAAGAAAGAAATTTCAGCTTTGGCTGATTGTTTCCTATTTTTGTTGTTTGCACACATATTTAGTGTTGGATAGAACATTGGAAATGTAAAAGTCCATCATATTATTTTTATCTTTGATACTACTGTTTATGTACTATATTATTTTTGTCTTTGATTCATAGTTATTTTTCTTGGTTGGAAAATTGGTCTATTACAATGTCCTTGAAAATTCCTTATAAACCTGCTCCCTGTGGGATTTCCATTTTGCGGTGTATAATTGAGAGTTCATAGTTAGTGCAAATACGTTATTAACTATTACTAACTATTCTATTACCTTTTCTTGTAGAAATTAAATATTGGTTCTCTGCATTCGTTCATAGTCATAGTTTTTAGGAAAATGTTGGATAAGAGCTGGATTCAAGAACCAAGGTATATACAAAATAATGTATTTTTTATTTTGTTTTCCTTATGATGGCTGAAATATGAAAGTATGACATATATTCATGTTTCTAAAATGTTGTAGGGTGAGTAAGAAGTATGTTGAGGGCGCATTGCAATTTTTGGATTTTGCATTTCAAAAAGCCTCTAGTGATGGGAAGATTAAGTGTCCTTGTGTGAATTGTAACAATTGCTTTCTGATGATCAAACAAGATGTTTTTGAGCATATAATTTGTCATGGTTTCAATGTAAACTACATTCATTGGGTTTTTCATGGAGAAGATTCACATTATTCTTCAGAAAATAGTGCACTCGATGACTCTGGCAATCCAAATCTGGGTACTGGAATTCATGAAATGTTGAATGAAACTTTTGCCTTTCAGAATCCAAGTTCTTCTATGCATGGACCATCAAATTCTCCACAGGGAATGAATGCTGAAGTTGAAAAAATTTTTAAATTGGTCAAAGATGCTGAGCAAGAATTATACCCAGGTTGTAAAAGATTCACCAAGTTGTCTTTTCTTGTTAGATTCTATCAGATCAAATGTCTCAACAGATGGACAGATAATTCATTTACTATGATGTTAGAATTGTTGAAGGAAGTGTTACCTGATGGAGAAACATTGCCGAGTTCTTTATATGAGGTCAAAAAGATTATTAAAGACTTAGGACTTGATTATAAGAATATTCATGCTTGTCCTAATGATTGCCAATTATATTGGAAGATGAAAGCTAATGATGAATCATGCAGCACTTGTGGTGCTTCAAGATGGATACAAGTCGAAACAGATGGTCAAAATGCAAACGTGGATCCTTCTAGAAAACAATCAAAGATTGCTGCTAAAGTATTACGCCATTTTCCTTTGATACCAAGACTTCAAAAGCTATTCATGTCGTCAAAGACCTCTCCTTCTATGAGATGGCATGATGAAGAGCGCACTAAAGATGGCATTATGAGACATCCTGCTGATTCACCTGCTTGGAAGACCTTTGACTATCATTATCCAGATTTTGCTTCAATAGTAGGAATGTGAGACTTGGATTATCAGCTGATGGTTTTAATCCCTTTAGAACAATGAGCATTTCTCACAGCACATGGCCGGTATTCTAATGCCTTATAATCTACCACCTTGGATGTGCATGAAACAACCGTATTTCATTATGTCTTTGCTTATCCCTGGCCCTTCTGCTCCTGGTAATGACATTGATGTATATCTTCAACCTTTGATAGAGGAGTTGAAGGAGTTATGGGAAGTTGGCATTGAAACATATGATGCATCAAGAAAGGAAACATTCAAAATGCGTGCTGCATTATTATGGACAATTAGTGATTTTCCTGCTTATGCAAACTTATCTGGGTGGAGTACCAAAGGGAAATATGCATGCCCTCATTGCAATAAGGATACTTGGTCTCATTACTTGACTTATGGTCGGAAGTTCTGTTATATGGGTCATCGCAGATTCTTAGATCATAATCATCGATTTAGATCTGAATATAGAGCATTTGATGGTAAGCAGGAATATAGAAGTGCACCTAAACTATTATCTGGATCTGAATGTTTGGCACAATTGCAAGGATTCACCTTTACATTTGGGAAGGCTTGTCAAAAGAAAACAAAAAATAAAAGGAAGCATTGTGATGATGTGGATTCATTTTACAATTGGAAAAAGCGAAGTATCTTCTTTGAGTTGCCATATTGGGAGCAGAATTTATTACGTCATAATCTTGATGTGATGCATATTGAAAAGATATCTGTGAAAGTTTGCTTAATACTATATTCAATGATAAAGACAGGTCAAAAGATAATAACAATGCTCGTCTCGATTTGCAGAATATGAGTATAAAGCATGCTCTTCATTTTGTATCAGATGGCCACAGAACAATAAAGCCTACTGCATGTTTCACATTGAAAGATCATGAGAAAAAAATTTCTGTAGATTCTTGAAAAGTATAAAATTCCCAGATGGTTATGCAGCGAATATTTCCAGGTGTGCATGTAAAGCAATCCAAGATATCTGGATTCAAAAGTCATGATTATCATGTTGTCATGCAACATATTCTTCCCTTGATATGCACAAGGACTTTACCAAAAAATGTGAGCTCAATCTTAGTCGAGCTAAGTAAGTTCTTTAGAGAGCTATGCTTAAAAAATTAATGTGCTTGATCTTCAGAGGTTGGAAGGAGAAATTTCTCTTACACTTTGTCATTTGGAAAGGATTTTTCCCCCATCTTTCTTTGACATTATGGAGCACTTATCCATACATCTAGCAAAAAGGCAAGCATTGGCGGACCAGTTCATTATCGATGGATGTACCCTATTGAGAGGTTAGTTGAATGTTATATATTTTACATATGCATTTTACGCCCTATAATCTTTTTATGTGATTCTTTATAGGTACCTCTCTAAACTAAAGTCATATGTGCGTACTAGAAGTCATCCTGAAGGTTCAATTGCTGAAGGTTATATTGTGGAAGAGTGTCTAACTTTTTGTTCAAGATATCTTAGTAGTGGGGAGACAAGACTTAATAAATCAAGTCGTAATGATGATAGTACACATGAGACAAATACTCTTGAAGGTTCATCTTTCTTTAAACAAGAAGGACGCCCATTGGGGAGGTTTGAAGCTATTGTTTTGGATAAAATGGATCTAACCAAGCACATAGATATGTTCTATTCAATTCTGAAGAAATTGCAACATACCTTATGTAAGTGCTTATTCTTCCTTTTATTTATAGGTCATATATTCATTCGTGTTGTACTTAGAGTTTTTATTATGTAGGGAACATAGAAACATTATACAAAGTCAACAACGACGTATACGTCCAAAGGAGCTAGAGCGCATTCACAATGAAAGGTTTCCTACATGGTTTAAGGACAATGTAAGTGACAATAGAAGACTATTGAAAATAAATATATTAAATCTATACTATTGTGGCTGTATTGATTATGATTTTTCTTTTGCTGAAATAGGTTCTAAGGTTACGAAGCTCCAATAGTCAGAATGTCAGTGAGTTTATTGCATGTTTGGCTCGTGGTCCAAGTGAGATCGCTAGAAGATGTGATGGATACATAATAAATGGTTTTAGATTTCGTACCAAAAGTCGCGAGATGCATAAAAAACCCAAAATTGTGGAGTTGTTCTAACAGCAAGGACATCAAGCTTTTCAAGTGTCTCAGATAGAAATCCTATTGTGGAGATATAACATATTATGGTGTGCTGAAAAACATAATAGAACTCGACTACAATCAGGCTGGAAGGTTGTGTTGTTCAAATGTGATTGGGTTGACGTTCTAAATGCAGGAAGGGGAATGAGAAAGGATGAATTCGGTCACACTCTTTTGAATTTAACAAAGCTTTGTCATGAGGGTCGACAATTGTTAGATGAGCCTTTTGTTTTTGCTAATCAAGTTCAACAAGTATTTTATATTGAAGACCCGCTTGATATGGATTGGCATTTTGTGAGGAGAATAGATCCTCGTGATTTCTTTGACATGGAAAATACATCAACAGAGGATGACATCAACAATAACATGCAAGATGGTGCTGGATTTGATGTACGAGAAGGAAATGAAGACATGATTTTAGAAGCTAATGATACAATTGATTTTGATGACCATAGTTTGGTTAGGACAGATATGGATGGGGAAATAGTAGACACATTATTGCCAAATGTACAAATGCGAGCAGTAGGTGATGTTGCAGAAGATGTGACTGATGAAGAGGATGATTTATAAAGACTATACTCTTTTGTGATTTTTTTTTGCTAGTGTTTATGGCATAAATAACATATTTTTTGTTATTTATATTGAACATTATTGTTTCTATCCTTATTTATATTGACATGAATAACATCTTTGTTAGCCTTCATCCTTAATGTTTGACATGTTGATAGGCTAAGATAATATGAAGTGCAGCAAGCATACATCTTCAAGTTCAACAAGGATCACAAGGTCTAAGTCTTCTTTCTTGGATCCAATAGAAATCTCACAAGATGATATCAATCTTCAACAAGTACAAGAAGATACATTAGTCATGGGAAGAGATGTTAGTGAGTCGAGCTCTCCTCATCTTGAAGAGGACATATCCACTCCGGAAAAAGAAAATGGTATAAACTATGACTCTAATCTCATCTTTATTGAACAATGCTTAGTATTATATTATTGACATGTTGAAATCTATTTCGTTTATATCTTTTTAGATGTCACGCATAATTGTAGAACACGTGGCCCAACATTTGCAAGGATATTTGGACATTGAATGAACGAGAAAAGATACCTATCAAGACTAATGAGTATGGGCAACCAATAAACGAGCACACCTCCAAGTTGTCAAACTTTCTAGGCACTGTTATAAGGCAACATGGTTTATTAAATGGCACTGATTGGAGACTTGTGGACAAAACAATTAAAGATGACATGTGGGAGGATGTTAAGGTAAGAAAAACTAACTAATATTTTTAATTTTCATATTTTTTCAATTCACATGTAAGCAAACATTGTTATGCAGAGCCGCTTTGAGTTTGATGGAGATTGTAAAGATTGGGTTTTAAGGTCAATTGCAAAGAAAAGAAGAGCTTGGAAAACAAGGATTAAGGCAAACTACTTTACTCCCTTTAAGGCTGACGAGGAGAGAGTGAGAGCTTGCCAAGATAATAGGATTGATTCAGATAAATTTAAGGAAGCTCTCGAATTTTGGAATTCAGAGAAGGGACAGGTATTTGTTATTTTCCTTTTAATAAATATAAGAGTTATGAGAGATAGTTATTCCCCTGTTCTATTGCACTTCTAGTGCATTTTTGTGCCCTTTCATTGGCCAATGAGCTACATGTTCATTGTGCCACCCAATGGAGAGGCCAAAGGTGCACTAGAAGTGCACTAGAAAAGTGAAATAATTATTTTTCAAGAGTTATTGCTAATCTATTCACCTTTCACAACAGGCCATTAGCATAAAAAATAAGGCAAGTCGTGCACAACTAAATATTTCACACACTTCAGGTACCAAGAGTTTTGCAAGGGTACGAGAGCAAGAGGTATAGTTTCTATACTTACGCAAATACCCAAAAGGTTTCAAACAATGACTTATTCGATTATTGATTTTTATCCTTAGAAAAAGAAGATGTCAAATGGTGAAGATCCTTCCAGAGCTCATATCTTCATGGTAACACATACACGTAAGAGTGGGACCCCAATAGATGAGGAATCTGCTAGAGTAATTGTAAGTACTTTTTTTAAACATTTTTTTCAATCAAATTTATTCAATTGTGTCTTATAATTGTCTTTATCCACTGATTTATTTCTTTAATTTTATAAGTCACATATCCAAGAATTATACTCTGAACAACCTAGGGTTCTCTATTGATGGACAAAGTCTCAAGGAAGGATATATTTTCTCAAGTCATGGGAGAGGATGGACATAGTTGGGTTAGGACAGTTGGGATGGGCCCTACACCATCAAAGGTATTTGGTGATAAAAGCAGTCGTGTTACAGTTATAGATAGAGTTTCTACTGGTGATGAAGAAGTACAAAAATGCGAGAAGAGATGAAAATGTTGCAATAGTATCAGCCTTGGGCATTGTTTGGTCAGAGTGCTACAAAATGGTGGGGGAAGTACAAATAACATCAATGTTAATGGCATGCTAGATGCTTTGAATATACCAATGCCAAATACACAGGTACTCATAAAATTTATTACTTAATGTAATAGATTAACATGAATATATCTCACTTCTCTTATGTTGATTTAATAGGATCCAAATTCCAGCAACAATATTCTTGACATAGGGTCACCACATGAGCATTCATCTTCACGTGTAAGCAATGTAGGTCGGAATCATGAGGTATATATAAATATGTCAGTAGAAGATTGCTTACTTATATCATAGTTAAAATGTTTATTAACTTGCTATTGTTAATGCAAATTCAGAGCCCCTCTTTATTCATAAGTAGGGGGAAGGATCCTCAAGCATCTAATGAGAAGGTGAGTTAGTAATAGTTTAGATCATTGCTTATTTTCATTTGTAACTTTAAATGTTAATACTTGGTTCATAATCATCAATTTAGTTTTTTTTTTCCCAGATTGTTGAAGAGGTCTTTTTAAAGAGTTGGAATGAAGCTGATTTTGTAGTAGCTTCAGGAATCATTGTTAGTAGAGATTCAAAAAGAAAGTTGGAGGAGTGGAACTAGGAGACTTTTTTTGTGAGGTATCTATTGAAATACCTATACAACCATCAGCACCACTTATTCGACCTTATTGTGAACTCAAAACTATTGGAGATGCCACAGGCAAAACAATAGCTTGGCTAAAAACACATGTAAGAGTTTCATCTCCTTTAAATTTTTACTTTGATCAATGAGATTAAACTCTTGCAAATTTACATGTTACTTTTTATTTGTCATTGCTTCGCAGGTTGAAAAGAAAGGGCTTGAAGATGATGTTTTGAAGGGACATAATATGAATCATTCTTTTCTTTTAGTCCCACATTTTGGTTTCTTTATGTACATAATAGATAGTTGAGAGACATGAGTTTTTTATTTTTTAGATACATGGATATTATAGTGTTGTTTTAAACCTTCTTTGACATACGAGAACCAATATTTTTATTGCTAGTTGGTTATTCAACATATCTTTGTATATAAGGATGCATCCATGGCAGTCAGCATTATCTAGAATGTTTTTTTCCCACTATACATATTGATCTAATGTGACTGAAGACCATATTGTGGCCTGAACCTGATATGTTTGCTAATGACCATGAGACGAAGAGGGTGGAAGCTTTCTCATTGTGATTGGGGTAATATTACAGACTTCGATGACCTTGACAGAATTTTTAGGTAATATTCGGCATGCACATTGGCTGATTTCTTTGGATGGTATTATCTCATCCTTGAGCATCTCCAGAGTTATCAATTAGAGAAATACAGTTTATTCTATTCCATGTCCTGCTGACAACCTATCCTCATAATTGGCATTTTGCAGAAATAATGGCTCCATCTTTGGACATGAAATTATTGGTAATGTTGATGAACTCTTTTCTCCATCCACAGATTCGATTAATGCCATGGTTGTTCGGTTATGCCTGGCTGTTTGTTTTTTTCTTCTTCCCTTTTTGACGCGGTAGATGCCGTGTGAATCTCTCTTTTCTGTTATGTTTTTTTTTTCCAATTTCCTTGCAAGGCTTCGGGTGGCTTTCTCGCAAATTGACTTGATGTGGAAAGCTAGGCTTGGTGGATGTGTTCCAACTGCCAATCTACTTTCATTCCACTGGAAGCACCCGAAGAGTCGATCTCAACTGGATTTTCGGATTTCGTTGCGATCCCAGCTTTTTTTTACTGTCAGAAGAGTTCGCTTGGTTAGTCAGGATTGCTACACTGACACCGATTTTCTGGAGATTATTTAGTCCGTACTACTGGGAGATTAGAGATCAAGCTTAGAGATCAAGCTTAACCTTCTAACATTGTTGGAGTGTGATTATCATCTGCTTTATAACTATGAATGCAAATCTCTTGTTTTCAGGAAAATTATCCCTGTAAAACAAAAATGTTTCAGATTTGTGCACCTTGTGACAGCATTTATTTTGTGGATTAAAATATGTATGTTTTTTTTCCCTTCAACATCTGTCCAATTTTGGATTTCATCTTTAAAAGTCTTTTTTACTTATCTTAACATCATTGACCTTTTCTTGTTGGAATGAAACGGGAAAACAAAATGCTTAGGCCAAAAAGTGGCAATCAATTTTTGATACCGATGGAAAGATCATTGCTTTTAGGAAAGCACTCAAATTGATTGTATTATGTTAGTGATCAATATAATAAAAAACTTCTGACCAAAATCATGAGTATCTTTAGCAATCTCTCTCTCTCCTCTTTATGCAACTGCTTTTATGAGTTATCAACACTTACATGAAAGTAAACTGTGGGGTTCTACCTTCTCCAGAATCAAATATATACTCAAAGCTGTTGACTGGGGTGTAATGTCAATTAATAATTGACATGTGATTTTTTGGTAGCTAGTGAAGCTCTTTTCTTTGGGTGATTTGTGAGCATTGATCGAGTAAATGCTAAAAAAAATTGCCTTTTGTAGACCAGATGTGTCCCATAAATTAGCTATGGTAAGAATATAAATGAGGATAGATGCAAAGTCACCCGGGCATATGTTCAGATTATGGATCTTGATTTATTTATGAAGGTAACCATGCTATAACCAAGTACATTTATCCTTGTGCCCTTCTATTTGCCAAAGCTGTAGAAGCACCATGGATTTGCTTCTGTGGTTGCAAGGTTGATTCCTCTAGCAATACCCGTGCATTAGACTATAATGTCCTATAATCCCAGAGCTTTCCCAGATTCATTATGCAGTTGATGGGGGTTAGGAGATCAAAGTCTTCTGTTTCATTACTACTGTGGTCCCTTCTGTCTGTCTATCATTTGTGTTGGTGTATAATTTCTGTCCATTGCTTTTGTTCTATATTAATTTTTCTGTGGTGATCAAGAAACAAAGATTTTAATCATCAGCACTTAGGTACAAATACTGAATTTTAACTTTCTAATATTGTTGCTTTGGAATATATATTCACCAGTCAGGTTTATGATTTAGCATTTTGCTGATACTTCCTTTCCTCCCAAGCTTGCAGAGCTAAACCAAGGTGTCAGTAGTCTTCCTTTGAAAGGCTGGCCTTTAACTGTAAGATAGTCATTGTACATATTGTCTATACTATCTCCTTGCACTTCAAAAGCCTTTTTATCAGTTTTGAGATTTGATTGATGTACAGGAATTGACCAGCTACGACTAAGTTTAGGGCCACAGGTCCAGAAGCCATTCCTACCATCACAAAACCAATTTCAACTTTTGACACCACAGCAACGGCAACAATTTCTTGCTCAGGCCCAGGCTCAAGGCAGCCTTGGAAATACACCTACTCTGGAGATATGGATCCTCGAAGATTTAGAGTTTAGTCACAGGAAGCGTGAATGGCAAAGATGGTCAACCTGCTGGTATGATGGATCAATAGGTTCCCCAATGCAATCAAGCTCACTAAAGGTCAGACCGGATCAAGCTGAGTACCTTATGAAGGTTTGCTTCTGATGTCTCTCACAGATTAACCATGTTCTAATATATGGTAACAAATTAAAGTAATCTGCTTTCTTTGTGGATATATATTTTGCAAAACCACAATTTAAAGAAACCTATCTTAAGAAATGAGCACATTATTTAAAGGATCTTGTGATGCCTCTTTTTTTCCCTGTTCAACTTATTTCGGTATGCACAAAGGTAAGTATCATTTGTGGGACTGTGGACTTTGGAAAAGTGAGATCCCACGTAGAAGGGAAATGACTGGTGCACATCAAACTAAGCTTTCAAGGGAAAAAGAACAGAAATCAATTTATTGACACCATTTTTTATACTGAAATTTTCACCACCACAATCAAGTATATCTTTGCCCAAAAAATTAAATACCAGTGCATGGTGAATCATGAACAACATTTTTTATACTAAAATTTTCACCACCAAATACAACTATACTTTTGCCAAAAAATAAAATACAAGAATTCATCAATGCCAGCTACAACAACCATTATGTTGGCATTATTAAGGGGAATTTTTTTTTTTTTTACTTGATGGCAATAAATGGAGTCTTCATATACTTTCTCTTATTTTTTCTGCTTTGACTTATTGTACTTCGAGTATTTAGTTTTCTGAACTGTGTCGTTATGGCTGTTTATTGATCTGGCACTTCTTTCTATATTTGATATACAAGGCCTAAATGTTTATTGACCTAGCATAGTTAACTCCTCTGTAATGTATGGAGCAGGTGTCAGAAGGGACCGACAATATGATGGGTCATAATATCCTGTACGGGAAGAGGTATGTGACGGGATTGGTGTGCTTCTGGCATCCAGGTAAAATCCTTTTTCTATTGCTGCTTCATGTCCTTTGGTCAGCTTCTAAAAGAAAAAGTAAATTGTACTTTTCCTTGACATGTTGAGATATTTTTATTATCATACACAACCTTCTGTACCTAGATTGCTTGGATTGTGGGGTTCAATTATGCTAGAGGATTTCTGCATGGCATTGGCAGGAACAATTAAGCAATTCTAATAAAACATAGGATATCAGAACTAAACTGTTCACTATATCTATACAGGAGTACAGGCATAAACAGTGTAAGTGCAACCAGTCTTGTATCATGTGGGTTCAGTCATTCAACACACTTCCCGCCCATCTTAATTTGTGCTTGGAAATTACCTAAAAATTAGGTAAAAAGCAGGTTAAGCAATAAGCCTAGAATACTAAGATAGAGGACTTATCAAATCTGGAAAGCCATTTGTCTTTCTTTTAATGTGATGTACATTGTTAAGGGGCTAAAGGTGGCGAAAAGGAATCATGGTTGCACTGGTTTTATATTGAATAAGATTGTTGAGGCAATCCATTGTTTCTTCATTGAAAAATGAATCAGAGTGGGAAGCCAAAGGAGCTAAACGCATGCATGTCTTGTGTGATATTGTAAAGGTAGAGGATACGCTGCAGGCTTATTTGGCTAAAATCACAGTTTTTTTTTTTGCTGTATGATTTCCTACACAGGAGGGGATCATCCAGTGCTATCCACTGCTTGGGCAGAGTGGATGTGTCATATGGATCACAGGTCTTAGTGGTTCAGGTTTGTTACTTGGACTGGATGGCAAGCATTTCCTGCATCTATATGTATCTCCTCTTCTCTCCTTTTGTAGAACAGTATAGGATAGTATCATGTTTGATGCATGGCATGTCTATCTCCTCTTCTCTCCTGCATCTATTTGGTTATACATTATTCAACATCCTCTTCACCATCTTCTTGACATACCTCAACCGTAAGTCCTTCTAAGATTCTGGAATGCTAAAGTTGAGTTCAAAGACAACTTATTGTTTAAATCCTTGTAGCCTTGGGCAAGGAACATGCAGTCATGTCTAAAGCAGAGCTTCAGGAGAGGCAAGATAAGAAAAAGAGAGGAGATGATCTTGAACTTGGGCCTGCCTTCCATTCTGGTGAGTTACTAGGAATACATGGTGCCTTTCTCCAACATTGCTTTCACATATTTGAGAATTCATTTTGATAGAATGTCAGTTGATCCAATAAATTATATGGTGAACTGTTTGTTCTACTTGTTTGGCTCTTGTGGCATAGCTAGAATGTTTCATGGTTTGTATTTCATTTCTACTTATTTCTTTTGCAGGAGTCAATGAGAAGGAAAGAGGCATGGCTATTCCTTTTCAGCCGCTCATTATGTGCTTCAGTAATACCAATTATTATGTGGTTGTACCAGTGGTATAGACATTCTTTCTGCTACCCTTCACTATTAATTTGGAGGTTCTTTTACACACTTTCTTACATCATGCTATTTAACAGGAACTCAAGAAGCAAGGCATTCTAGAAGATCGATTGCAGCTGTTGGTTAATGTTACTGGAGCTTTTAGACTAGGAATTCTCACTGCACTTCTTGGAGTCAGTTGTGCTGGTAAAACAACCCTCATGGATGTTTTAGCTGGTAGAAAGACGGGTGGGAAGAGGGGAGCATTACTATTTTTGGTTATCCTAAAAATCAAGCAACTTTAGCCAGAATCTCTGGTTATTGTGAGCAGACTGATGTCCATTCTCCCTGTAACACTGTTCATGAATCACTTATTTACTCAGCAATGGGTTGTCTAGCTCACTCCAATAAGGGTGCTCTTTTTTGTATGATTTTGATACTGTTACGATGTATGTATAGGCTTTTGTGGACGAAGTGATGGAACTTGTCGAGCTCACTCCAATAAGGGGTGCCCTTGTATGGACACATTTATATAAATAAAGTTTGATATATATTGGTTAATTTTGGTGCCATGTTCCAAGCTAAAATGTCAAAGGATATGGCAACTGTGGATGTATGTTTTAAAATAAGTTTGGCCTGTTATCAAATGAAATATAATTTACTCTTTATTGAAGTTTAGGGCATTTGTTATCACTAAAAATGAGCAAAAAATGCGCCAAGACCTATATATAGAGGCATTTCAATCAAATAAATGCCTTTATTGAGAAAAAATGGTATGTGAAAAATGCCTTTATTGTATTTGTTATATTGGAAGAAGTGCCCCTAATGTTTCATATTTGGGGCATTTATAGACCAACAAATGCTTCTATAGTCAAATTATAGGGGCATCTTACTAATGAAGTGCCTCTATTAATAATATTAGTGGCACTTAAAAATGTCCCTATAAGAACTTCTGGGGACATTTACAAGGAAGTGCCCCAAAAGTCTTTTGGGACACGACTTCTTGAAGCACTTTGAGTAGTGACCCTAAATATATTAGAAATGCCCCAAAAACTTATACAGACATTTGCTACTGTATATAGGAGCATTTATTAAATGCCTCTAAAGGCCAATTTTCTTGTAGTGTATATTTATATGGCCATCTTGCTATACTTGACATTGTGCCATCTTGCTATTATTGTACTATACCCGACCGTTGTGCTATTTTTAGAAAGTCTATATTTGTAAAATCTTGCTATTTCGTTCACGTACTGTCCTGCTATATTTTTACTTGACACTCTCTTCCGTCTGTCATTAGATACTTTGCCTTTAATGCATTAATTACTTAAAGCCTACTTGAGCCTGAGACTTAAGTCCTACTGGCGATGTTCGTTCACCCTGCGTTATTTGTCGTTGTGTTCTCAGGTGAGACCGAGGATGAACCATACACTCAAGAGGACGGGAACGACCTGGAGTGATGTCATGAGTACCCTAGTGTCCTATTGCTATGTTTAGCGTTGTAGTAGTTAGGTTTGAAGTTTAGTCTTTTGCTTTATTCCAATGTAATCGGGCCTCATAGATTGACTATGATATTAGTGGTTGTAACTAGACATTCGAAGATATTAACGAAATGAATTCACTTTAGTATTATTCATTTTGTAATGGACTGATGTCTAGTACTCGCTCTATACCCTTTTCTTGCAACTGCCTCGCGTTGCGATATTCCACGTCAGGGCGTGACAGTTTTGTGGTATCAGAGCTAGGTTATTCTTAGTATAGGATGATCTAGGTTAACCTGCCTCGACTAGAGTCAATTATCCACCTATGTGAGTTGAGGTTAGAGCCAAGGGTAACTAGTTAAAATGAACTCACACACGCACAAATTAAATTCCACATCGATATCATGACAAGAAGTTATTTTGTAGGAGCTAAGCAATCAGATGACGGCCGAACGTGCTCAAATGAGGGGCATGCAACAAACATCCAAGAACTGACACGCGCCATTGTGCAAGCTACTCAAGGAGGTGGCAATCATGGTGCAGGCGACCTGCATCGCAACTTCAGAAGTCTGAACCCACCTAGGTTCAGCGGATCCACAGATCCGGATGAAGCTGAGCACTGGCTCCAAGAGACAGAATGAATTTTTCGTGTCATGCAATGTGTAGCAGGAGACAAGCTGCTACTAGCCACGTTCCAACTGGAGAAGGATGCCCGCGCCTGGTGGGAGTCAGTGGAAGCTACTAGAGAGAATGGGCCATTCACCTGGAACGAGATTAAAGAAGCATTCAACTCCAAATACTTCTCCGAGCATGTTCAAGAAAGGAAGGCTGTGGAATTCGCTGCTCTTAAACATCGGAGCTTGACTGTGGCCGAATATGAAGCCTAGTTCTCCAGACTGGCACGCTATGTTGTACATCTGGTGAACACTGAAAGGATGAAGGCTAAGCGCTTTCTAAACGGCCTTAAGCCCCACTACATCACTCAACTCGCACCTTTCGACATCCCGACCTACGCCGAGATGGTGAAGAGGGCTCAACTGCTAGAAGATGCTACGAATTTCACTGACTGTATAAAAGGGAAGTTCGTCAAAAAGGAAGTGACCTCGGGCCAGTCATCTACTAAGCCTACCAACGACAAGAAGCGTCCCTTCAACATTACGGAGGGATCTAGCCAGAAAGGAAACCCAGGGTTTTCGTACCCAACACTCCAACAAAGAGCCACTGCAAACACTGTGACAAGCCTGGTCACACGGCTGATGAATGCTGGAGGAAAACCGACGCATGTCTACTCTGCGGATGTTGCGAGCACCGTATTCCTGAGTGCCTGCTACTGAAAGAGAATGAGTGGCACCCTTATACGCCTAAGAAACAGGGCCGACTGCAAGCCCTACATGATGAGGAACCTTCTATGGAGGGTGGCGTGGTAGAAGGTACCTTTCAATTTTTCTCATTATCAGCATTCATTTTATTTGATATTGGAGCAACTCATTCATTTATATCTCAAGACTTTGCTGATACTGTGAATGCTAAACCTATATCCATGGGTTGTGAGTTCTCTGTCACAACGCCACTAGGGGAAAAGGAGAAATTGAACAAATACTTTCCCTTTGCCGATGTAATGATCGAAGACCATAACCTAAAAGCCGACCTAGTGTGTATGTCCATGGAAGGCTATGATGTAATTTTGGGGGCCGACTGGTTGTCCGCATATGGGGCAAGTGTCGAATGTAAGAAACGAAAGGTTACCTTTAGTGACTTTCCTAAACTGTCATTCTCCAGGATTAGACATAAAAGACGGATGTCTCTAGTCTCCACCATAAAGGCCACAACATGATGAGGAAAGGCTGTATTGCTTTCCTAGCAGCCGTAGTAGTGGAAAAGAAGGGTTCCAATATAGAAGACATACATATAGTACAAGACTATCCAGATGTATTCCCCGAAGACCTGCCAGGGATTCCCCCTGAATGAGATGTCAACTTCGCCATTGAGTTGATTCTTAGAGCCGCACCGATATCGCGTCAACCATACCAGATGTCACCTGCAAGCTGAAGGAATTGAAGGTGCAACTGATGGAGCTACTAGAAAAGGGGTTCAACAGACCGAGAACTTCCCCATGGGGAGTACCTGTGCTATTCGTAAAGAACAAAGATGGATCGATGAGGCTGTGCATCGACTATCGACAACTCAATCTGCTTACCATCAAGAACAAATACACATTGCCTAGGGTCGATGAACTATTCGACCAATTTCTGGAGCGCATATTTTTCTCCAGATCGATCTTCGATCTGGCTATCACCAAATGCGGATCAAGGATGACGATTTTTCAAAATGGCTTTCTGGAGTAGGTATGGACATTATGAATTCGTCATTATGCCTTTTGGTCTAACCAAAACTCCTGCAGCCTTTATGCAATTCATGAACAACATATATCGGCCATACCTCGACAAGTTCGTGGTCGTCTTTATCGACGACATCCTCATATACTCCAAGACCAAGGAAGCATGAAGAACACCTAAAGACAGCACTACAAGTTTTGTGAGACAACAAGTTGTACGCAAAGCTTAGCAAGTGTGAATTCTGGCTCGAAGAAGTATCCTTCTTGGGCTATGTCATCTCAAAGGATGGCATCTCTATTTATCCCTCCAAAGTCGAAGCTGTACTCAACTGGGAGAGACCAATCAACATCACCGAAATCAGAAGTTTCTGAGGGCTGGCTGGCTATTACAGGCGATTCATCAAGTACTTCTCAAGGATCATTGTTCCTCTTATGCGTCTGACACGAAAGGAGAATCCATACTCCTGGAGTAAAGAGTGTGAGAAAAGTTTCCAAACCCTCAAGGACTGTCTTACCTCAGCACCTGTTCTCGCTCTGCCAATAGAGGGAGAAGGTTTCTCTGTCTACACCGATGCCTCAGGAATTAGGCTAGGTTGTGTACTCATGCAAAAGGAGAAGGTCATCGCCTATTCTTCAAGACACTGAAGACACATGAAGTCAACTACCCTGTACATGATCTCGAGCTGGATGTCGTGGTCTTCGCCTTGACGATTTGGAGACACTATCTATATGGCGAGCAATTCACTGTCTACTCAGACCATAAAAGTCTGAAGTATTTATTCTCTCAGAAGGAACTCAACATGAGACAAAGGAGATGGCTGGAATACTTGAAAGATTTCGACTTCCACATCCAATACCACCCAGGCAAGGGAAATGTCGTGGCTGATGCTCTTAGTAGGAAGCCAGTGGAATTTGTCTCAAGTCTAGTCCTTGGAGAGATGCAACTACTAGAACAATTCACAAGGTTAGACTTATATATCGAACATAGATATGATCGAGTCTTGGTTGCCAATATCAAGATTCAATCTGATCTACTAGAGGAGATCAAAGCTCAACAAGACGATGATCCATTCGTAGTTCGCATCAAAGAAACTCTAACTAAAAGACCAGACTTTGCAATGACTGAAGACGGAAGGCTTGTCTTTCAAGGAAGGACATGTGTTCCCAACAATGAAGAACTAAAGAGAACACTAATGGATGAAGCTCACAAGACAAGGTATACTATTCATCCGGAGGTACCAAAATGTATCAAGATATGAAAAGAACATGTTGGTGGCCGAATATGAAAAGAGAGGTAGATGAACATGCCGCTCACTGCCTTATTTGCCAAGTAAAATGGAACACCTGCGCCCTGCTGGTGTACTCAACCGCTTGATATTCCAGAATGGAAATGCGAAAGTATCGGCATGAACTTCATCATGGGATTACCCAAGACTCGTGGTGGACTCGACGCCATATGGGTCATTGTGGACCGACTAACCAAATCCGCCCACTTTCTGCCTATAAAGAGTAAATGGTCAGTAGAGGTACTAGCTGCCTTATACGTCAAGGAGATTGTAAGACTACATGGCATTCCATCATCTATTGTTTGGATCGAGATCCGAGATTCACATCTCATTTTTGGAAAGGACTGCAAGGTGCATCGGGTACTAAACTCAACTTTAGTACCGCATTCCATCCACAAACCGATGGGCAAACTAAAAGAACCAACCAAATAGTGGAAGACATGTTGAGAGCTTGCACTATAGATTTTCAAGGTTATTGGAATGAGCACTTACCTCTTATTGAGTTCGCCAATAACAACAGTTACCGGTGAGTATCAAGATGGCACCATTCGAAGCACTCTACGGAAGGAATTGTAGATTCCTGCATGCTGGAATGAGGTTGGAGAACAGCAATGGCTAGGCCCAGACATGGTGCAACAACAACGAAGGACATTCAGGTAATCAGAGACCCGCTCAAGATTGCCAATCTAGATAGAAGAGCTACGCCGACAAAAGAAGGCGAGATCTAGAATTTCAAGTGGGTGATCATGTGTTCCTAAAAGTGTCACCCACTCGCATCTAAGGATTGGTGTAAAGGGAAAGCTCAGTCCTAGATTCATCGGTCCTTTGAAGTACTGAAAGGGTTGGTGAGGTTGCATACCGGCTGGCGTTGCCACCGGATTTGTCATGTGTACACAATGTGTTCCATGTTTCCATGCTTAGAAAATATGTGTACGACCCCACACACATCATTTCGCCACGAGAAGTTGTGTTGAACAAGGATGTGACATACGAAGAGAAGCTAGTCAAGATACTGGATGGAAGGTACAACAACTCAGGAACCGTCCCATCCATGTGGTTAAAGTCCTATGGAATAACCGTGGAGTAGAAAAGCAACCTGGGAACCGAAAGGACCATCAGACGAAACTACCCCGATCTTTTGGTAAGACATTCCCTCCATTATGACCATATGAATTTGGGGAGCAAATTTTTTTTAAGAGGGGGAGGATGTAGCAACCTGAATTTTTCAAAATAAAAATAAAAAATAAAATATAAAATAATAATATAAAATTAAAGCTTAGAAAATCAAAGAAAAAAGAATTAAATAAAACCCATCAATGAAATAAGTAATGGGCTTATTAATTGACCCATTAGAAATGTTGGCTAAAATAGAGATTTTAAAAGGGGAATAATAGAGAATACCCAAAATTCGTAACTAAATATTACTAAAATAGAAAAGAGTTATTTAATACATTAAATAGCTAGTTTGAATTAGGATTGGATTCCTAAACCTACCCCAATTGATTGGCCACGAAATCCCTCTCTCCCAACCCAAATAGGAGATCTCTTGCTTAAAAAGGGGAGAGGAAAATAGGAAATTCGGAATTTAATAAGAGTTAGGCTTAAACTAGGAAAGGGAAGAGGGAGAAGCTTAAAACTTCTCTTAAACCCTCATGGCCGGCCCTACTCATGCCAAGAGGTTGCTGGACCAGGAGGAGAGGCCAAGAGAGGAGAATTCGTGGAGAGGAAGGATCTCTCAAGTTCTTCCCCGAGTTCTTCAAGTCTCTAACCCTAGAAGAGGAAATGATCAAAGGTAGGCATTCTCACAAGCATAAACCATGAAACTTTTTTCTGTAGGATGTCTCATCTATCAGGAACAAAAGCCCTTTGGTTTCATAATTTTCCATCGAGCATATTTTTGTTCTTGATTTTTCATGTTCGTAATTGACATGACCCCGAACC